>JARHVA010000283.1:3462500-3880000 GCA_037957365.1 Torreya grandis | reverse complement strand
ATAAAACAACATGAAATAAATCATGAATATTACATAGAGAATGAGGAAGAGCCAATTAATAGGTAACATGACTAATCTTTTCCACAATGTCAAAGGACCAAATAAAATATGGAGCTAGCTTGGAAGTTTTTTGAATTTTATTAAAATTTTATATGGTTTAACACGTAGAAAAACTTTATCACCCATGCTGAATTCACATGGAGTCCTCTTCTAGTTAGCATAACTCTTTTATTGATCGAATGTAACTTTAATATTTTAGCATATCAATTCCATCTATTTAGCATATTTTAGAAATATATTAGGGCCAACAACAACCCTATTTTCCAAACTATCCCAGCTAAGTGGGGTTCTACATTTTTGCCCATAAAGAGATTCAAAAGGTGCTATTTTTATTATAGAATGATAAGAATTATTATAAGAGAAACCAACCAAATAGAGATAATCTTCCCATTTTGTTTGCTAGTCCATGACATATATTCACATCATGTCCACAACCACCTGATTGAGTCTTTCTATTTGACCATCTATTTTCAAGTGGTAGGAATAGCTAAAATTTAACCACATTTCAAATGTTGTGGTCAAAGTTTTCTAGAAACTTGATGTAACCAGCTTATCTCAGTTTGAGATAATTACTTCAAGTACACCATGAAGTCTAACAAGTTCTTTTACAAATCACTCTACAATAAGGAAGTGTCATATTTTAGATTTATATTAATGAAGTGGCCAACTTTGGTAGCTTTATCAATCACTACAAGTATTGTGTCATGTTTGTTGCATGATTTAGATAGTCCCATAATAAAATCAAATGAGATTACAACTCACTTTCCTCTTGGAATATCATGAAGGTATAACAACCCTCCAAGGTGGTAATGCTTAGCCTTAACAGGTTGACATTCCAAGAACCTTTTCACAAAATTAGTGACATTGTGCTTCATACTAGGCCAAAACTAAAGTCTTTTCAGTTCATGTGTCATCTTTGTGACACCAAGATGAGCATAGTGAGGTGTTGTATGCACTTCATTTAACATATAATTTTTTAAGTCACCTGACTTGGGTACCAAAATTCTATTTTTATGCCTTATAAGGCCATATTCTTCAATAGATAAATCAACATTTTTTTTCTAAAGTCTCATCATCCAAACCTACTCTTATTTCATGGAAAACTTCATCAATAAGCTACTATTTTAACACAACACTTCTAAAATTTCCTTGTAGTACACACAAAGTGGCAAAGTACATGCATCCACTGAGCACATTGACAACATGATTTTCCTTACCCTTGATATAAGATATTACCATGCCAAAGCTACTTAAAAATTATAGCCATCTTTGTTAGAATGTATTTAAATTTTTTTGTGAAAATAAGTACTCCAAGATACAATGATCAGACTTCACCTTGAAGGGCTTTCCCAATAGAAAATATTTCCATTATTTTAGAGCATGGATAATGAAAACAAGATCAATGTCATGCATGGAATATTTATTATCATTCTTCTTGGGCTTATGTGACTCATAAGCCATGACTTTACCATCTTTAATCAAGATTCTTCCACAACTTTCCTTAGAAGCATTAGCCCACACCTTGAAATTACTATTCAAGTGAGGAATAATAAGTATAGGTGATGTTGTTAAAAACACTTTCAGCTTTGGGAAAGCCTCTTCACATTGAGGCATACACATAAATTTATTTCCTTTTCACTACAAAAAATTGATAGGATGGGCTACACTAAAAAAAATTCCACAAACTGCTAGTAATAACTAGCCAAGCCCATAAAGTTGTGCACTTTATGCACATTAGTTGGAATAGGCTAGTCCTGAATGGATTTTATATTTTTTGGGTATACATCAATGCCATATTTTAAAATGATATGGCCCAATTTGTTAATTTTTTATTCATAAAAAGCACATTTGGAGAGTTTTGCATACAACTTATGTTGTCTTAGTCTTTGCAAGACTAGATGAAGGTGTTGATCATGCTCAGCTTCATTTTTAGAGTAAATAATAATATCATCAAAGAAAAATAACACAAATTTATCCAAAAAGTCTTGAAACACATTGTTCATAAGGTTTATAAATGTTGTTGGAGTATCAGTTAGCCTAAATGGCAATACTGTGAACTTGTAATGCCCATACCAAGTTAGAAAGGTTTTTTTATGAATGTCTTCTTTGATCCTTAGCTAATGGTAGCTTGATCTTAAATAAATATTTGAGAAGACTATTTCACCCTTCATTTGATCAAATAAACTATCTATCCTTGGCAAGGGATTTCAATTTTTTATTATTACCTTGTTGAGAAAGTGATGATCAATACATAACCTTAAAGTTTCATCCTTATTTTTGATAAAGATAACTAGAGCACTCAAAGGAGACACACTTGGTCACATGCATCCGTTATCCAAAATTTCTTATAGTTGCATCTTTAATTCTTGTAGGTCAACCATGTTTATATGATAGGGATCCTTAGATGTAAGGGAATATCTCGACATAATATCAATTGTAAATTCAAATTTGTGCTTAGGTGGCAATCTAGGTAACTTTTTGGGGAAAACATCCATAAACTTGTTTAAGATAGGAAAATATGGGCGAACGAGTTCCTTGTGTTTAGGTAACTCTTGCAACTAGACTGCATAAAGTTTACAACCCTTTCTAATAGACTTTTTTAGATGCAAGGCTGAAAGTGTCTTTTGTTTTTTAGGACATTGAATACCTTGCATTTCTATAAGTCATTCAATTTCATCGATGCATTGCACTCTTTTACAAATGCAATCAAGTGTGGTTTGGTACATTTGTAGCCAATCTATTCCTATAATGAGATCATATGACCCTAAAGGTGCTAGTAGCATATTTATCTTAGTTTTCAAAACACCAAAATAAATTTAAACTTGTTCTAAGCATTCAATAATAGGTACCCTTTTACCTATACAAAACTCAACCTCAAAACCTTCTCTTATAATTGTAGGCTCAATTTTATATTGTTTTGAAACATTAGGAGATATAAAACTATTGGTTACACCTTATTTACTTAGGATAGATATAGGAAAACCATTAATAATACCTCTAGTTTCTATCAGGGTCACTGATAAATCAACATTGTAATTATCTACAACTGTGTACACCCTATGGTTGGCTGATTGGATCAATTTTAGCTTGAATTTAATCTTTTTTGTAGTGGTTATCACCACATTCATAGAATATAATATCCCTAGATAGAGCTACTATAAAAGTATTTGCACTTGTGGTTAGTCCACATTGACTGTATTGGGGTTGTTCCTTCTTAAAAGACCTTAATTTGGATGAACCTTGTGATTTAAAGTTTTGATATTGGTTGTAAAACTTGTTAAAATTATTTTTATTTCCAATAAATTTATGATTCTAGTCTAATTTTCTAAAGTTATTAGACACTAGAGAGAGATTTTTGGTCTTAGATTACATCTTGTTCAATTTAAAATCCTACCTTACCTTGTGATGTGACTTCTCTTTCTCTTTATCATGATAAGTTGATCCAATGGCAACTATCAAGTTCCTTAGATTTATGATATTGACATCATGCATGAATATCTCCTTAAGCCTAAGCTTAAATTTGGCAATCTTTGTTTCCTCATCATGAATGTAATTCACATGACATAACAGGTTTAATAATTTATTTCATATTCAAAAATAGACATGTTTTCCTCTGGCTCAAGGTCATTTCACCATTGCCTAGTTTATTCAAAGCTCACATGTCACCCATTAATAAATTAAAATAGAACTAATTAGGTTTACTCCCTAAGGCCAGAGAGACTATTATAGTTTCATACCTATATAATTTTATACTCTTTAATTTATTAAACATGAATGTTGCTATCTGAATAATGAGTAATGATACAACTTATGATCAAATTCATCTTTACCATATAGGATATAGTGGATAGCCCATAGTTGGATTTATGAAAAAGATATCATATTCACAAATAGTCAATGCATATATAATTAACAAGAAGGAATTAATATAACTAGAAAGTGTATTTCACCCAAGAGTATACTTTCCTATCATTAATTATTTAAAAATTCCATTATATTTAAGGTAGAGTAATATTTAGTCCCAACTAACTCACTTATTTCCATGTAATTTCTAACCATGGGCCAACAAATGCATTCAGTATTATATCATTGAGTTAATTTCCAGCCATACACATGTTCATTATAATTAGCAAGAACCTTAAAGAAATTAGTTTCTTACCAATTTCTAAGATAGGAATTCCATTCCAATGATATACCAACTTCAAGGTAACATTAATCATAATAATGAACATACTTATATGAGTGATATGAATTACAACATAAGCAAGTATGGTAAGAACATGATCATCATAAGAATTTTCACATAAGTTGAGTATATAACATTAATGCTATATGTAAATATCATACTAAGATAAGAATTTAAAGTCATTCACTGAGTACGTGAATCTAATATGATTCTGTACAAGTGTCAATAATAACATAATATGGTTGAGCATGCTTTCAGATAATGTAACATAACAATTTAGATTTATTTCTAGCCAATATAAATGAAGTCAATACACATATTCAACCCTCTCTTATTCATATAAACTATTACCAATAAAAGGCCAATGCACTAGTAATTGGAACTAAAGGAGGTGATCTATGACAATTAGCTAGGGGTAATTACTTATAAAAGATGCTATGGGAAAGCAAGTTGCCTAAAAGATGAACTATGGGGTTTGGCACGTATCGATGTACAAGTACATAGATAAGTCTTGATCACCATATATGTCACAAGTTATTCTACATAGGATCATTTATAGGTCCTTAACCCTTAATAGATATCTCACTCCCCTTAGTAGGTTTCAGTTTTGCTTGAGAATGGTTAAGGGGTTACTTCATAACTAATCAAAAAAGACAATTTTACACACCCTATGTTTTCATTTAATTATAATAGGTCTATGAAATGAGAATAAGGTCTAATGTTATTATGAATATTAGGTATAATGTCTAATATGTTAATCTTAAAAGTAGCAACCAATAATTGATTAAAACATGTGTAGATTTATATAAGATTCCATAAGTACACAACAAAATTTATTACTACCTATAAGAGAGTACAATCGTGGAAAAGAGTGAAATCTAAGGTATTATAGGCAAATAATCGAGTGCTACCAACCAAGGTTATTAACTTCCTCTAGCTCAAGGTCATTGCACCATTGCCTAGTTTATTTAAAACTCACACGTCACCCATTAATAAATTGAAATAGAACTAATTAGGCTTACTCCCTAAGGCCATAGAGACTATGATATTTTCATACCTATAATATTTCACACTCTTTAATTTATGATATTGACGTCATACATCAATATCTCCTTGAGCCTAAGCTTAAATTTGACAAACTTTGTTTCCTCATCATACATGTAATTCACATGACATAACAAGTTTAAGAATTTGTTTTGTATTCAAAAATAGTCATGTTTTTCTATTTCATCAACCAAAAATTAGTTATTTTATACTCCTTATAGTTGGCATTCATATACCTTTCCTAAAATTACATTTCAAAGACTGTCCAAGTCAAATCTATTATATGGTATCCCTCTATAGCACAAAGGTGATTCCACCACAAGGATATGGGTCCAAAAAACTGATAAGCTACCACCCTTGATTTCAAATTTGATGGCATGCTATGGAGGTAACAAAATTTTTGTAGGTGAATCAGTTATGCATTAGCTGTGTCACCAGATTCCTCACTAGAAAAGGTGGGTGGTAGAAGTTTCATCAATTATTTAATGATTGGGTCAACCACGGTCAAAGGCATCTCTTAAATTATCAATCCTTCTCCTTTACCTATCTCTAATTTAGGTACTTCTTCATGGGATACACCTTCAAGGTTATTCAACCTTCACTCTTAACTATCAATCTTGTCTTGTAGGGTATTCAAGGCTATCAAGATTCTACTAAGGATTTCCTCATGCTTGTTAGTTGGATTTACACTAACTATATTAGCATTCAAAACCTCATTTGTACTATCATTATTTTTTATGGGTAGTTCCTTTTGATTCTAAATGGGTTTATAGGCACCATGACCCCTACTTCAGCCTCTACTTCTACCTCTACTAGATCAACATTGTATCGATTATTATGGATGTTTCAACCATTTGACCTCATTATAACCATCCTAATAAGTTAAAAAATAATAACTCAATAGATTTCAAATTTAAAATGTTTATTCCCAAAGTTCTCTAGAGTAGAACATTGTTCTAATACCAAATGAAACAACCCCAATTTTTTTGGAATTGCAATATTAGAGAAAATTTAGGACTACGTGTTGGACCCAATACCTCATTTGATGAAAAAAATGATACTTATTCAACATACTCAAGTACGTGTAATTGGAACTAACGGAGGTGATCTATTATAATTAGCCAAGGGTAATTACTTACAAAAAATGCCATGAGGAAGCAAGTTGCCTAAAAGATGAACTATGGGGTTTGGGTGTATCAATGTATAAGTACATAGATAAGTCTCAATTAACATGTGTGTCACAAGTTATTCTACATAGGACCATTTATAGGTCCTCAACCCTCAATAGATATCTCACTCCCCTTAGTGGGTTTCAGTTTTGTTAGAGGATGGTTAAGGGGTTACTTCCTGACTAATTAGAAAAGATAACTTCACACCCTATGTTTTCATTCAATTATAACAGGTATATGGAATGAGAATAAGGTTTAATGCTATTATGAATATTATGTATAATATCTAATATGTTAATATTAAAATTAGAAACCAATAATTGATTAAAACAAGTGCAGATTTATACAATATTTCATAAGTACACTACAAAATTTATTACTACCTATAAGAGAGTACAATCATGGAAAAGAATGAAAGCTAAGGTATTATAGGAAACTAATCTAGTGTTACCAACCAAGGTTATTAACTTCCTGTGGCTCAAGGTCATTGCACCATTGCCTAGTTTATTTAAAGCTCACATGTCACCCATTAATAAATTAAAATATAACTAATTAGGTTTACTCCCTAAGGACATAGAGACTATGATAGTTCCATACCTATTAATTTCATATTCTTTAATTTATGATATTGATGTCATGCATCAATATCTCCTTGAGCCTAAGCTTAAATTTAATAATCTTTTTTTTTCTCATCATGCATGTAATTCACATGACATAATAGGTTTAAGAATTTATTTTGTATTCAGAAATAGTCATGTTTCCCTATTTCATCAGCTAAAAATAAGTTATTTTCTACTCCATATAGTTGGCATTTAGATACCTTTTCTAAAATTACGTTTCAAGGATTATCCAAGTCAGATCCATTGGATGGTATCCCTTTATAGCACAAAGGTGATTCCACCACAAGGATGTGGGTCCAAACAATTGATAAGCTATCACCCTTGCTTTCACATTTTATGGCATGTTACAAAGGTTATAACTTTTTTGTAGGTGAATCAACCATGCATTAGCTATGTCACAAGATCCCTCACTAGAAAAGGTGGGTGGCAAAAGTTTATTTAGTTCTTTAATGAGTGGGTTAACCATGATCAAAGGCATCTCTTGGATTATCGATCCTTCAAATTGACCTATCTCTAATGTAGGTACTTATTAATGGGATACGCCTTCAAGGTTATTCAATCTTTGCTCTTAACTATCAATCTTGCCTTACATAGTATTTAAGGCTATCAAGATTACACTAAAGATTTTTTCATGCTTGTCAGTTGGATTTCCACTGACTACATTAGCATTCAAAACCTCATTATTACTATCATTATTATTTATGGGTAGTTCTTTTTTATTCTAAATGGGTTATGGGCACCATGACCCCTACTTCAACCTCTACTTCAACCTCTAAATAGATTAACATTGTATTAGTTATTATGGATGTTTCCACCATTCAACCTCATTCTAACCATCCTATTAATTTAAATAATAATAACTCATTAGATTTTAAACTTAAAATGTTTATTCTCAAAGTTCCCTAGAGTATAACACTGCTTTGATATCAAATGAAATAACCTCAATTTTTTTTGGAATTGCATTATTAGAGAAAATGTTGGACCCAATACCTCACTTGATGAAATAAGTGATACTCATTCAACATACTCATGTACATGTAATTGGAACTGAAGGAGGTGATCTATGATAATTATCTAGGGGTAATTACTTACAACAAATGCTATGGGGAAGCAAGTTACCTAAAAGATGAACTATGTGGTTTGGGGCGTATCGATGTACAAGTATATAGATAAGTCTTGATCACCATATGTGTCACACATTATTCTACATTGTACTATTTATAGGTCCTTAACCCTCAATAGATATCTCACTCCCCTTAGTAGGTTTGAGTTCTGCTTGAGGATGGTTAAGGAGTTACTTCTTGACTAATCATAAAAGATAACTTTACACACCCTATATTTTCCTTCAATTATAACAGGTATATGGAATGAGAATAAGGTCTAATGCTATTTTAATATTAGGTATAATGTCTAATATGTTGATCTTAAAAGTAACAACCAATAATTGATTAAAACACATGAAAATTTATATAAGATTCCATAAGTACACAACAAAATTTATTACTACATATAAGAGAGTACAATCATGGAAAAGAGTGAAAGTTGAGGCATTATAGGCAACTAATATGGTGCTACCAACCAAGGTTATTAACTTCTTTTGGCTCAAGGTCATTGCACCATTTCCTAGTTTATTCAAAGTTCACACATCACCCATTAATAAATTGAAATATAACTAATTAGGCTTACTCCCTAAGGCCATAGAGACTATGATAGTTCTATACCTATATAATTTTATACTCTTTAATTTATTAAACATGAATGTTGTTATCTAAATAATGAGTAATGATATGACTTATGATAAACTTCATATTTACCAAATATGATATAGTGGACAACCCGTAGTTGGATTTATGTAAAAGATATCATATTCACAAATAGTCAATGTATATATAATTAACAAGAAGAAGGAATTAATATAATAAGAAAGTGTATTTCACCTAAGCGTATACTTTCCTATCATTAATTATTTAACAAATCCATTATATTTAAGGTAAAGTACTATTTAGTACCTACTAACTCACTTATTTCCATGTAATTTCTAACCATGGGCCAACAAATGCATTTAGTATTATATCGTTGAATTAATTTCCAGCCATACACATGTTCATTATAATTAATAGGAACCTTAAAACAACTAGTTTCTTGCCAATTCCTAAGATAGAAATTCCATTCCAATGATAAACCAAATTCAATGTAACATTAATCATAAGAATTAACATACTTATATGAGTGATACGAATTATGACATAAGCAAGTATGGTAAGAACATGATCATCATAATAATTTTAACATAAGCTGAGTAAATAACATTCACGCTATATGTAAGTATCATACTAAGGTAAGAATTTACAGCCATTCACTGAGTAAGTGAATCTAATATGATTCCATACAAGTGTCACTAATAACATAAGATGGTTGAGTGTGCTTTTAGATAACATAACACAACAATTTATATTTATTTATAGCCAATATAAATGAAGTCAATACACATTTTCAACCCTATCTTATTCATATAAACTATTACCAACAAAAGACCAATGCACCAACAATTTTAAATAACTTTAAACAATCATAAACTATTATCTTTCATTATAATAATATTCTTAGAATCTAACCATCACTCTAAAGTTTGAGTAACTCATTTTAGAATTTGACACATTCTTATGATAAGTACTGAACAACACTTAATTTAGATATAATTATAATTCTACGTAATTTTAGCTGGGTAGTAATTAATGAAACTAAGAAATGTAATATATCAATAAGTACAGATTACCAATAAAGGTACGTACCCCATACGTAACTATACAAATTTTGATCAGTTGAACAAGGATGGAGGAATGCAATGAAGGTACCATTCATTATGCTTCCTTACAATGCTTCTTTCATATTAAATCAACAAGATTCAGCTTTACATTTTTTTATTATCTCATATGCATGCTAAAATCAAAACTAAAAGGAAGGTTTCCATATAGATCTATGCTACCTCAATGAATACACAACATGTAAAGAGAAATACATAAGCGTGTGTAAAAGAGATTAAGTTAGATACATTCTTCCATGACTATCATTTTTCAAAATAAGCTTCTTTCACCTTTAACAATTTATACCAACATACTTATGCACATTAAAGCATCATATGACAAGTAAGATATATTCATAGGTAAGTCTTAACTTTGTTAACAATATAATGCTCATGACAAGAGGCTATAAAAACAAGATATAAAACTATATAAGAGACTAAATACTACTTTAATATTAAATAGGATCAACTAAATATTTCACTAACATAATAAATGTTAGAAATGTAATGTACTAGATATACAATACAATAATCATTATCATCTAAATATCTAAGGTAGAAATCGGGATATCATAACAATGATTCAATTTAAAAGACATAAAATAAATCTCAGCTTCTTACCATATGTTAAGCACTATAAAACCTTTTTCTTCACTTAAAACATGATCAATTATCAAATACAAGATTAGCATACAATGACTACAATGTAAAGTTGAATCAAAATCAATAATGTAACTCGTTTACAACTACACTCACTATACACACAACATGGAAACATAAATACAATTAATGCTAAATAACATATGAATAAATTATATCAAAATGTTACCAAATTTATCACACCTATCCATGATATCATCTAAGAGTGTGACAACATATAATCATGACAACAAGCCTTCTCAACCAATCCTATAATCCAACCATCAGTGACCCTTACCACTCTATCCATCAGCGAGTTGGCAGGTTTGGAAACTAGGGTTAGGAAGGGATTAAAAGTAATTTGAGGTTCCCAAGTCATTGGATGACTCAACACAACAACATAAACATAAAATAAGAAATTAACCAATAAGTGCATCACCCAAAGACGATAAAAATAACCAAGTGAAAAACATCACTGTGAGTTGAAAGTGGGGATAATCCATTATAGGTGAGTTTGAAAGTTATAGCATTAGATTGATGAACTAAGTCAAAATCCATAATGATCATTATCACTATGTTTGGAAATCCTTCAAGTGTATGCTTAGCCTTTGGACATCCTAACTACCAATCTGCATCTCATGCAAATAAGTCTATAGCTATAACTCAGCTATTTAAGTCAAGTCCAGGGATGAATCTTTCAATATCAATAAAATTAAAACAAATATTTAATATGATAATAACTGATAACATTATTTAATGTAAAGGTATAACTAATATAATTTGACAATCCACATGTAACCACACAGTTTAAAAATAATCGACACACACAACTAGCCATATCATCATTTTCAAAAATAACACATAATGATTTCAAACAATAAATCAAAGACTGGATATCAATATAAAAGTCAAGGAAAATTGATGTGATGATTTTGTGGGATCATCATGAGGTCCCATGACCTCATAATGATCTCTAAAATCTATTATTGAGGGTTTATCTATATAATAAATTCAATAGCCATAAAATAATGTTTTAAGTACTAGTCAATGTTTTGTTGTAGGTTTTTGCCAAAATTTTGCTAGGGCTTCGCCCCTAAACCCAACATCAACTAAAATATATTTATAAAACTTCCATGAAATACCCCAAGTAACAAAATACAATTACATAGAATATAAACCAGAATATAAAATGCCATACATATTAAAACTAAAAGATTTAAAATGCAAGTGATCAAATAACCAAAATCCCCTTCAAAAAGGGGTTTACATCTCTCAAATTCATTGTAGAAAACCCTCAAGGTGTTACATAAAAGTAACCCATAATGACTCAACTAAAAAGGAATAATAGGGTACGATAACCCAAAATATATGTATATATTTGACAAGTCATAAAACACAACAGCGTAATAAACAATTTTTAATGCAAGGATAGAAGAATAAAAAACCCCAAGCTGAAATATTCCACCAAATTTATAACCCAGATTGTCATTTTCAACATGGAAGGTGTTGTGTCTAAAACACACATACAAATAGGGTTTAATCAAAAACTATATGTGTGTGTGTGTGTGTGGCCGTAAGGTCCATACAAAGGAAGGGAAATACACATGGACCCCAAACATTACAAAAAACCCTCACAAACCAAATAGAAATCACCCAAATTGTTTCATATCAATTTTTTTAATAAACAAAAATGTAGGGCATAACTGACAAGTTCTATGTAAATGAATGATGTGGATTCAAACCCCCAGATGTTAGATACTCAGCCTGAAGTCTCACAACTTCATGGCTGAGTATGTAGCATCCCCTGAATATATATATATATATATATATATATATATATATATATATATATATATATATATATATATATATATATATATATATATATATATATTCTTTAAAAAAAAGTATGACCAACATCCAACATTTCAAAAGAATTACTTACCCAGATAATTGTAGGTCGGTCAAAGCATAATAGCATGTCCCACTTTTTGGCATAAAGATGCTACATACACTTTCATCTTTTCATCAAAATATCTTGAGTTTGGACCATTTAAATTAATCAAAAAATATGTTTTAGACTATATATACAAATATGTAGTGCATATACATTTTTCCAATTTTAAAAAAATCATTAACTATTTTTTAAGATTTATTTTTTAATTTTTTCTAGCCAACTAGTGGAATAGAATATTATACTTTGACCTAGGTGTAGAGTAAATCAATAAGGAATGCAAGACAATCCCTTTACCTAGGTCTATATAGTCAAAAATAAGAATAAGCCACCAAAAAACCCTTGTTTTCTCTTTTGCACAGTTCAAAAGACCATCAACAAAAAAAAAAAACCCGTGTGTGTTTTTTTCCATTATCTCTTTATCTCTCTCTACTTCCCACTCACATCCTCTCAACCACCATCATCTCCCTTTTCCTTTCCATCCCTCTCCCCCACACCCCCATTGAATTTTAAATTCAATGTAGAGGAGATATAATCCTCCCTCCAAGCCATTGACCACCTCCCAAGGCACCAAACGTGCAAAAACATTAATGCAATAATTATTAATGCCTAGGTCCAAAAAAATCTGCCCAGTAATATTAAAATATAATATTCAAAATAACATATGGTTCACAACATTCCAAAAATAACAACATAAGAGTCCAAATGGGGTCATGGGGAGAGGTTTAGGTGATTCCACCCATGTGTCTAAGTCACCATGCAATGGTTAGATGGATCAAGGCCATGGTAGTGAGTTCATGGATGGCAGAAAAAGGGGTTATAAGTAGGTAGGTTCAATCTAGTAAAATAGAACCAACCAACATTAACACTAACACATAACCAGGAAACTAATAATACGACTAAGGCAAGAAAGAATAAGATGTGACCTCACAAATGAAAAATGACATAACTATCTAATGGCATGAGACCAAAATTGAAGCATACATATACCTATCAAAACTCATCTAACTGATCAAAAATCACTTCATCTCCCCAATTGCTAACATCACCATCGAACCTAGCTCATATTGGGTACGTACAACCATTGAATATAATATTAGTAACACCTAAATGATGAATAAATAATATGATACAAAATTATAATAAAACATTAATTACATCAACTAGATCATATATCATCTAGTGCAAAAAATTAAAACATAACATATCCATCACGTACAGTCAAAATGTCATCATAACCAAATCCATCAATATTGTACTAGTTAGATATAAGTAAAGTAGAATTTAGCTATACATGTGTTAATAATATTTAAAAAGTCATTTAAATTATCAAAAGGTGAGGTCATAATTTTTTTTGGTAGATCTAAAATTCATATTAAAAATGACTTAAATCTACATTAGTTTTTAGAGTGGACGATTACCCACCCAAAATGTTTAGAGTGGATGACCACTGACTATAAAGAAAATGTATGGAAACTATGGAAGCATACATTAGAGAAATAATGGTTACATAGGGTATTTGTTTTTGTTTTATTTTCAAGCAACCATGAAACTGTAGTAGATGATGGATGTAAATAATTTAATAAGATGGGGTTTAACCCTAAAATTTAGATTGGGTAATCTAGGGTTAAAGGGGTAGAGATAGCCTAGGGCACAAGGATGATAAACTATCTCTAAAGTAGGTCAATTAATTACAAAACTTAGATAAACATATCTTGAATTTATTATGCTAAAATATATTAAAAATATTAAGTATAACTATGTTATATATTAAAAAGATAATCAAAATAAGGTAACTAGTTGGTTATGATGTTAATACAAATTTGGATCTTGAAAAAGAAGGGAAAATACTAAATCTAGATTCTGATTTAGTCACAAGATTATGGAAATTGTACCTCTATATCAATGGGCACTTACGTCAATTTTGGATACTTACATTGATGATTTTGTCTAACTTGGACATAAGTATCTAGTATAAAATATCTATTGAAATTAGATGTAACCACATATATGCTTTAGGGTTATATGTCACCTTTAATCTAATACATTCATATTTGGGTCATGGATTGTCACTCCTTGTCAAATGAGGAAACCCTAGTTCTTCACCTTCATATTAGATATGGAAAAAATGGGTTAGTGGGTATTCAGAGTTTAGATACCCCAAATTCCCCTTTATTAATGAGCACTACCTACATAACTAATACTCAGAATATGGTCTTAGACTTATATAATTCTCCCCTACATGTTTGCTTTTGTATGTATCATGCAGTGTGTCATAAGTAAGTAAAATAATGGCCTAGATTGTAACTTGGAAAATGTGGCTCATGGGATGCTCCTTTAGCAATTCACATCTAAAGATGTAATTCCCTATGATTGATATATAAATAGGATAAAATAGGGAAGATTTACTCACTTGAGTGCTTGATTGAATGCTTTTGGTAAGTTGCCTTGTGAGTAGGTAAGAAGTTTCAAGGTAAGGATAAATGGGGATTGATCATGTATTTATATCAATCCATTTCAAGAATATATTGCATTTCACTTAGGGTGACTATATGAATATGTTTAATTTAAAAATTGGATGAATTTAGGGTAGTGGACACTTGCATTGGATAGAGACACTTACATCAATGTAGGCATCTGACTAGAACACAAATGTTTAGGTAGTTTTAAAATAAGCATAGGTCTATAAATTTCAAAAATAGATGATAAACAAGTTTATAACATTTTAAGCATAATAGAAGATCTGAGTCATCAGAATAACATTGGTTGGAATACTAAATGAGAAGTAAGCACATAGAGATAGTGTATGCGAGCCTTTTAACAGTGGGAAGGGTCTAAAAACTAAAGGTACATCCATGATATGTATTTACCAAGTATACAAGATCAAGGTTCTATATAATTCATAAATAGTGTCTACATATGAGTCAAAATTATTTGCATTATACCTAAAATGGATCACATGTATTATTGAACTAAAGATGATATAGAAAATAGTTGTGGTCATTTGGCTTGGATTCACATTTACAATTGAATGGATAACCACCAATTCTAAACATTTTGAGTGGATGGTTATCCACTCTAAAAATTAAGCCACCATTCTCTTATAATTATTGCCAATGTATGATTTTAAACACAACCTAATTATAAATATAGATGTCGATTTGAAATATTTTAATAAACAAATGAAGAATCTAAGTATACCCCATGTAAATGATATTCCAAACATTATCATTCAACACTTTTTAAAAATTTATTACTCTATATTACTTTGATTTATTATTTCACATAACTACATCGAGTCTAGATCCCCTATCATGTTGTGTATGCATGACAACTTATTTCATAAGTGTGATCTTAAAAATTCTTTCAGTGGGGGATAATCAATTCTCATATTCTAAAGGGATACGAGAATGGGTGGAAATCCATTCTAAAAGAGTTGGTTAACCCAACATTTTTAGAATGGATAGCTTTCCTTTTTAAACATATATAGGATTCTTTAATTGAATCAAGTCAACAAAGTTTTTTTTGGAATGGGGATTTGATCACAAGTCATTTTATCTCTTTAATAGAATTTAATAGAGTGATTCAAACATTATCATTTCATGGGCATGCACTTAAAAAATATTTCGGTGGGGGAACATCAATTCTCATAGAGAATCAAGTCAGTAAGGTTAATTTTCAGAATGGATTACCACCTTTTTTTTATGTATAGAGGATTCTCTTTTAGAATCAAGACATCAAGATAAAGTTTTCGAATGGGAAACGACACACTCTTAACCCATTTTAGAACGTGAATAGTTTTTATTTGATTTATGATTATTGGAGTTTAATAATAAAACATTTGAAAATAAATCATTTAAATTCAAATACAATTTTATTTAAATATTTTAATATATAATGTTTAAAACAAATATTTTAAAATTAAAGTTTAAAAATATGATTTTATTTAAATATTTTAAAATATAATGTAGTTCAAAATAAATCATTTGAAAAAAAATACGATCAAATTCAAATAATTTAAAATACAATGTCGTTTAAAATACATCTTTATGATACGTATTTTAAATTATGATTTAATTATATATTTTAAAATATAATGTGGTTTAAAAAAATATTTTAAAATGAAATTTATACATTTTATAACAAAGCTAAAAAACTAATTGAAATTTTAAATATTTTCTCTATAACATTTTAAATATTGCACAACAAACAAGCTTTCAAATTCAATAAATAGAAAAAATTACAAGAATTGATTTAAATATTGTATATTTACATATATCTATGTTAGATATCATTTTTTAATTATGTATCATAGTCAGCAAAATAAAATAAAGTTAAATATTTTAAAATTACATAAAAAGGGAAAGTATATATATATATTTTAAATGTTTGTTCTTTGTGGATAATGTTTGAAATAAAAGTTTTTAGTTTCTGTATATAAGGTTCATGTGGTAGGAAATTATTGATAGTGTTTTAAACAAATTTTTTTAATAAAGATTTAAAGTTTCCACAGTCCATGTAATAACAAATTTTTTTTTTGAAGATACTATGTCAAGCTTTCACATGGGTCGATAATCTAAACTTGACACAATATCTCCAAAAAATATTTTTGTTAAAAGTTTTTAAAGATTCATTTAATGGGTAAAATCATGAATACAAAATAAATTAATAATTGACATTTTTTTGCAGAGTTACAATTTAAAAAAAAACCATTCAAGAATTTTAATAAAATTGGTATGAAGAAAAATGAGTAAAAATGAAATGAACAAATATTCAACAAATCATCTTTGTATAGAGTAAATGCACTCATATATATAACACAATATTTAAATAAAATATCAAAAATAGTCATAGATACAAAAAAATATGATAAAGGAGACATAGAAAAGATAGAAAACTTGTTTGTATGAATATTTTGCCACTTAAACCTTAAAAAAATAATTTTCTTGAATAAGAGCTACATGTTTAGAAATAGTTATAGATATTGTAAATATTATTTATTGAACCTTTCTAAATTTTCCTATCACGTAGCTATTCTTAATTTTATACACACAATCCTAATATTTATTCATTCCTACAAATAAATCTCATATTATTTTTTTATGTAACTGAATATGATATTGGCTGCCCTTGCGAGTGACTTTTGACATTATTCATTCTTGTAGATAGTGATATTCATTCCTCATGTAAAAAAACTCGTGTTCTTATTTCATTCAACTAAAAAATTTAAAGTTTATTGAATGCCATATTCTTCTTTCATTCATTTTCTATTTTTCAAAATAAAATAAAAATTTGAAACCCAATAAATTTGATTGAAAAAAAATTATACTGTACTATCCCATAAAGATTTGCATCTTAATTCAAAATGTAGTATTTTTAGAAATTATAAATGTCACATTGAAAATTTCCACTCAATTCAAAACTTGACATTAAAAAAAAATTTAATACGCTGTGTTAAAATTTGTCAACTGCATTGAGATTTGTCACCAAAAAATATTAATGCATTAAAATTTTGAATATGTCACACTAAGACTTGTTGGCCGCATTAAAATTTATCTCTTATTCAAAATACAACATTTTAAAAATTTGAATATGTTGCTTGGAGTAAATTTGAAATTAAAACCTTATTTTTAAGTCATAATAAAACCTTTCAAATATTAGTTTCATAGTTAAAAATTATTCTAAATTTAATTTTAGTATATTCTAAACTATTTTTGTAGATAATGGTAAAAAGACATGTTTTGAAAGGCCCCAAAGCCTTATACAAAGTAGAAAAAATATTTAATAAACCGCACAAATGATGCCTCTCCTAATAGCTCATGGGGCACAACACCAAATGAACTAACAATAAGTTGCCCAAACACCATACAACAAATAAGCAATAACAACTAACATAAAACCAATGAAGATTCAACCTAAAGGCTTCCTAATTTCCACCTCTTTCCCAACAAGAAATAACTAATAAAATCAAATTTCCTATCAGCCTCCTAATTTCCTCCTATATTCCATCCATTTTTCCTTTTCTTGTTACTCTATCCTCCTAGATTATATCTGAATTCTATGGATCTACCATGGATTCTACATCCTACCTTCTCATACCACTAGTCTCTGATTATTTTTTGAATATTGAAGAGAAGTGACTTAAATATAGACTATTTTGTGTGACTTCAACCACTTCCTTGGTTATTTCTTTAGTTTTAGCTTCTCTAAGATTGAGCCTTCCTCTTTTAGTATCCAACCCTTTTTTTGGATTCTTCTCTAAATTTTTGGTGTGTCTACTACATCCTCCTAGTTCAATAATTTTTCCTTTTCTTTTATCTTTGGGTGTTTTTGAGGGATTGATCTTTGGGTCCTTGGTCTTTCCTTCCATTGAGTCTATAGGTTTTGAGTTCTTATTACTCTTGAAAACACCTGACTTGCTTGAAACCCTTCCCTTCCTTGATGGAATTTTCCACTTCCTTTACTTCTATTAATATTTCTTCCTCTCTCCATTTCTATTAAATTTTCACTTAATTTCATCTCATAGGGTGCCCACATGCTTCCACTACTTTTACTTGTATTGTTTCTTCTAATACTAACTTCTTTAGTTATTTCACCTTGGGGTTGTTTAAGCTAAGTGAATCCACTAGGTATTTATAAGGGGGTCATCTCCAATAACTTAGATCCTCCTTTCATCTTCCTTTTCTTCTTATTTTTATGTTCTAGATCCTTTATCCTAGATTCTTTATCCCCAATTTATCCTTACCTTTACTTTGTTGATCGACTATCTTGTTATTTTTGCATGAGTTGGGACCATACTCAAGTTTGTCACATTTAGAGCAGATTTCCTTGGCTCTTTTGTAGACTTTTTTTGGTTCTATATACATATTTGGACTTAATATTAATGGAATTAGGTAGGGATATGTCTAGAGGTGTGTTAACATAAATCTCGATGAAGATGAGTCACTTTTTTGACTTTGTAATAATGTTGATAACCATGGGTTGGATTATAGATTTATCTACTCCAAACATTATTTTCTCCCCCTAGAATTATAGGGGGAATATTGGTAATATTATCCACAGGGGGGTGGTTTTTAATGATTATTTAAGGGGGTTAAATCTTGATTTTCATTTCTTCATAACCAAGTTGAATTTTCCAAAGAACCACAAACCTCCTTGCAACACATTAATACAATCTTCATTATTTAGAAAAGAGAACACAAAGAAGTTATTTTCCATTGATAAAACATCCAAATGGAATTTTAGATTCCATTTATGCCTTGTCCATTCTCTAATAATATCAATATTGGGTCTAATTCCCATGAGCTTTCCTACTAGAGAATTTTCACGTTCAAATTTTGCTCTTTCTACTAATTTATCTGGAATCTCAAACAATAATTCATTTCCCTTGCTTGTGGGATGCAAATATTTTGGAAAATATTTCCAAACATTAGAGGAAGAAGAATACTAACTTGAGACTTAGTCCACCCAAGATCTATCATTTTCCCCCATAAAAACTACATTTGCCTACACTTTTTCCTTAGTAGGACATTGCAAATGTACTTCATTAACACCATTGCTAGAAATGAGCACTCCATCTAGGTCTGAATCTAGGTCCCCTGTGTCACCTTACTTTAGCCTCTCCCCTATAGATTCCCACCCAAACATAGATTTAAATTTTATGTCGCTTATCTTTATTTTGTATATTCTAAACTATTATTAAAATATGTTATTATAATATTAAATGTTAACTTTAATTACAGGTTTATATTATAAGTTTTTATTTCAATATTAAAAGTAAAATATTATAATTTAAAATGAAGAACACTTTTTTCTCAAAATAAAAAATAAATTAGCCATAATTAACTACTATTATTACAATTATTCTAGGAAAAAATTTCCTCCTTCCATTCATTCGTGGGGAAATTGGGAGGAAGAATTGTAGACCCATTAGGTAAAAATTTGAAATTTTAGATGGGTGTTAAAACTAGAGGGAAGGGTTCATGACACTAGAGTAAATGAATCATGACTCTAAAGTGAAAAAATAGAGAACCAAAGGCATGAGAATGGATGAATAATGGATTCTAGTAAATTTTGGTAAATGAAGAGCAACAAATGAGGTTTTTATTGCTAATAACTAGAGGCTTTAAGGTTTCAAGTTAGTGCTTTACTCCATGTGTAATTTTCAAGGGATTTTAATGTCAAATATATTTTTCCTTGAGTTTTGATTTTTGGTTGTTTGGGGACCCATGGATCCTTGTTCACCATTCTTATTAGAAACCCTCTTGAGTGCTCAAGAGAATGACTCTCTATAATTACATGGACTATATCATTTATAGATCTGGGTTGGGTGAAGGGTTTTAGAGAGTTTAAAGTATATGTATAATGATGGTTGATACTTGTTGGTTGTCTCAGAGCTAACATTTCATTATTCTTTTCTATAAAGCTCAAGTCTTATAAATAATGCATTTTTAATGAGCTTGTTTCATGTCTATTAGGCTAGTGCCTCTATGGAATATAATTAGTAAAGACTGAGCCCCTATATAAAGAGTTTGTAGAGATATTTAAGAGGATGAAGGATGATGGTTGTTGCTTGAGGTTTGATTTAATATTTAACTATTTGTGGTTCTATACTAGGGAGCTTGAGGATTATAAAGAATGCATTTTTAGTGAGATATATTCAAGTGTTTTAGATCTATGATCTAAAGACTATATTTAAGCAAATACTTATTAATCCATGTTAAGTTTTGATTATTAATTATTCTATACAATTGAAAATTTGATCTCTAGTTGAGGTTTAGTTGAGGCTTTACTATTTAGACTTACTTTCCATGTTGGATGATGAAGAGCTCTGTTAAATATCTTTCAGTTTAAAGGCTTAGGTTAGGTGATTCCTTTCAAAACCCTCTTTAGTTAGATGAGGAAGTATATTTAGATACTCAAGGTTTTAAATATTTATTTTTTATTATTGAGTTGGCATTTATTCAATTGAGAATCAACTGACATTTCATTATTGTTAGGTTGTGGAGCTAAAAGCTTCACTGATGCAAACATGGAGGAGGTTGTTGAGTTACAGAGCAACTGACGTCAGTCATATCTAGTGAGTAGAGAAATCGACATCGGTCAGGTATCAGCCGACATCGGTCATCTCTAGCCAGATAGGGACTGATGTCTGTCGCCTGTGCAGTTCCAGAACTGCTAGTTGACAAACAGTTAGTTTAACGAACCGGTTGTTTGCATGTTAAAGGCTAATTTTAGTCTTGAGTTGTAGATCTAATTATTTTAATTAGATGTCTAATTATTTTTTTCATGGGATCTATATAATATACTCATGGGCTGTATTGTAAAGTGTGAGGGATCAAAGCAGGGATTCCCAGGGTGCTAGATAGAGAGAGCAAGTTTGGCTCCTCATAGTGCCATAGAGCCAAGTGTGTATGCTTAGGGAGATCTGTGGGAGAGCAAGGTCTGGTAGAAGATCCACAGGGGTGCTAGTTTGGAGGACAAGTGTTCTTCATGGTATCTAAGATCAAGTTGGTTTGTAGGTGTGCAAGATCAGGAAGGAGATCTACATGTGTAAGTAAGGTTGGTTGATCTATAGGTGTGTGTGTGTGTGTGTGTGTGCGCGCGAGATCTAGGTTTGTAAGTGTGCAAAACTAGGTTGATTTGTAGGTGTGTAAGATCAGGGAGGTCAGCAACATAATAGGTAGCAAGATCAAGTGAGATTTACTTGGAGTACGTTGTGTACTTGGAGTATGTGTGTATACTCAGACTTGGAGTATGTGGAGTACTTGGTGGACCGGTAGTATTGTTATTGATTGGTAGACTAGCAGTATTATTACTGGCTGGTGGAGGTGAATAATAACTCTGTGTTTGAGTTGTTTGTTGTGACCATAATTAAGAGAGTGAGCTCTTGAAGAGATTTACTGTTTATGCCCTAGAGGTGTGGGAGCCCTAGAAGAGTGTGAAGAAGACTGTGGCATCTTCTTTGTTGTATTTCCTTCTAGAAGAGTATTAATACAATTGGGTATTGTCTCTCATATTTTGTGTTATTTTTGAATTCTAGTTACTATTTACTTCTGGTTAAATTTTGCATGTTTAGTTGCTTGTACATGGTAATCAATTGTGCTTCCTAGGTCCTATCAAGTAGTATCAGAGCTAAGGTTGCAGGGAGCAGGTTTGTGTTTGATTACAGGTCACTCTCAAGGGTTTTTGATTAAGTGGGAGTATAGCAATGGCAGAAGAAAGTAAGCTAAGAATGTAGGAATTCAAAAGCAAGAATGGTCAATTACGGTGTTATGGAAAGAAAGAGCAGGAAAAGAAAGATTGTTGGTTGGTAGCAGATCAACATGAAGGAAATAAAGAAGTAGGTATTATTGCATGGATTGTTGCATTGGTTACTCTTATATGTTCCTTGGATAAAGTAGAATCTTGGTTTATAGATTCTGTTGCCTCTTTCCATGCAACCCCAAATAGAGTATTTTTCCATGTTAAGGTCCATGGAGACTTTGGAAAGATTTATTTAGGGGTTGGTGAGCCTTGTCAAAGTATTGGCAAAGGGGAAGTATGGCTGAAATCGTAGATGGCCAACACATGGGTGTTGAAGGATGTCAAGCAGGTCCCAGTTCTAAAGATGAGGCTAATTTCTTTAGGAAAGTTGGGTGATGAGAGATGCATAAGAACTCTCACAGTGGATGCACTTGAATTAACATGTGGTAAGAAAGTAGGTACTGTTTATCTACCTACTTGTATTACCGATTCCACTTCTATTGCAAAGATGTGGCTTTGTAGGCTTGGTCACATAAGTGAGAAGGGAATGGATGTTCTTAATTCAAATGGTAAGAGTTTAGCTTTGGAGAGCATAGACTGAGATTTCTGTGAGTAGTGGGATGTTACAAGAAAGGATTGGATTTATTGTAGGAAAAGGAAGTCTGATGTATTTGAAAAACTTAAGAATTGGAAAGCCTTGGTGTTCATGGAGGAAATGATGGACAAAGATCAGTGGACGAGGTTGGATACTTCTGAGTAGGGTAGTTTGGACATGGTTTTGATTCAAAGTAAGCTCGCAGGTAAAAAGTCATCACTCACAAGAAAACATAGGTACCAATCTCAGTCAGCGGTAACTGACATCGAACAGGTAGGTGCTGACGTCGGTCATGTGTAGACAGGCATAGTCAGTGGTGTCGAGCAGGTGGAAATTGACATCGGTCAGAGAACTAGCATCGACAGTCAGGTCAGTCGCATGGAACTGACGTCAGTCGGATGCAGACTGGGTGGTGACTGACATCGATCACTGGAATGGATTTTGGGCAGACAGTAAGCTGTCAAAGAGTCTCAAATGCCCATGTGGAGGACTGAAAGTGTAAGTAATCCTCAAATTCATTATTCCCCTTCTTTACACTACTTGTTGCTCACTGATGGTCAGGAACCATGAAGTTTTAAGAAAGCAGAGTAGGTAGGATCCAGGAAATAGTGGGAGCATGGCATGAATTCTTTGGAAGAGAACCAAATGGTAGATTAGGTAGAGTTGCCAACCGGGTTAAAAAAGAGAGAGAATGGACACGTGAGATAGAAGGCTAGGGTATATGGTCTTGAGAAAGCTACAAGATAGTGGTATAGGTTTGATAGGTGTATGACAAAGCATGGCTTTAGTCAATGTCATTGTAACCATTGTGTGTTTTTTTACCAGGTTGGATAATAATCGCTACATTATCCTGTTACTATATGTGGATGATGTGCTTGTTGTAGGTGCATACATATAGGGATTTGTTGAGCTAAGGGTAAAGTTAGTTCAGTGGTATGTCATGAAGAATTTGGGAGTAGTGAAATTCTTTGGCATGAGTATTCTAGAGACAGGAAAGATCATAGGTTGATGCTATCTTAGGATGATTGTGTGAAGGTAGTGCAGGATGCAGAATGGCAAGCGCACCTATGGATGGACAGTTCATAGAACAGGGTCCCCAATCACATGATGAGGTTGAGTACATGTGTACTCCCTGATATTGCCCCAATAGTGGGAGTTGTCAGCAAGTTTGTGGCCAATCCAGGAAGGAAGCACTGGAAAGCAGTTTAGTGGATTCTCAGGTATCTGAGAGGGACTAACAACAGGTTAACATGTTATGCAGGGTTAGGCACTTCAGCTATGGTAGGTTACTTGGATGACAGGAGTTGCACCACAGGATGTGTGGTGGTTGGTCTTCAAGATTGAGCTTAAATAGGGATACAAGCCAGGAAACAAATTAGATGGTGTATAGGTATAGGTATAGGTATAGTGTAGCTATTTATCTCCAAGTGGGAGATTGTTAGGTTGTGGAGCTAAAAGCTTCACTGATGCAAACATGGAGGAGGTTGCTGAGTTGCAGAGCAATTGACGTTGGTCTGATCAACTAACGTCGGTCATATCTAGTGAGCAGAGTAACTGACATCGATCAAGTATCGGTCGACGTCGATCATCTCCAGCCAAACAGGGACCAACATCGATCACCTGTGCAGTTCCAAAACTGCTAGTTGACGAACAGTTAGTTTAACGAACCAGTTATTTGCATGTTAAAGGCTAATTTTAGTCTTGAGCTATGGATCTAATTATTGTAATTGGATGTCTAATTATTGTTTGCATGGGATCTATATAATAGACTCATGGGCTATATTGTAAAGTGTGAGGGATCAATGCAGGGATTCCCAGGGTGCTAGATAGAGAGAGCAAGTTTGGCTCCTCATAGTGCCATAGTGCCAAGTGTGTATGATCAGGTAGATTTGTGAGAGAGCAAGGTCTGGTAGAAGATCCATAAGGGTGTTGGTTTGGAGGACAAGTGTTCTTCATGGTATGTAATATCAGGTTGGTCTGCAGGTGTGCAAGATCAGGAAGGAGATCTACATGTGTAAGTAAGGTTGGTTGATCTGCAGGTGTGTGTGTGTGCGAGATCTAGGTTTGTAGGTGTGCAAAACTAGGTTGATTTATAGGTGTGAAAGTTCAAGGAGGTCAGCAACACAATAGGTAGCAAGATCAGGTGAGATCTACTTGGAGTACGTTGTGTACTTGGAGTATGTGTGTATACTCAGACTTGGAGTACATGGAGTACTTGGTAGACTGGCAGTATTATTACTGACTAGTGGACTGGCAGTATTGTTACTGGTTGGTGGAGGTGAACAACAACTCTATGTTTGAGTTGTTTTTTGTGACTGTAATTGAGAGAGTGAGCTCTTGAAGAGATTTATTGTTTATGCCCTAGAGGTGTGGGAGCCCTAGAGGAGTGTGAAGAAGACTGTGGCATCTTCTTTGTTGTATTTCCTTCTGGAAGAGTATTAATACAATTGGGTATTGTCTCTCATATTCTGTGTTATTTTTGAATTCTAGTTACTATTTACTTCTGGTTAAATTTTGCATGTTTAGTTGCTTGTACATGGTAATCAATTGTGCTTCCTAGGTCTTATCAATTATGTGGGCTCATTTACCTTATTTTTTTGGATGGGCTTATTGAAATATTCTAGTTTTATGTAGCTGGTTGGGGGATCTAATTAAAACCCTTAATTTGGGTTTGGGCATTGGTAAAAACCTTTGTTTTAGTTTATTTGACTCAAGTTTGTATCACCCATTATTAGTGATTGATTCAGTTTTGTTGATTATATGTTGATCCAACTATTGGTTAATTGTTGTTTTCCTTTTTGGATTTGGTAGTCCTTTAGATTGATGTTGAGCTTAATTTTAAATCTTCTACTTAATTTAATATCTTGAGGGACCTGTCAAAATTCCCATCTCTAATTCATTGCTCTAATTTTAAAAACATTTACCCTTAAAACAACCCTACTAGCAAATTCTTCATCTTCTTCTTCCCAATTCACCTCTTCTTCTTCTAAAAATTCCTTTTGCTAAGAATAATCCAAAATAGGAGAAGACATTTCTAGTTCCTCTAAATCAAAAGGCCTTGCTTCCTTTCCCTTATCTATTTGAAGATAAAATTGCTGCCCTAGCTTCATTGTTTGCTTGGAAATTTCCAAAATAGGAGAAAAGATTTCTAGTTATTTTAACCCAAAAGGCTTTGCTTCCTTTCCCTTATCTGGCTTAGGAGGTAATCAATACCCTAAATTCATAGGGATTTGAACTTATTTTTCCACCTGACCCTTGGCCTTTTTTGGACTTACCTTATTATTCTAGACTGATTCTGAAGAAGGAAGATCAGTCATGAGATTCTTTGCCGATAATTAAAATATATGAATCAAAGTGTTATTCAGATAGCTTGACTTCTTAACCCATTTATGAAAAAATAAATCCTATGAACCTTTACTACTATTCTCAAGATAATATGCTAACTTATGATTTCTTTGATTGCATTTGAAACATCTAAAAGGCAATCCTTCAAAATTGACATATTATGTCCACAATCCATGAGACAAAGAGATTTGAATGGAGAGATGAAAAGGTTTGGATATATCCATAAAAGTACACACCCTAATAAAATTCCAATGAACCCTCAAGGATTCATTATTTTTCACAAAAAATCCTAGCTTACTCACTAACTACTTGAGTAGACCAGGATCTTGTATAGCTAATAGAAGAATATAAAATCTAATCCATTACCTAAAAACTAAGGCCTATTTGACCACACAAAATCCCTATCTTCTACACACAAAAAACTAAAGCAAAAAAAAACCCATTGGACAACAAAGTTAGAGAGGGAGCTTGAATTGTTGGATAGGTTCTAGAGGACCATTTTACCAACATGTCCTATGAGGGTCTTTTCTCTACACATCTTCTTATTAAAGATCAATTACCTCTTTCCATACTAATTTCTGATATATATGCATCTAAAATTTTTAAATTTAGAGAAGTGTTAGAGAAGAATAGGGTTATATCACCTAAAAATGCAGTTTTTGGAATTTTTTCTTGAGTTAAAACTCCTACTGGGAGGTTCTACACATCTTCCACCGACTTAGATGCCTCCACAAAAATATTTTCAAGTAAAATATGGATTTTATGGATCAAATTATGTTTAGAATTAGGTTTATCTTTAAGAATCCTTTTTTTACAATAATATCCATAGGAATGATATGGATTCAAAATATTATTGCATAAAGAATAGACTAGATCCTTGGAATCCCTAGCCACTATTTTGGACACCTCCAAACCCTGATTCCTTGGGAAGTATATTTTAAATGCCTAGCCTCTATCTTTACCCTATTATTCCAACCCTAATCTAACATCATGAAGTTTAGAAAACCCAGCTAGCTAAACTTAATTTGTAAAACCCTAACCAAATAAAACTTCTTTATTATTCAATCTACCCTTCCTAAGTCTATGGCTCCCTAAATATCTATGCTCCTCCCATTTTTACTTGATCTTCTTACTGTGTCCTTCACTATTACCTCTTGATCAAACTCTCTATTCCAAACCTCTTGTCCTAGCCCAAAAAACTTAGTTACTGCTACCACCATCCCTTCTCTTGGTAACCATTTCCCTTTGGATGCTACCTCACTAAAGCTCTTTTCTTTCTACTTATTAGCTCCTAAACCCTACACAATTGCCCTGGCATTGGTTTCCATCTCCCTTCCATCATTTACCTTTGCTCTATCCACCATCGTCGTCATCATTACCATTCTTCTTGAATGGCCAAATAAAAAGTATATTATTATTATTATTATAAGATTTTATTACAATATAGGGTTTTATTACAATATTAAATGTAAAGTATTATTTCAAACTTATATTATAAATTTTTATTACAATATGTTAAATGTAATAATAAATTAGATATAACTACTTTCTAAATATTTATTTCATAGTGAAAAATTATTTTAATTTTTTTGGTAGATTGTAGAAGTAATAAGCCTTCAATTGTGAAGTAGAAATGTCTAGTGGCACTCATTGAATAAAGGGAAACCTAATATATATATATATATATATATATATATATATATATATATATATATATATATATATATATAAGTGAGCACATCCATACAAATACCACATGTTTAATTCAATTTGAATATTAAGTTTAGAGTTACCTAAAAATAATTTCAATTGTACATGTGATTCATTGTAGGCATAGTGAAAATAGGTTTCAATCATCCTATTGAAGTATTTACATCCCTCAACCATTACAGCTACATGAATACTTGAAAAGATAACACAATAATTTATATTGCAATCATTTCATTCTATAAGACTACATTGCATTCATATTTTTTATCAAACAATTCACGTGCTTGTTGTATGCTTCCAAATTTTGCATACATTTAAAATAGAATGGTTGGCCATCAACTCCAAAAATTTTAAGTGGATAATCATCTATCCTATAAATTATGTAGGAAGTTCAACCATTCATCTAATCCATTGTAGTCATAATGCAAATAAGTGTCTATCATTTTATTGAAGATATCCTACAATATTTGCATTTCATGACATTGCATCTCATTCATGGCTAATTTATAAAAAAAATCATGTGCTTATTGTTTGGTTCCACATATTTGATACATTTACAATGTAATGGGAGACTGTCCACTCTAAACATCTTGATGGGTGACTAACTAGTCTAAAAAACTACCACATGTTTAATTTTTTTCAATATGAATTTTAAAAATATTAACAAAAAAGCTAAATAATACATGTGATACATTGTAGGCATAGTGAAAATAAGTATTTATCATCCTAATAAATTATTTACATACCCCATCCACTACATCTACATGGTTGATTTCAAATAGAACACAAAAATATATCTTAAAATCATTAATTTCCATTATACCACATCTAATTCATACATTTTGTTAAATAATTCACATACATATTATATGATTCCACATTTTGCATACATTTAATTTAAACTGGGTGGCTACCCACTCTATTTTTTTGAGTGGGAATCCACCCACTCTAAAAACTACCGTGGGTTTATGTTATTTTGAATATGATGTTTAGAGATACCAACAAAGAAGTTCAACAATACATGTGATCCATTGTAGGTATAATGAAAACAAACATCAATCATTCAATTGAGATATTTACATCTCTTATCCACTAGAGTTGCATGGCTACTTGAAAATAGAACACAAAAATATATCTTGCAATAATTTCGTTCCATTAGATTACATCTCATTGATACTTTTTATCAAATAATTCTTACATTTTTTCAAATGATGTATAATTCTTATATGGTTTTCACAATACAAACAACATGGTTAATGAAGAGGTTGCCATAGAGATTGACTGGTCACAGATATATCCCTTGGATATTGTAAGCCTAACAAATATTGATATTTTGTTATCAAAACACCCATTTAAGTTTGAAAGATTAGTATATTTTTAGGAGCACACGATTGATAAATTAAATATAAACTCATCACCTGTTCTATTTTTTTATGGTGGTAAAAATGTAGTGTAAGTATCTAAAAATTTGAATATAACTTCATTGATATGCATATTTGAAAATAATAAGTAGGAAATGATGTTAAAAAGCTACTACAAATATTTGGTGACAAATCTAGGTGAGTATACTAGTCAGCCAAACTAAAGGGCATATTCTTATTACAAAAACATTCTAAATTACAATCAAGGATGGCCACAAATAAAGAACTAAATCTAAGCATTAATTAAATTTAAACATAGACAAATGTCTCTATCAAACAACATGTTGACATGACTAAAGGCCTAAATGATCATAAAAAGGCTATATAATTAATGGTGATGGACACAACAAATACATCAAAGCCAACACCTTCAATTACCACTATTAGCTCATGACTAGGTGTTAAAATCCAATTCCCACTTGATAAACCTTCCTTACTTTCTTATCATATAGTTTTCTATATATTTATACATATTATTTTTAATATTTTTATATAGACTTAATTGGAGGCTTAAATATAAGAGTGTTTAATTATTATTTTTCAATTCATTATTATGTATTATAGAATAAATGTATTACCATCAGAATCTCAATATTATTATTTTCTGTAGTGCATCTAAAAAAACACATGTTTGTTCTTGATTTAGATGGATTCTAATATGTTTTTTTCAAAAAATAAAATAAAATATAAATAAATAATGAGCACATTAAACCAATAAGAATGGTGACCTAATTTTTAACCACTACATCTAATAGTTTCAATTTACATTTTATCTTCATTTAATATAGATATCATCATAGAAAAAAAATTCAGCTAAACTATTATAATAAGTTAAAGAGGAGGAACGTCCTCTATTTTTTTGGGTTGTTAAGCATTGTGATAAAAAAGAACAAAATTGTATTAATAATTTGGATACACATTGGAGACATTCTCAATTTCATTATAATGTTGTAAGCACTATTATAGTTAATTATATAGAAAAAGGGTATTCCTTAATTATATTTTTATCATATGCATAAAAATCAAGATTTGAAAAAGGACAAATGGATTATGGCAACATCGTTTACACAATTGGCCTTAATTTAGAATTAAGAGGGTGTGAAAATTTTATAAAGAATCCTAGCCTATTTATAGATTAAAACACACTTAAGAGTAGTGATTAATTTTTATGACATGATATACAAATTAAATTTATACCATTTATTTGAATATTCCATAAAAAAATTGAAACTTGATTTACTATGATTAGAATGTTAATTAACAATTAGATATTTTTTCAAATTGTTTTTCTATATTTTATTAATAATTTAAAATATCAATTGGATATTTAAATTTACATGTATGTGAATATTTAATATTTAATTAAAATGATTATGACATTACTATTGGATTGGAATGCTAATTGACAACTAGACATTTGTTTTTGAAGTTGGTTTGAATTTTTAATGTTAATCGATAAATATATATTTTCATTCATATTGGTTTGAAATAAATATTATAGAAGATAAATTAGATTTGAAATGACAATAGAGGATAGATTAAATGTTATTTTATTGATTCAAACTTTTTGACCTTCAATTGGAGGTTTCCATTCTTTTTGGTTCGAATATTCAATCTAAATACAAACAATTATGACATTACTAATGTATTGGAATGTTAATTGATAACTACAACTTTTCAATCATAATGATTTGAATTTTCACTCTAAATATAGACAATAGTGATAAATTTAGAGGATAAATTCAATATTTATTTTCCAAATTCAAAGTTTTTGATTGCCAAATGGATATTTCCTTATTCAAAAATTTTATTTTCCAACTAGATGCTTCCATTCATATTGGTTAGAATAATTATTTGGATTGAATATCAAATGTAAATGATTATAACATTACTAATGGCTTGGAATGTTAATTGACAACTAGATAAATCATCTGAAATGATAGATTTTGAATGTTAATTGATAACTGGATAATTAACAAATAGATATTTGAATTTTATATCTAAACTCATAGAATCATGACATTATTAGTGGACGCATTAAATATTATTCGTCTAGCTCAATGTTTATGTTTAGAGATATTTATTACTATGTTTGATTAGATATTTATACAATGATGCTATTTTTAATACTATTACTTCTTAATTGGATCTAACTACATAAAATTTCTTTTAAATACTTTTAATTATCTAATTAAAAAATAATTGATATAAAACACAATCATAACATTTCCAGTTGTCACACCCACAATTTTTTTTAAACACATAATTCAAACAAAATAACATAACAAAGTTCACCCAATCTTTAGCATGTAAATATGTAATGTGATCCAAAATTATGTTATAACCAACAAAAGAACTAGACCAAGTACATAACCCAAAAATGACTTCTTTAGGAAGTTTAACCAGCTAGTATTTAGATAGAAGTGGGGTTAGTGTGGTTGCCTCTATTCGTGTACTATGCTAAAACCTTCCTAATAGAGTCATTACTGACTTATGCCCTTACATGAGTACCTATATAGGTTATAAAATGGCCAGTACCTCAAGGGTAGTTTTAATAAAATTTAGCAAATAGGAGTAGAGTAATATCAAATTCAATAGAAGAATCATCATGCTAAGATTGATTAACTATGATTTACCAAATCATAAGCAACATATATAAATCAAAGATAAAGGACTATTTCAAAAATGAATGCAAATCATTTGAACACCTTTTCATTACATAGACAAATCAACGTATGAGATTTTACACATCTACTATAGAGAGTTTACAAGATTCTAGAGATGTTTCAACAATAATGCTTGAATTCTATTAAGGAACAACTTACCATTTTTAATAGGGTACAATTTCATGAGAAACTTATATAAGGATTATTTAACGACTTAGGTTAGATTTACCATTCCCTTATTACCAACATAAATGCCTCCCAAGTTAACCAACTTGATACATTTTAAAAGTCTCATAGATTAAATATAGTTATGTTAAGTCTAACTTACATCTTGTTCTTAAATATTTATCCCTTAACTTAAATCCATGATCTCCATCTAAAAATTTATTGTATTACTTACTTAAATTTTAAAACTTACTCAATATTTTTATTTCAAGATAGAATTCTATTATAACAATATAAGCTCACAACTTATTTTATCATTTTAAGGATAAGAACATGTTAATAAAATATTCAATGATCTATTACAAACATAGATCATTTATTCCTCAATCACAAGATGCTTAGTTAGGAATAACCATGTTCCTTTTATAACTAACAATGAAGGATATTATTAATGATTTAACTTCAATATAATATTAAATTAATCTTAATTATAATTAATGATAATGAATTAATTTAGGAGTTTCCCATATAATCCATGGCATGTAACAATGCTTAATAATTTAAAGATTAAAAGATTATCTTCAAAGAGATAAGTACATATTAATTGCTTAAGTAATTATTCTAATTTAGTCTTTATCACACATTCCATTAAGTTATTAATTTTGTTCACATAAGTATTAAAGTAAATTCAATCTATTAATTTTACCAATTAAATTATAAGGATTTCATTTAACTAACTGTATAGTTATATCCCATGTCTTTAATGAAGTCTCAATACTTTATTTAGTTAATCCATGTCACAATAAGATTCATGACATGTATATGGATTTGAAAATTCCGTTTAAATATAACTTTCAACTCCACCCAAATTACTATATTACAATGCTTAATACAAGTAGACATAATCAAGTATAATGTCATTTAGCTTAAACAAGCTTATGATTATAAAGAATATTACAAAAAAATTTAACATATTAATATTATATTTCAACTTCATATACTCTAAGCAAGAAAAAAATCAAACCATACTCAATCTATATTTTACATTTGAGTTTAAACTCTAGTATTTGCATAGTCAAATAACTAAGTAGTTTCTCAATCACATAGTAATGATTTACAAGTACAATCAAGGACATGATTATATAATAACTCAAGATGCTAAAACATTAAATGTAACTTCTCAACTACTTATTCCAAATAATTATTTAGCTAACAACACAAGATAAAGAGCTTATAACTATATTCCTCTATCAAAGTATTCATGAACAAATACAAATTCATATCAAGTTAGTAATACCAAATTATTCAAACTATCAAATGATCAACTATAATTATTTCATGAATCAAATATACATGTCTATGTTACATAACTTTGTACTAAATACAACTATGATGAATAACATGAATTACAACCATAAGTATTACATAACAACTTCAATTAATTTTAAGATAATTGTCATAACTTGAAGAAGAAAAGAATCCAATCATTTCATGTAATCTAATTAAATTGAATCCACCTTGCTAGTCCTATTGAACCCAACCATAAGTATCCCTAAACCACCCAAAATATTAATTAAATATGGATCAGGGAAGTAGAGCATTGATGGATAAAGGATTATGAAACAAATTGATCTTGACAACATTAAAAAAATTGACCAACAAAAAAATTAAATACATAAACCAACCCACCAAGATCCATTAACTTGATACCTGATTATGACTATAGCTCTCTTTCTAAATTTATTAATTTATGGGCCATATTATATTCCATAATATAACATGGCTCATAAATCTATTAACCTAAGTGGCAATCGTATTCACTTACTAACTTAAGGTAGTGCGACTGGTCCCCCAGCTAATCACAAAAGGTAGTGGCTGAAGGTTTGTGTGATTTGAAGAATATCCCTTCCCACTCAGGTAAGAAAAAGAAGAAAGGAAATATTGATGAACACTCTATGCCTAGGAATTCAAAAAAGAAGAAATCCAAGAATTCTTTTGGTGTTGAGAAGTTGGCAAAGCTAGTTGTGGATAAAGGGAACTCTAAGTTTTAAGAGCAAGGGGATTATGTTGTTGAGAAGGATAAGGGTAAAGAGGTCCAGGGGAGTAATGTGAGGAGGTTAAGCATTCAGAGGTCAAATAGATTGGTTGGAGGAAAAGACCCAATGCTCAAGATCATAGACTATTCTTTAGCCTCTAATCTAAAGGATGAGGTGGAGATCAAAGAGATCAAATCGACTCCTGATCAACCAGTGGAATGGGAGGGAGCCAACTTGTTTTAGTATTGAAATAAATCTTTTTATGACACCGAAGAGGAGGACACCAAGATCTTGGAAACCTTTAGGAAATAAGTTGTTAGTAAAAGGATTTATGATATTTGTATTCAGTTCAAGAAGGACTTGGATGATATAAAGAGTGGGTTGTTCTCTTTAGAGAATAAAATGAAGGTGTTTCCTACCATGTGCTCTAAAGTGATTCATCGAGCTACTACTTAACTAGATGGCTTGCAAGATGCTCGAGGTGAGAAGGTAGACAAGGATGGCAAGTCTGCTAGTAAGGAAGAACTAATGGGTTTCCTCATGGAGGATTGGAATGCTCTACTCAAATAGTGTTAGTTTTTGTTTTTATTTTTGGTATTAGATATTTTCATGATTTATTTTTAATTTATTATTTGTCTAATATTATTTTGATATTTGCGGTTACTGGCCTATTTTTCTTCCCTTATGGCCTTTTGTAATAGGGATTTTCACCCTCATTTGTAGCTTACCAATATCAAAAACCTATCTAATTAAGAATTAATAAAATAACCTTATGTGAATCTATAGGTTACATTATGGATCGAAATGAACTTTACTAAACATAGTAAAAACTCAAAGGTCAACAATAATGATTTAAAAAATTAGAATAAATAAAATAATCAATAGATCACTGACCCCAAAATAACTCAATGTAATCATGAATAGATAATAATTCACACTATCATTTCTAGAATTGATCCAATTATTTCCAGCATGATTTCATAAACCTGGGTCAACTAATAATGACTAAATAATTTTACAAAATTCAAAAAATCATGGAGATAAATAAAATGATAATAATAATATATTATTCCCCAAAAACCCCTACAATCATTTTGAACCCCTATGGGGACTTCTTATGGTCCTTGCCCCTATTTTTCCATAATTCAAAATAATCGTTAGGTTTTTTCCTTTATTTTTTAAATTTATTTCTTAACCTTAACTATATTAGGTTAGGATTTCTAAAATAACAAACCAAATGAAAACCCTAATTCACATATAACACAACTGAGCCATATGATTTCCAAAATATAACCAATAGCTCAAAAAAAAGTTGATCTATGTAAATAAAGAAATAATCACCATACGGCCATAATGACTTTTATAATACCAAAATCAACTCAATTGATAGTTTTGATGAAAACAAAACATACATAATCAATAAAAACCCAAACTATAGGGTTATAAATACAACACAAATAAACACACATAGTCTATTGAACTGAGTTGTATCCTAAAATGAATCCTTAATGGATTCAACCAAAACTAAACAAAATAACTATACACTATCCTTTTAAACCAATCTATAGTTTCTAAACAACAACCTTATAGTGGAATAAACACCCACAATATAAATTTAGTGAGTAACAAAACACTGATAGCCTTAACAAAACAACTAAATAATCAACATGAAAATACTACAAGTGATCTATAATACCACAATCAATCCATTCATGGCCATCAAGTTCAAATATACATAAATGATAAACCAACTTGATGGCCCTATTTAGGGTTTTACCCAATAACAAAATGATGTAACAAAATAATGCAAATATTTATGGCTAAAGTCTTAACATTTTTTCCATTCAACTACATTTTTAGAACAACAAAAATTTAAAATACATCACTTAGTTGATAGAAATTTGACCACAGAAGAATTTTTATCTCTTCCAACCTCCAAGATTAATGCAAAAAACCAACACTCAAAAATATCATATCCATTCAACAAATCAGTCAAATGATAACTAAAAACATAAACCCCAAATAATTCTCTACAACTCTTGCATAGTCATTAAGATGAATACATCCAACTACTATTTTAGTCCCTAAAATATTAATGCAAAATTGCCTCACCTTCCCCTTATCCTCCATGTCAAATTTTTTGATAGAGTTTCCCCAAGGTTCCTAACTCAAGACTGAGTCTAAATGAAACTCAACAAAACCTAAAAACCAAATAAAACATCTTGACCCTCTTACATGGTAATTTGAGCCAATGCCATGATCCCAAAGTCATTGGCTTCAAATAAAACACAAACAACTAATTAATATGACCCATATATGGGTTGATAAACCTAAAAAAATTTCCCCAAGCCAAATAGTGGCTTAACAACATAACACATCAAACATGCAAAGCAAGGTCTATTCACAACTCAAACCCATAGTGCACAAATTTAAAACAAAACACAATTTAAGACAAAACAAATAAAAGTATACAACCATATAAGGTTGATTTAAAACATAAAATCAATAACCTTAAATATAAATGAGAATAAAATAAGTGTAGATTGGATTACAAGAAATGATTAGTCAAGCATTAGTCCAAGAAATCAAACAAAAATGCATGAAGAGCTAATTAAATCAAGCCAATCTATTCATGAGGGTTTGATGATGATGATGATGATGATGATGATGATAATAATAATAATAATAATAATAATAATAATAATAATAATAAGATACAAATGAAAGAAATTAATACTAGTTACGTTCCTATATGACTCTATTACTCAAAAACAACTCAAAAATATGTTCTCCCCTTGATCAAGCATCCTTGTCTTCATCAACAATGGCAGCAAACTCCTCCAATGTCTCAACAACACTCCACAAAACCTATGCTCAAGATATTGAAACTATCTAATATGCCTATCAATGAAACTAATCCAAATATGAATAATGCAATAATCAAAACACAAATGAGTTATGGAGAGATTTAAGCATTATAACATTACATAATTTGAGCTTAAATATAATTTTCATGGCTCTTCTATTTATAGATTTTTGAGATTGATCAGAATGAATTTTGACTGCCCAATTTGATTCATTTGGTGATACAGTTATTATAAATCAATTTTCAAAAATAAATATTCAATAACCTCCATGAAAAATCCACTTAAGTTTTTTATTTGGATTAATTAGCCTTAAACAAGATTAATCAACATTTGTGAAATTCTTTGGAAATTGGCCCTCAATTAATCAAAATGGTTAGAAAGTCATATTAGTGGGTCATAATTTGACTCGAGAACAATTAGAAGGTGATGTTAGATACATTGGAACCGTATTACCATTTAGTATGTTACTAAAAAAATAACAAATGTATGTGACATGTACTAAAAAATTAGAAAAAAAGAGTGATCTAGAGCATAAAAAGGTGAAATCATTATTTTGACTTGAAATGAATTGATCAAAGTTAGGAATCACATAAAATGCATTGCCCTCTTTATGGATACTTTGGCCTAAATCAGCACTTGTAAATAACAAGTTTGAACCTTTTATGGTGTTTTAGTGATTTTGACCTAAAATGTGCATTTGAGTGTAAATCTAGTAAGATTGATAATTTCAACACAAATGGTGTGAGGAATTGGATGTCTAAATTTTTTCCCTATTTAAGAAGGTGTAGCAAGACATTCAAGTAAAGCAACATCTTTTCAAAGAAAATATTTGTCAAGAAGAAATTAGAACTAACCCATGATGCCCCCTCGAGAGGACATACTAGGATGGAAGAGAAGGATGGATTCTTGAAAAGAGAGAGAAAGTGAGAGATTAATCCATGGAATAGATCACTTCCACATGAACTAATAATTTCACACATGGTTACCATCAATGATCAAAATATAATTAGAGGTATAATGTGCCCCAAGAATGGGGGAAATGGGAAGGATACAATCCATAAATGTAAGGGACACACTTTAAATGCACCTAATTTGAGAGTGCAAGTTGTGTGCTTATGGCATTGATCAATTCTAAGATAAGTTGCACACCAAAATATTACCATCGTGGGCAAATGTGTGGAAAGATTAGAATTAGAGGAATAGGGGAACGTAGTCTCCAAAGATGATAATAAGAAGTGCCCCAATAGAGCAAATTTGATTGAGATAAAATAGTTTTGCCTAAGTAGGGAAAATTTTGATCACTAATAAAGAACAAATAATGGTTTTCCCCTTTAGGGCTGATTTGATTCTAACGTTGCTCAGATGTTGTGCCCTAGTATGGGCAATTGGCAAGCAATTAGCTCAAGGAGATAACTTAATGTATATATTAAAATGAGCATATGCAAACATACATATAATGGTACAATGGATTCAAAATCCATAAGAAACCAAGAATATGAGAATGCACAAAGTGATGAAAGAGATGAAAATATGAATGAAAGATAGCCAAGCTAACCTCAATAGAAATTAAGCATTGCCTACATAGTCCAGTAAGACCTCAAGCTAATGTAGTTTTCCCAAGAAATGGGATAGAATGGAATGAGGGATGAAGAAAAATGACCACATATTAATCATACTCATGATGTATGTGAAGAGATGCATGTCTAAGCATTGAGTCGAGCATAAAAATGCATGTTACCTAGATGCCTAATTTCATATCTTGAGCCTAGATAATGCATTGTGTTTTTAAAAATTTCTCATCAGAGTGATGTTGACGTTAAGATTTTGAAACTTGAGCATAAAGTGTTTGCTATAGAAAAATAAATTAGGCATCATAAGTATTAATAACTCATAATGACATAATATTCCAATTGTGTGGAATTAGTTCAAATGTGAATACCTATAACTAAGGATAATGGTAAACAATGACCAAAATTAAAGTTACAACTATTTACATTACAACAAAAAAGCAAAGACAAAGAAAAACATAAATGAACCTAACTTAAAATCTATATATGGACAATCAAGAATCAAGTAGGAACATGAACGTTTAAAAACAAAATGCTAGAACATTTGAATGACATAGGATTAAGATATGAATAATTAGGATATGTGTGGTCCATCAAGACATTCTTGAACACAAAAAAGAAAATAAAAAACATACATGGAGACATAAGACCAAAAAATATAAGAATAAATAAATAGGATAAAAGGAGAAGAAATAAATTAAGAGGTATGAAACCAAAACAAAACACTAAGAAAAGACAATAAAACACTAATAAAACTCAAATAAACAAACACAACCCTGAGTAAGGTACAAATGTTAGTGTGGTTTGAAAATAATTGTTTATGTACATGCAGTAGAGGTGCTACTTTCTACAACAACGTAACAAAGAATAAGGACACAAAATTTGTTCCCTAATTAAATAGGAACAATGATAGAAGAAATGGGGGAAGAGAATAAAAGGAAGGGGTTGGTCGAGCTGAGTCTAGATGTATAAGACAAGTGGATGCTACCTACATAGTTTCGTGGATGCATGTTCCAACATGAACTTCAGGCCAAATGTAGCTCTTCCAAGAATTGGCATAAAAGACATGATGATGACTAGAAACATATGATTAATGATTTAGAAGAAAAGGGAAGACTTGACAAATGAGATTGGTCTTACAAAATTGCAAGGTGGTGGGATGAGAGAAAATAATCTTGTAAAATGGCAAGTGAATGGAACAAGCTGACTTACATAGAAAAATGTTAGTTGGATAAAATGCTTGTAAAACATCAGGAGTGTGACAACTTAAAATTCTCACAAGATGGAAAGAGCATATGATTAGAGGGACTAAGTTAACCTTGACATGAATCAAACATAGCCCACATAAACCCATAATAATCCCAAGTCATGGTGATTTTGCCTACATAAAAGGTGGTGAAAATTTGATCAGAGCATAACAAGTTCATAAATAAAGGTGAACAGTAAGATAAATGATAATAGTAATGACCAAATGATGTAACAATGCATGATAAAAAGGTATTGTACCTAATTTGCCCATAAGCAATTATAATTAGGAAATAATGTCATAATATGATTTGCCCAAAGGTAGTTATAATTAGGGGTACCAAAATAATACTAATTTGGCCATAGGTAGTTGTAATCAGTGATACCAAATAAGATGATAGATGAAAGATAACTTACCAGATCAAATGTCACACTATCACCATAGACTGTCATTCAACACATAATTCTAAAATTGTTGAAACTGGATTAAAATCCCCCCACAAAAGTGTAGGATGAACCAAAGGAACCAAGATCAAAATGGGATTGGTAGGATGACTAAAAGAAATATTTGGTCAATAATAAAGACTTTGCATGATAAAAATGGTATTAAAAAATGATCAGAAGATAATTTACTATAGTGGCAATAAAGTTACCCCCAATCGATGTAGGACTTAGCTATGCTTGTAAAACGGTGAGAGCATAGGCTTATATTGCTCACAAAATGGTGAGAGCATGGGGAAGGTGACTGATTTGACCTCAATATAAATTGAGAACTACCTACATAGTCTTGAAGGACCTCAATCCAATTTAATTCAAATAACACAATTCATGGACCATGATGGTATAAGATGTTTATAATGAAATGGCCTATAGGGTTGCCCCCAAGAGACAAGGAATGGACCATGTTCAATGGGTAAATGGTAAATTAAAAATGGTTCTATTGGTCTTGCTGACATGGAGATGCTCATCTTAGTTAACAAATGAGACAATCAGAATGATTATTTTATACAAATTGATACCCAACTCCTCGTCAGTATAGTTGCTCTATTGATGTGGAGATGCTCATCCTAGTCAACATATGAGATAACTATAATAATTAGTCATAAATTTTCTATCTCATACCCTTTCAAAAAAGTTTCTCTATCAAGAATTTACTATCGTTTTGGATCTCAATAATGTTATTGTGTTCCCTATTGGTAATCTATTCTACTTCTTTCAAACATTGAGATAAGATATCTTCATAGCCTATGTAAAGGAAAGTGTTACCAGTGATAAATGATATAAGTGGGTAATAAATAGGTGAGTGATAATGGAATGTATAATGAATGGAAAATGAATGAAGATCAGGACTTTCAATCACAAGTAATGTTGCTAATGATAGATTTAACATAATTTTGGTTGTGGTAGGGCCAAAGACCTCTAAATATGTTCTTGATAGGACTACCAAATTATTCTATTGTTTGATCTTGAAAGTATCTACCATATGATTATGTTGTAGATTGGAATTTGTTTTGATTAGATCTTTGATATTTTATTTAGTATGTAGTGAAAAACTAATGTGCTCATTTGTTGTTGCCTTGATGAGGTTTTCACCAATGAATTTATTTTGATCATCCGATAGTGCCTCTGAGAAGTTTTCATGAATAGATGTTAACATTTGATTTTGATTGTCTTTTAGTGCCTCCAAAAAGGTTTCACTAAAAGATGTTGAGTTTGATTTTTACTTTCCCCCTAATGCCTCCAAAAACGTTTCACTAGGAGATTATTATTCTTCTAAATAAATGTGGTCTTGGCCCCTCTAATATTCTACAAATGGTATGTCACCATGGATGCAATTCAACAAAGTATGATTCTATCGGTCCCAATTGACATTTGTGAGAGGTGGAATGTCAATATAATGGCTATGTTGGGTGGCAATAATGGGAAGATGAAAGGAAACATAATCCTCACAAAAGATACTAGGATAACTTGTATTGATGTTGAAGTAATCATCCTAAAAAATTGTAGAAGGATCACAAATATATTCAAATTGATCCACAAGGAAATTGTAACCAATGTTGTAACAACTAATACTATATTTTGTTTCTAAATCTAATTTCAATGCAAGGGACTCTAAAAGCAATGTCATAACTGATGGTGATTCTATTTTTGATGCTAAATTTGATGTTGGTTCAGAACTAGAACTTGACTATAATGTTGTTTCTTCATCTAATATGGTTGTTTATTTAATGTTCTATTGAATTCTTAGTATCAAAAAAGTAATGGCCTATGATGTCATAATGGGCTCAATAAAAACTAATTCATCCAAGAAGGGTTCAACATAGATTGGCTCATCTAAGTGCATCCCATCAAAGAGAGGGAATCACTTAAGGGACGTCTCGACAAAATCATGTTTGTCAAAGTGAGACTCCTTAACGAGTGGAAAAATATCAAGAGACAACTCTGTAGAGACTAGATTGTCAATGAGATTAGGCTCTTTAAAAATAGGTAAAATATGAATAGGTGACTTATCATAGGTTGACTTGTCACAAATGGGTGTTTCAACAATAACATTGTGGTTTTGATTTATAATTGTTTGTAAAAAATCAATTTTAAACACATTTTGGTCCTCATAACATGGCTATTGAAGAGGTAATGGTTATTATTGAGACTTAAATATTGGCATGACATTTATAAAGTGGGGAAATTTTAGCTCAGGTTCAATAATGGTTCATGGTTCAATAATAGACTCCCTAAAAATTAAACTATTGAAGAAGGGATAAAAAATAATTGGTTCATCAAATTAAGGTTCTTCAACAATAGGTTCATCAAAAACTAGTGGTGGGCTAAGATTGGTAATGACCGAATGCTTCATAATTTGGTTTCTCATGCAAACCAAAAGAGGAGGTCCTAAAATGGTATCCTTTATGCATTTCGAAGCAAAAATTAAAGGAGAAGTAGGACATCCCAAAATGGTAACCTTTACATGTTATGGAGCCTACTTGCTTGCATAAGCTAGAGGAGAATATCCCAAAATGATAGCCTTTGCACATTACGGAGCCTAATCACTCATAAAATATGGAGGAGAATAACCTATAATGGTAACAAAAGGATGCTTCTTAATTTGGTTGCTTGTGAAAACTAAAGGAGGATGTCTTAAAATGGTAACCTTTGCATGTTATAGAGCTTATTTACTCACACAAGCTGAAGGGGATGGACAAGGATGGTGTATGAAAACTGACATGGATGCAATTGGTTTTCAATAGATAGGCCCAAAGAGTGAAACATCCTCAAACAATATGGAATTTCTATCATAAAAATTCTCTACCTTGCAACTAGGGCCACAAGAAACCATATTACAAGTGTACTTTAGTGTCATTGTTTAAAAAGAGTGTTCTCAACATTTGACAAAATTTAGACAATGTTTAAACAAAATATAAAATTTGATCTTTCTTTCAAAAAATGACTAAGGTACCAAAGAGACTATAAAAAGGAGGGTGGCTTAAAACCACACACAATTAGAATATTTGGTTCACACATTTACTCAACTTTTGGTAAAGTCAAAATCATATATATTGGAAGAGGGTATGATAACTCAAAAATCTAGATGTGATTTGTACGCTAAAACATAGAATTTTATGATACATCAATACCATAAAAGATAGTTCAACTTCACAGAGTTGACATTAGAAAACTAGAAAAAATATGTTTAGATTATGAATAAGACAATGTGAACTAAGAAACTCATGATGTGAAAACATGCAAGAATTCCTAAGTATAAAATTAAAACCAAAGGAGCAACACAATGCCACCACATGGTGATAGGAAAGGGGGATAGTATAAAATGTGTTCTACGACTCAAAGTGCGATTGATTCATAAGATGATTTAAGTCCACCAAGATGATAAGTGTGATTTTGAGTTTATAAAATGGCCCTTAATTTAAAAAATAGAAAATTAAATCCAAGGTAAAACAAGTTTAATGTGCAAATGGTGAACCCAATTTAACACATCAACCCTTAGAGCTTAGAAAGGTTCAATTTTGAATGTGAATTGTCAATGAGGGACTTAAGAAAATTATGGCAAAAGGTTTAGACTCAAATGGTCAGTATAATTGTGCCATTTAGATGATATGACATAATGTTTATGATAACAATTTGAACAAGGAAAAAAATTATTTCCACGTGGATAACGTAACACCTCCCTTGTTCAATAATTTTGGGGACAATGTGTTAGGTTATGATGTTTGGTTAACAAGCAAGTTTTGACCCAAAACAATACCAAGTAATCTAGACAAATACAAATCAACTAATTAATCATCTTAAGCCTTAAACTAACTAGCAAGTTTTTGAGCATTTCTAGATGAATCTCATGCAAAAGATTTTTATGTCAAAATTCAAGAGAAGAAACACATCAATTGGGTCTTTTTCATATGGCTTGTTGTAAAAAATTTCTTGCCTTTTTTTATAACCACTGCATCCATCACTTAGTGTAGTGCAATACCCAAAATGATCATATGTCACATGGGCTTAACCTAGTAATAGGATATGGTTTAACCGTTCAAACCACCATCCCAGTAGGTGACCTTGATTTATATACCCCCCATGGAGAGGGGTTGAATACAATGCTAGGAGATGAAACCCTAGGTCAAATCTTCCCTAAATATCTCATGGGAGGTAATGAAGTCCCCCTCATAAGCCAATATGCAAAAATAAAATACAAGTAAAAAATATTTAAAGGTTATTTCTAGATCACCCAAGCCATGTGGATCTTGGGAAGAGCCTTGACAACTTCTATTTTACACCTTTGACAAAGGTATTTTACAATAAAGATGATGTCTTTGATCCCATAAGTTCCCTAAAGGGGATGGGTAGGAAATCATACATGCACAATCTTTCTTTTTGTCAATCTAATCTAACAAAGCAATGATCTATTGAAGACAGACTTTGAAATGTGTTTAATTTTAAATCACTTAAATTGAAAAGTTTGGTGTTTTTCTTTGGCCCCTTAACCTTAAGTAAGAAACAACCACAAAAACTATTCAATAAAACACCCTAAAATTTTTGTTAAGAACTGAATGAAATATTTCGATTCTTTTTAAATAGCCTAAAATAAGGTTAAAAAGATCTAAACAAATATGAATTGGTACTCTTCAAATATTCCTTGCATAGAAAGTTAGATAACATCATTTAGCTTTGAAATTATTTTAAGTTTGAGGCAAGTAACTTTAAAAAGTAAACACCTATCGACCCAAAGGTAAAACCTCAAGAATCAAATGCATTAGATTAGAATTGATTAGCAACTTGATTTTGTTAAAAAAATATGCAAATTGAAGGTAAATTGATAGCATATTTTGAATATTTAGGAGAAAACACGTGGTTTTAAAAAACAAATTATCAAAATTAGAATCCATTTGACCCCAAACCAAGCTCTAGAAGAGGGCTTATTAGCTTACTAGCCTACACAATGACCATCAATGGTTATTATACCTAATTGTTAATGATTTCACCTGACTGTCAATGGTTAAAAATGACCATCGATGATTGTACTAACCGTCGGTGGTTACTATGTAAACCTGTGACAAATAAAAATGGAAAAATAAAGTTATAGAATTAAATTTAAAGAGCTTTAAGCATCCAAATAAAGATATAAAAGTTGCATAATGATCTTCTTGCTATGTGGGATGTGTCGGTCGCACCGGGTGTGCCAAAATTTAGATTAGATTACAAGAAATGATTAGTCAAGCATTAGTCTAAGAAATGAAAGAAAAATGCATAGAGAGCTAATTAAATCAAGCCAATATATTCATGTAGGGTTACTGATAATAATAAGATACAAATGAAAGAAAGCAATACTAGTTACCTTCCCAAATAACTCTATTACTCAAAAGAAGCTAAAAAACATATTCTCCCCTTGATTAAGCATCCTTTTCTTCATAAAAAATAGTGGCAAACTCCTCCAAGTTCTCAAGAACACTCCACAAAACCTAGGTTCAAGATCTTGAAACTATCTAATATGCCTATCAATGAATCTAATCTAAATATGAATAATTCAATAATCAAAACACAAATGAGTTATGGAGATATTTAAGCATTATAACATTACACAATTTGAGCTTTAAAATGATGTTCATGGCTTTTCTATTTATAGATTTTTGAGATTGATCAGATTGAATTATGATCATCCATCTTGAGATCAAGATATGTGGCCAAGAATCCATTCAATTTTAGAGGCCATGCTCAATAAATTCCTTCATAATGATTTGGGAAGAAGGGGCATTAATGAGCCATGGGAGACATAATTTAGATATTTTATGCATTTATGGCTTGTGGATGCCACCCCATTGATCATGTCATTTGGTGATGCAGTTATTAGAAATCAATTTCCAAAAATAAATATTCAATAACCTCCATGGGAAATACACTTAAGTTCTTGATTTGGATTAATTATCCTTAAATAAGATTAATCAACATTTGTGCAATTCTTTAGAAATTGGCCCTCAATTAATCAAAATGATCAAAAAGTCATATTACTGGGTCATAATTTGACTCGGGAGGAATTAGAAGGCAATGTTATATGAGCTAGAACCATATTCTTATTTAGGATGTTACCAACACAAAATAACAAAGGTATCTAACATGTACTAATAAATTAGAAAAAAGAGTGATCTAGAGCATAACAAGGCAAAATCATCATTTTGACTCAAAATGAATTGATCAAAGTTAGGAATCACATAAAATGCATTGCCCTATTTAAGGATATTTTAGCCTAAATCAACACTTTTAAATAATAATTTTGAATCTTTTAAGGTGTTTTAGTGATTTTGACCTAAAATGTGCATTTGAGTATAAATTGAGTAAGATTGATAATTTCAACATAAATGGTGTTAGGAATTAGATGTCTACAATAAGACAACAAATATTAAAACAACAGTTAAAGCAAGTGATCAATTACGTGATCAAAATATATACTGTCTAAGTTGATAAGCATGAAGTCCATAAAAAAACACAACACTAAAATTATGAAAATTTGATAAAATCCAATAAAAAGACAACAGTCAACAAATCATTACAACTCAAGCAATGAGGATAAATGAGACCATCTTGAAAATAGTGACATTAGATAAAAATATGTTTGTATGAGTGTAAAAACTAACTCAGCTTAACTATTAATGAAATTGATCATGCAATGATAACACACAACAACTAACTAATAAAAACATAATGACTAAACCATTAATATTGATAATCTCAATTTTACGTTTAAATTTATTATTTTATTTATCCATTTATTTCTCCATGTTTTCCTATTTCTCAAGTTCGAACACAACCTAGCACAAGTACCTATCCCTACAATCAACAAATATACTATCAACAACATCTGAACATACAAGTATAATAAATTTAATATCATCATTTAAATAATACATCAAACCAAATAATAAATCAGTACACATTAAGAAATAATATCAAATTCTATAATTAAATGTAATCTATAATTATTTCATCAATTATAATTAAAATGTATCAATGTAGATCACTAAACTGTAATACCACAATAGAACAATAAAATATGTCTCAAATAGTTCACATCGAAACTATATCAATTCAAATGAATTAAATGCAAGTTAATTAGGGTGATGACATTAGTGTCCAAATTGAATATTACTCAATTACTCAATATTTATTCTTAGAGATACTCCTATGTTTGATTAGATATTGCTTCACTGATGTTATTTTGAATAATTTTGCTTACCATATTAAAAAAAATATTTTGTATAGTTGTGCATTAAAATTTTATTTTTCTATTATAAAATATAATTATCCTTAGATGTACTTATTGTTATGTTTTATTGTGTCTTGCTTACCAAGATTAAAAAAATATTATTTCTCTCATATTTTTATACATCATTCTAGTTGGAATAATATTAGTATTGGTAGTGGAAGGACTGATATTCAAAATTCTAGGGATCACCAAATTCATATCACTAGAAAACTTGATTTTTTGGATTCATATTACATATAACTCTACCACACATTTAACCTTGATTTGTTGAATCTTACAAAAAATCATTTTAATTAATTATTTTACTCAATATTGCTTCATTTACTCATTCATCAATTTGACTGGATCTAAAATATAATTTTTTACTTGGGGACTGTCACATTGTGAGATAGGTGACAAATTATTTAAAACAAATAAAATAAATATTATCCTAGTTTACATAAAAAAACATACAACCAATTTTGGACAAATACAAATAAGCGTATGAAACATAAAGATATTGTTCATAAAAGAGAAAACATGTTTTTATTATATCAAATAATATTCCCTTTGCTTTATATTTCCTTTGAGTTGGAAATTTTAGGACACACTTCATTTCAATAGAAAAACACACATTTATGTATGTGATTATAACATGTGAGGCTACACCCAAATATGCTCCACTCTTTGGAAACATATAAATAAACCATTAATGACTTTGATTGAGTTTTTTTTAATTTTTTAAAGTAAGATATATAAAAAACTTAATTTGATTGAACTAGCTTGTGTTGGTTAGATTTTATTTATTAAATCAAATTATTGCTTTATTTTTTTTACAATACCCTTTATAAATAAAATAATTGAAAAAACTATTACTTTGTATTTATTATAACCACCTCTATAAACAAGTGACTTTAGTTAAAATTTATATTTAGATGAAACTCCATAGATTTGATTTATTATATCTAATTCTTGTTTTGTTTTTGTTACAAAAACTTTTATAGAAAATTTACTGCAATAACCTATATAAATAAGTGACTTTGGTTAAAACTTATATTTAAATGAAACTTTTATTAAATATTCAAATGGTTAATTTAATGATTTTTTTTTTCCATATTTACATAGAATTTGATTACTAGCTGGAGTTGATCAACATTGATTGTGTTCAACTTGAATGGTGTTTTAATTCATATAATTCATAAAGATGATTTCATTACAAATAATTTTGACATAGTAGGAGCTATTGAACTAAAAAATAAATACTACTTCCTCTTATCAAACTTACAGGATTTATTGTAATGTATTTATGTAACTTCAAAATTGGGATATGGACATCAACTATTTCTTATAAAGTAAAAGAATTAATGAATTCATTGCTTCAATAAAAGATGTTGAAACAAAATAAATTTGAGTTTATATATACTCAAGAAGAATGCATATCAGTTCAACAAGTTGATTATAAAGGTTTTGAAAATCTTGTAACATTCTGTAACATAACATAGGTCTATATAATTAATGCAATATAGTGCTAATTGACAACTCTCAAAAGAAAAATATTCATAATGATAAGGGCAATTATATCACCACAAAGAATTTTAATAATTATTTCTTTTAAAATAATAAATTGTTACATGATTTATAACTAGTTTTACTATGTATGAAAGATGTCACTGATGTAAGACCACTTGTAAATAGATTACATTGAATGGTCAATAAACAAATTATCTATGATCATTTTTTTAAACTTAATATATTTATAGGAATTATTTTTTCCATTTGATTTGTGATTATAATTCAACACTTATTATATTTTTAGTAATTTATGAAAGCTTATATTTATGGTATAAAAATATTATATGTAAACTATTATTAATAAATTAGATGTTACTATGATAATTTTTATGTTTAAATTGTTACATGAATTTATTTGTCATAAAAATATATTCACTAAATGTTACAAAGATATGTGTGATAATTTCACCATACATAATGTTACATATATATTTATGATTGCTTACACATATATGTCATCATTTTTTCACACTAAAAGTTACATAGATATTTGTGCTAATTTTATCACTTTAAATGTTAAATGGATATTTGTGATATTTTACCTAAGCTTATAAGTAAGGCAACAAAATAAAAAAATGGAATAAAAGTTACATGGATATTTGTGATATTTTTACTACACTTAAGTAAGGTAATAAGAATAAAAATGTATGATAAATGTGTCATAATTTATCATAAATTTTGAATCAATTACATCAAAATATAATATTAATTAATGTCATACTTTTTAACAAAACATTGGATTAATTCAACAAATTAAATTTTATAATCTAGTTGTTTAACACCAGATTCTAAAAACCTTCAAATTAGAGTCCAAAAATATTATATATAATATAAAAAATTATAATTTAGAATTCAATAATATAAATATTGAATTTAGATGTTTTATACCATAAAATCTAGTAAAGATAATTTTAATTTTTAATCTGGATTAGAATATATCCAAATTTAATGAAATGATGGATACACCCTAGGTTAAAAAAAGAAACATGTGCTCCTACTCATGTGACTTATAGGAAATGTAATAACTATATTCCCTGTCTTTGAACTTCCGATGTGATAATTGATGTCATAAATTTAATGTATCAAACTTTCCATTTTAATAGATATTCTATATATTAACTTCTATGCATAATGTTTCCAACTCACATTTCGATCACTTCTTCTATTTATTTGTGTTATTTATCAGACATAAAAAATATCTAATCTATTTCTTCAAAATCTTCACTTACATTTTGACTACTCTGTGATTCATAATATGGATATAAAATATCCACATTAAAAAATAGGTGATATGTTTATCCCTTTACGTTATTCTATCTCATATGCATTATTCACAAACTTTCACAAAATTTTGCACAACCAATTTTTTCATTTTAGTTTCTTATAAGTCCTCTTTAGAAACATCATTTTCTCAAGTATGCTAAAACTAATTCTCCCACTTGATATTCTACTTCTATTCTCTTCACATTTTTATGCTACTTATACTATGATGTATTATTTTCCAATTATTCTCACACTTGCTTATTCACATCTCACATATAATTTATAAAATTCTCTATTTAAACACTTTTATTTTGTTCACTTTTCATGTTGCCTAACTCTACAACTCCTTTTGAGATTGACCCATACATAATTTAAATTGGTGTTTTCCCTATACTTCTATTAATTGAATTGTTATATATAAATTCATCGTGTGCCATAATATCATCCCATGTTCTTGGATTACCTTAAATTAAACATCTCAACATCTCACTCAATTTCAAATTATTGATTACATCTATCTATCCATGTATCTATTTGAGGATGGTATATTGAATTGAAATAAATTTTGTTGTTAAATTTCTTAGACAATGTCCTCTAAAAATTTCCAAAAATTTTCACATCTTTAAAACTATGTTGTGTGACAAAACATGTAACTTTAAAACTTCTCTAAAAACAAGTTAATAATGTTTGTTACATTACTAATTTTCTTACATGCCATAAAACGTGCCACCTTCAAAAATATAACAACTATCACAAATACTAAATCATTTTCTCTTTGTGTTCTAATAAAAATTAAAAAAATTCATACTTATATCCTTCCATGGTTTCTATGGAATAGGAAATGGTTGATATAACCCTACATTATAACTTATTCCTTTCACTAGTTGTAAAAATTTACACTTCTGATTTTTTTTGAAAATATACACTCATTCATGACTAAAATTAATTTCTACCACTTGTGCTAATATTTTTGTTATAACCAAAATGACCTTCCAAAATTTCACTATGATTTTATTCCATCAAATTATCACATATTGACCTTATTGGTAAACATAATTTCACTCCTTTGAATAATAAATCATTTTGAATAAAATATTCTAACCACAATCTTCTATCACCACTCACTATTTTTAAAAATAAGTTTCATGTTTCTTAAAAATATGCATCATTTTCATATTATTTCTTCATAATATCAAATCTTATGACTTTTACTCTTAACTCATCCAACAAAATAGTTTTTATACTTAATGCACCAAATTGTTTTGTTAGACTTTCCACTTCTATGCTTCAATAAAAATAAATAACTCTATAGGAATTCATCCCATTCCATATGTCTTTGATTCAAATTATTCTGAATATTAATGTTTATGATCTATATATGAAATAAATTATTTAAAAAATAATAATGTCTCCATTTATTAGTGATTTCATAACTACATAAAACTCTTGATCATACACTGAATATTTATGATTTGCATCATTTTAATGAAATATGTGATAGGTATTCCTTATTGATGGAATACCTCTCCTATTGTTATGATAATTACATAATGATCTATTTAAAATTTCTTAACGAAATATTGAAATTTTAATAGTATCTAATTTAACTATTGGAAATTATGTTTTAAATATGTTGTCTACATAAACTAATTTATATCTTTCCACATCACATATGTGATCTTTGTGCATGTCCCATTAAAATTCCTAATGAACTTCATGTAGAAATATGACAATCCATGAATACTACGTGTTTTAAATTATCATGAACTGACCTTGTGGCCCCTTTTGAACATTGGACTAAGGCCTGCCTTAACATGTTTCGACAGAACTTGGACTAACAACTATTGATGTTGGTATTGTTTTTAGATGGTTGTGATGCAAGTACCTTGGATGGCCAAGGTGATATGTTATATCATGATTGATGCTCGTTGTGGATTCATTATATCTTGTTATACATTCTGCCTACATCAAAACATTTTTTTTCATGTTTTATGAATATGCTACTTTAGTTAGTTTTGTTTTACTGATGTAGATTGACTGGGTAACTTTTGTAGCTATTGATTATGTTCATAGGGCTAACTCTTACCCTTCTCAGCTATAGTTGATTATACTTGATTTATCATTTCATATCTAATGATTCATGATGAGTTATTTTATTATCTTATTAATAGTGTTTAGGTACTACTGATATCTTATTTGGTGGATGTAGGCACCATGCCATGAGCTAGGCTCGATGTTGGTTTTAGACATCTCAAGTATATCATGGGTGACTAGCCAGTTAGGATGTTACTTCAATAGGTACAACATATATTATGTGATATTAATCCACCATCATTTTATTCCTTTGTGTCATTAATTTTCATCTTTTGGTCTCTCCCCATTATGAGTATGTGTGTTTTGTTCTTGTCCCCTATTAGGATTATTATATGTTGGTATAATTGTCCCTCTCTCCTATCTTTATATGGTTGAGGTTTTATCATTAGGTTTGGTTAACCTCCCTAGGTATTATAAACACATGTTTTCACTATAACAGTGTCTTCTCCTGCTAACCCAATTAGTTGGGTTCGACTAGGATGTATAGGCCTTTGGAACTTGGAGAACATCTTGGTAACCTTTCAATCATGGGGGAAAGTATAGGATCCAGTTATTGTTATTATTACGATTATAGCTTTGGCATTTTTTGTTAAATTTTAAGTATTAATGATTTTATTATTATTATTATTTTATAATCATTATGTTTTGTTAATTGATTAGTCTTATAAATTTTGACTCTAGTCAATAATCTTATTTAATGACCTCATTATTATTATTATTATTGGTTTACATATTATGTTAATGTATTAATTATTAATTGTTATTGATTTAAATTTGTTTAAAGATTTTATTTTTTTACTAGAGGTTTATCATTATATTATTATTATTATATAATATTTTATATACATTTATTTATTTCTAGCGACTTGTATAGAAGTGAGTGAGTGTGTGTGTGTGTGTGTATTCTTTTATACCATTTTTTTAATAAATATATATATTTTTATTATACATATTAGATATATATTATTTTATTATATATATGCATATATATATATATATATATATATATATATATATATATATATTGTATTGTTACTTATTATAATAATAATATTATTATATTTTATGGAATTATGCCCTGACTTGTTGCACATGGAAAATGATAGGGCATTGAGCTAAGAGTCTGGCATTGGTATGGATTAGAGTATAGAGAAGGTAAGTGAGGCTATAACATGTGGGGAATGGTGAGATAGGAAGCAAGGGGGCATGTAAGAGGGGACAGGTCTGGCATATGGAGGAAGGTGGTGATTGGATGGAAGGAGAAGGGGGGATGGCCAGAAGGAGTAGAGGCATGGACTGAAGGGAACACATCCAAGAGGATATTGAGGATGGAATCAAGAGATGTGTAAGAGGGGGGAAAAACAAAAAGGAAAGAGAAGGGAATGGAAGGAGGATGGCATATGGGAATAGTGCAGGGTAAGGGGATAGAAAGAACACATAAATAGAGAAGAGAAGGGAAGAAAGAGGAGTGAAGGATAAATTTTGCATTGTTCTCTTGCATCACAAACATTATTTCCTCTTGCCTTGATCAGGTAAATCATTTGGCCTTTAAATTGGGTATTTTTTGATATAAGGAGAAATTATAAATAATTGGATACTTAACACTCCATAAAGATTCAACATATATATTTTCCCTTGGGCAATAGATTTTCATATTGAGATGAAATCTACTGTTGACCTGTATGTATGTCCTTATCATTATATTTTGAATTGTAAATTATTTTAATGTGATTGAGTGGACTCTACATGCCAAATTTCATTTTATGCATATATACAATGATTTCCCACTATAAACCCTATTACTACATTTTAAGATAATTGTATTCTCTTATCTCATTGACCTTTACCTGCTTGCAATATCATGTAATGAAACTGGCATTATTAAGAGATTTTAACATAATTATTTTTATTAAGAACCTGTTCTTGTTCAAATTTACGAACGTCACCATGTGTCTATAACTAAATAGACTTAGGGGTTATTTAAATCCTAAGTTAGTTTGTCGAATGCCACACACACACACATGTATATGTATGTATGTATATATACATATACATATACATATACATATACATATATACATATATATATATATATATATATATATATATATATATATATATATATATATATATATGTATACACACACACATATATATACATATATATGTATATGTGTGTGTGTGTGTGTGTGTGTGTGTAATTTGAATTTACCCATAGATATAGAGCCTTTATAATGGTATAGGACTGTAATACATGTTAGCTTCTTATGTCTTGTTGAAACACCTTATGGCTAGGAATTGTCCTTGGGATAATTGTGTGTGTAAAGTGAATGACCCATTTTGGTTATTTAGATATGATTCAAATTAGAAGGAATCCTTGTAATTTTTGTGTTGGCTCACCTTGGTAGTAAGGTTGATACTTTCTAAATTTATATATGTGTATCTATGGATTGATGGGTGCTAGCTTTTAACCCTCTTCCAATTTCAGGATAAAGTTTCACATTTTTTACTTAATATAAAACTGTTGACTATATACCTATATATTTATATGTATGAATCTTGAATGGAATCCTTTCTATTCACAAACTAGTTACCCATATCCCTTGTATGACACTAATCTCAATCATTAATTATTGTATGTGGATTTGGAGTAAGAGTTCTGGTGTTATTTTGAGGGTATAGTTTTGAATAAATTTCATGGTATACCTTAGCATTACTTAGACCATGGTTTGACTAAGGGTTATAGTTTTATGCTGTATGCCTTATTCTCTTATCCTTACTAGTGGCTTAGTATTATGTGTATATCACTTACCCCACTTGAGTACCTAGTTGTCAAAACCCTCCACCAAGTTGATGGTTGAGGTGGTAAGGGCCACCGATGGTTGGGCTCATAGGGTTGGTTTTGAGGGTGTCCCTCTTTTAGTGTTCATTCTTCTTCTTTTTAGTACCTGTATTGTATATGATAACTTATCTTATTTGTGCCTATTAACATATGCTATTGGCTAGGTGGATTGTAGTTATTTACTCCTTTTATGCTAAAGATTATCTTATTACATTTGAAATTTTGTAATATTTTTAAGTTAAAATATGTACATTCATGGACATGTTGTAAACATTGGAGGAAATTTAGTTGATAGCTATGTGGCCCTTATATATTTAACCAACTATAATTATTCCTTGGTGTGCATTTATATTAGGCTCTATTTATCATGGGAGCAATAATGTATTTAGAATATATCATGTTAGACTGGATCCTTGCATTTCATGGTATGTTTATGACTTAATGTTGTACTTGTTTCTTTTAAGTAGGTATGGAATGGTAAAAGGTTATTGTTAGAACAAGTTGTAACTATAGTGTTATTAACCTTGAATTACATGGAATTATGATGGTTATGCCTTATGGTATAATGCTGGTATGTTATGCTATTTAGTAGTTGAATCGACTCATTGAACGTATCACTTATATGTATGTGTCTTAAGACTTAGAACATGGATTAATAAATTATGAATAACATCTAAATCCATGTATGTAATTACAATGTGTCTTTACTTGACAAGTCAAGAACACTATGCTGAAATTGATCAAGTATAAAATTGTATCTCTTGTCAAGTTGATAGTTATGTTATAACTAGTTTATATTAGAGATGGTTGTTACACTATTACAAGTTGTGTAAAGGAATTTCCTTATTTTACTAGATTTTATGATATGCTTAGGAAGACACACCATTATTACCATGAAATGACTATATATATATATATATATATATATATATATATATATATATATATATATATATATATATATATATATATATATATATATATATATATTGGGTGAGTTTAATAAATTCAAATATGTTATACCTGTGAATAGCAACCAGTTTTAAGTGGGAATAAGTTATCATAGTCTTGATGATTTATCTTATTTATAATGTATAAGCTCTCCATGAATAATTGGTGATGATAAATTATATGGATTAGAATCAATCTATTAATGTCAAATTATTTTGAATGATAATGATGATTCAATGAGTGTATAACTTGTTTCTTGTGGAAATAGTTATGACCTTCCATGGTGTGAGTATTTGGAAAGGCTTTTAAGTATTATATTGTTAAATAGATATGGATGATTAAGGTATTATTGGTTCAACTAATATTGATGGAAACCTTTTGGAAATTTAAATAATAATCAATTTTTAGTTATTAAATATTAGTCCACTTGAATTAATAATAAATAGTAAGTGGACTTACTTGAATGCATTTATGAGATGTTGTGTTGTATACTTCTTATGCCACTCCTTTGAATTGGTGTAATATCATTTAAGAGGATTGTTTGTATTGATTAATCAATGGAGTAAGTTAGATTTATGATAATCATATGTTTACCAAATTATATATTATGGATTATACCTTTTTTGGTGTTCTAGTGATTGGATATATGACACAATTTCTAAGATTCTAGTAATTTAGTTGGTTATAGTGCAAACTCTGATTAAAGGAAATTGGCTATATTATCATGGATGATCTTATGTGAATATATAGTCATTGGGTTATTTGATATGCATCCTTAAATGTATAAGTGTACCTTATAAATGAACTCTTTATATACTTCATGCAGTGATTAGTAAAACACAAACAATCTTTGTGATTGGTGAATAATCCCAAAATGAGGATAAGAATTAGTAAGCTGTGGAAACTTTAATGTTAAAAATTAATTATGTGATTAAATATTCTACCTTGGAAATGAGTTGATAAATCATAATCTTCCTTAACAAACCCTTAATCCATTGCCTAAGACTAATTAAATAATGAACTTATGTGGTCTTACAAATGTTATTTGATTAGCACAAACACCTATGTTATTTAATAACATGGAAGGATAACTTAGGGATAATTATCTAAAATTATGTGTGAGACCCCCTATCAATGGATCATGGGATGGTGATCCTATATGATGTCAAGTGATCTTGTAACATGAAGATTAATTGGTTTTCCAATGCTAAATGTATGCTTGTTAACTAGGATACTCATGTGTGTGATGTTATCTACCTGGAATTAATCATATTGTAGTTCATCTAATCTATCGAGAAAAAGTATTTATCCATGGAGTTATATCTTGTGTTTGTGTGGCCTACATATACTAATTGAATGAATGTGTAATATTCCCCTAAATGACCTTGGATCATGATATGGTAATCTATGGGAGTAGGACATGGAGTATTCCTTGTTGGGTTCTTTCCCAAAGGGTTTTGAATCCCTTAACTTATGTCATGTTGAATTTATAAGTGGTATAGAAATATCCACTTGTTGATCTTGCTATGTGATAAGACTTGTTAATTAAGTAGTGAGATGGATCCTTATATTCAATCTATTAGGACTTGTGCTCATATATTGCATTTCCATCATATATCATTGCTTATCTAGTAATTGGGGATAACTAGTCATTGTTGGATGTGATCAAATATAATTTAATTGATTATAGCCTTACCCTTTTGATACAATTAGGATGCTGAGGTATATTACACTGCATTAATTTTGTAGTGGAATATTTTGATGTTCTGTTGTGTACTTTGATAGATAAATTCAAAAAAATAAAGTGGGGTTGTTTCAATAATTTACTCTTTAGTGATGACCAATCCAATATAGCTTGCACATTTTCTTATCCCATCTTAAAAAATTATTTATAAATCACAAATCCTAAGCATACCAATTATTTCTACATGAAACTAAATTTATTTAAATTCATAAGCAACTATTCATCTTGCACCTTATCTGGCACTTTGCACAAATGTTCCTCCTTTGTTCTACTAAAATTTAATATGTCATCAACAAAGACAATGAAATACATATCCAAAAATGGCTTAAAAACTTCATTCATCATTCTCATGATTGTATTTGGTTCATTAGTTAACAAAAATGGCATAACCAACCATTCATATAATCTTCTTGTGTCTTGAATGTTAGTTTCCATTCATCACCCTTTCTTATGCGAATTTGGTGATTTCCACTCTTCATTTCAATCTTCATGAATAATATATTTATAATCAAATCATCCATGCATGGAAATGGAAATCTATACTTAATCATAATATTTTTAAGGTTTTAGAATCAATGCACATTCTCCTTTATTCTTATGCACTAATAATGTTGGTGTTGCACATGGGCTCAAATTTTCATTGATTAAATCTTTATACAATAGATCTTAAAATTTTATTTTCACCTATAATTTATATTTTAGAGTCAACCTATGTGTTTATTTATTTGGTAAACTTGACCTAGATTTAAAATCCATGTGATTACTTATGATTATCATTAATGACAATCCATCTAGAAACTTTTGAGATACAAATCTCCTTAAAATCAAGTTTCTTGGCTAATTCTATCAAATAAATCACGTCATTTACCTTGACCACTTACTCTTATTATTTTATAAAATTTTCTTAACTAATTTAACTTGCAAAATCAGGTTCGACAAACTTAATAAAACTAAAAATAATTCAATCAATATATTTTCTACTTTAGGGAATACTTCTTAAATGGCATATTTTATCAACACATAATATTTTACATTATATTTAGTTTGATTCAATTCAATTTCTAGCTCTACATTTATATTTTTATATCCTTCATAGTATGTGGACACTTGATCATAAGCTACATCATTAACTACCTCAATAAAATAAAGAATATTATGTTTCTTTATCTTGGCTAAGTTTTCCGTTTTCTAGATTTGAGTGACAACTATCTCTTATCCTCATCTATTTCACTTTTACTTAATGAAAATTTTGATATTTTTGTATTCATATTTGAAGATAACCTTTGGTTATTCAAATACCATCATATTAATATTTTCCTTACTTTCTCTTTCAAACTACAATTGGATTCTTTAATCATAAAAATAAGACATATGAAGGCCTCTTGAGAAACTAGGGGAAGTTTTTAACCTTATATTGGATTATCTAACCCTATTAAAATAGTACTGTGTGTACTAATTTAGATTTTTTGTGTATTAAAATGAAGCATGAATTTGAATGTAAATGGCATGAACTGATTTGACAATTGTACTTGATATATATGGAAAGTACTATGAGGGATAAAATACTTAGTAGTTTTATATATTATGTACGTTTGAGACTAAATATAAGAAAAAAAAGTAGCCAATTGGACTGAGAGTCATTCAAATTAGGGGCTGGATTTTTAGGCTAGATTGGATAGTAATGTCATCCTCTAGTCATTACCATCTGACCTTGTGTTTTGAATCTGATTTTTTTCTATAAATATTTATCTTTTGTTCCAATATATGCCATTGTAGTTGCTTATTTTCTTTATTTATGAAATCTTGAGGTCTGACTATGTGTGCAATGCCTAAAAAAAAATCTTCTTCTCTTGAAAACCTAGGTCCATTATTAACACATGATTTAGGCCTATAAAATGGGAAAAAATGTGGGTTAGGTGTTTTCTATATATATAATACTATGAAGAGGGAATTAAAACCAAATGTAGTTCTCTCTATTGGGTGAATGTGTGAAATAGTGCTCCTTAAATATATGCAACCCATGATCTATCTTTCAATAATTGAAAAATGACAACATTAGCTTGGCTTTGAGGTGCTTTAAACTTGGTTAGGATTTGCTCCTTGTGACTGATGGTAGAATTAAAAATAATATTGAGTGCCTTTGAATGTCTAACTGTTTTAGTATGATTGATAGATGGGTAATAGTCTTAGACCTATTTTGTATTTATGTGGGACTCTTTTGGTACTTTTTCATGCCATTTCCATATGAAACATATTGACTAACCCTTATAAATGATTTGAATTTTAAATGTGATTATTATTTTGCATAAGACAAAACTATCAAGTTTGGTTGGTACCAAAATTATGATATCATTTGAGTCTGATACTTCTTTTTGGGAAAGAAGAACACTGATATGATGATCTAGAGATGCTTTAATATGATAATTTATTGGTTTGGCATAGATTGAAGTAATTTTTATAGGTAATTGATAGAAACTAGAGAGAATAAAACCCATTCAAAACATGTGGATGTGAGATAATGGAAAATAATAGTCATATATGTATACACGAGTCATATAGGGTGAATATAGGTCAAAACTAACATTGCATAATATTTAATACTAGATTTTTAGTATCTAAATAAATCACTTTGATTAGTTTGTACACATTATGGTTTAAAATTATCTTTAAACAATTCAATTAGGTTTATGCTTTCATTCAAAAACCCTCTTGGTGTTATCACTGGAAACGGATTAATAACCAAATTATTTTAACCATTCAAAAAATAAATAATTGAACCATTAATACCATGAAGTGAAACCAAACTATAACTGGAAACCACTAGATTACTAGGAATGGTAGTCAAACTTAAGGCTTGAAAATTATATGTATTATAGTTGTTAGGTTGTAGAGCTTAAAAAATAAGGAAATCCCTATAATTTAAGCTCCACGTTTTGATTGATATGGTCATGACCTAGTGATCGTAATGTACTTGTATTTTCATAGATTCTAATTATATTTACTTAATCAATCTTAGATTGTTAGCCATTCCGACCTAAAATAAATTAATAATTGATGTTTGATGGTCTAAAACATCCATGAAGATGTAATGATATAGGTGGGAGTGGTGCCTATACATGAAATTATCTTTATGTATGGTAGAGTCCAAATAATTCTCCACTATTTTCTTGGGGACTCCTAGAAATTGACTTTTTATAATTGAAATGGAAATGTCTCTTCCCCTCTAATTTTTAACATGGGATACTAAGAAAAAATGTGTTTTTATAGGTTCAAATATACTTCAGGGTAAATATCCTAATTCTTTTTCCTTAAACTAAATGTATACATTTATATATTTAATATGCAATATGCATAACTACCAATCTCTCAGGTACATAAATAGGAAATAAGTGAGGGGTTTCAAGGTCTCCTAAATATTGAGAAATTTACTATAGTAAAAATATAACCAACTTTATAGTTTTTGAAATTTTATTTCTCATAACTAAAAAAATTGGGCTCTCAATTATTTTACCCTAATTTAAATTTGTACAACCCTAATTAAGATAGGAGCTATTATATAATTCAAACTATAAAGTATGATAATTAAGCATGAATGTAAATTTAAAGTAATGAAATTAATTTTAAAATGGCATATGATAAATACATAAAATACTAAAGAGATCAAGGTACTTAAATTTTTCAATTTCAATGACTAATTGTGACTAAATTATAATAGTGGAAAGGGGATAGAAACAGGGCTAAGAATTAGTTGGATATGTAACTAATTATTTGTACATACAAGTGTACTAATATAAAGCTAGATTTAATATATTTATAGAACTAATTGTATATTGACATAATTATCTTGCATGTTTTTTAGGATCTATGACCATATGGTCCACTACACCTACCTAAAATAACTTTATCTATGTGATATTGACACTTAAATGTGTGCAACTCTAAAAAATAGTATCCTTATATTTGAAACCCTAGGTATAATTTTGAAGGGTAAAAACTTATAAAAAAATTTGAAAGTGTAATGGGATGATATGAACCCAATCACCAGAATTGATGTTTGAATACTTCATATTTAACAATTACTCTAAAGAGGGAAATAAATCCACATGTAGTTCTTCCTCTTAATGTGAGTGTGCAATTGTGATCATTTGATATATGAATGCACCTATAATTTATATTTTTATATGTGAAAATATTTTATCTTTACTTATATTGGTGTGCATTATACTTTACTTATGTCTACTCTTAATGACTGGTTTACAATTTGTAAAGAATAGGGAAAATTTGATCAATGTGCAATAGTGTATAGATGTTTGATAGGTCTCAAGTGAGTAACAAGTATGGGTTTGATATGTATTTATACAAGTCCAATTTTTTAAATTATCATGCTAAAAACACATTAGGAAAATTGGTTGACCCATAGGGATGATTTAGATTTGAAAAAATATCCACTATTGGGTGAGGGTCACTAACATCACCTTCATGATAGTTTTATTAACAAAACTATCTAAGCTTGAATTTAGTGTCAAGGAGATATAAATGTGGACTTAAAGATCTAAATATGTATGAGTAAAGTATTTATTTGGTTTGACTCAAATTAAAAAGTTCCTATAGGTGAATAAAAAAATAATGGGAGGGGTAAAATCATAACAATCATGTAGATGTGAGAGAATGAGGAGTAAGAGGCATATATATGCACATAAGTCATATATGTTGAATTTAATCCAGCTTTTTACATTGATAAGTGTTTAATACCATATTTTATTTTCTATAAATACCTCCCTTTTATTTTGTTATTGAAATGTAATAAAAATACTAGAGTAAAAGGATAAAGTATACCTAAGTGTGTACAACACATTTTATTTTTGTGAGATGGATCCAAATGTACAACTTTGCTCCAAGAAAACCTGCAATGAATATGTAGTAGTTAATGTATGTACATAAAATATAAAATCTTAAATTAGAAAACTTATCTAAACTAGGAAGGAGTACACATGTATGTGAGTAAATCATGTTACTCTGTAATTTTTTTGATATGATGATTTTTAATTGAAGCATTGGAGAAATATGATTATTTTTTAAAGCATATGGAGAGTTGTGGTGACTATTCTAAAAAATTGTGTAACTATGCAATCCCTTGGCTTGGGAACTTAAATGTGTCAACCCTCATGAATATTAAATAGTGTTATAACCTATTGAGCATCATTGAACCTCAACCAAACTAACTTAAATAACTAATCTAGCTCTGATCTTGAACCTCAAAATTATAAGGTGGGAACCACATAATGGGTTTTCTATGGTTAATTCCATGGTTTTTGAGTGTTATCTAAACTCAATGTATATTACGTCGATAAATCATGAATCAAACATTGTCAACAAACTTACAAATTTAATGTTAATCACTACCCAGTGCCATTGAATTATGTTTGGAAATAAATAAAATAGTACTCATTGTAAAAGATGTAAATTTGCATGAACAAGTAGCATGCTTCATTGAATCAATGTTAAATGTAAACTTTCTTAGCATGTATATGCATGAACTAGTATCATGTCTCATGAATTGATGCCAACTAATAAATAAAATAGTATATATGTGCATGCACCAATATCATACCCTATTGAATCTATGCTAACTAATATATAAAGTTATTCATCTATATTCTAAAATTTGAGAACCTATATCTCAAATGTATATGTATGTGAAAACCTATATTTTTTATTCCTATATACCATGTGCACCTTGATGGCATATGAACTCAAGTATATCTAATTTTGTATTCTGTAACTCATGAATTTTCAAAGTGAGTGCATATGTGTGATATATGCCCCTATAATATGTACCAATGTGTGAATATTTGTCTTGTATATGAACTCATATGATTCTAAACCACTCTGAATCTCTAAAACACATATTTTATACCAAAAAATATGATTTTTATTCATAGATGCATCTATTTCTATGGCAACCCACTAATATTCCCCATTTTAAGGTGAGAGATGTAGCTTGTAATTCAATCATCTCAAAAGAAAGAGTTAACTATATCATGTATAAATATATCTTCACATAAAATCATTTAAATATGTGGAGAATATATCATAGTAATGCATATGTCATCAAAGCACATTTGTAATGTATGTATTTCATGGAATATAAGTGTAATGTCAAGATAAATATATTAATTAGGTATGAATTATTAAGCATCTATGATAAAATATCTAAATAATCCTATAGATTAAATAGGTACATAATGTAAATCATGACACCACACACAAAGGGGAGGTGCCTACAAACTTAACAATCTCAAGAAGATAATTTTTTTTATTAGACATGCCTAGATTAATATAATCATAAGAATGCAATGTCACACATAATTGCAAGGGCCAAAAATAATGTAAATAAATATGTCACAATAAAAACTTCTAAGGGCCACATACAAAGGACATAACTATGTCACAAATAACAAAGACAAGGCCATAAACAATAGACAAACAATGACTAGCCTATCATGAAAGATTAAAAACATCAATGAAGCATAAAATAAGTTAAAAATAGTCTACACTATCTATGTATATCAATCTCACATCATAGTAAAGTAACACATCCATGTATCATTATGTAATATATGAGTAACTAACAATACATATGTAAGCAATCTATATAGCTCAACATGGTAAAAGGTCATATAAAGATATGACCCATGGAATAAGATGACCTTAGCATTGGCATGGACACTTGGTATAGTATATTCCAATATTCATATATCCATGTACAATCTATATGCCCTCCATCACACTCATGTACCTTAAAATTGATGTGTGTATGGAAAAGAATACGTCATCTACTAAACATTGATAAATAACATATGCAAATAGTGTAATATAGTAATCATGTCATGCTTAGGTATTTATTTTTTATTTTTTAATTTTTTTTTATTTTTTTATTAGTTGATATTTTTGTATTTTTTAATTTATATTGAAATTTTGAAATAATGCTAACTAATGATCCAATCTAAGGATTGCCTATCTGTAAGGCATGTATCAAGTTGTGCTAATGTTACTCAATGTGATTGAGGATGAACATGAGTACCAAATGTTTTTTCTATAACTATGGTGATGAAGTCTTAAGAATATTTTCACTGACGTTATTTATATTACATATACTACTATCATAAAATATGTATAAGTAATTGCACCATGTGTTGCAATTTGCTTAATACTTATAACATGTTTTGAATAAATGGTTTTTGATTTATTTTCTTGATTTGAAGATGCTTCCTCTCTTGAAATGGTGAAAATAATACATTCATGATCAAATGTAATATAGTCATGATTTTCACTAAGTGTGGCCCCCATTACTTTTATCTGTGATCTTCATAGTATTACATTATATCAATCCAAAGTAGGGTCAATGTTAAATATAATAGAACATGTTTTTAAGCCAATTTTTTCCTAAGTTCAGTAATCTTGTTCAAATTTTGAATTTCATACCCAAGAGATTGGAGAATTTTCATGCTACATATATTGACTTCATTAGTGTTAGTAATCTTGATATTAGTGCACTTCATATTATATATGTAAGGATTAACAATTAAAGTCTCAAGATAAGAGGAATGATTTTAAGTTTCCTCCTTTGAAACCAATTTTATGACATTAGCCTTTTTAGGTAGGTATTTATTTGGAACTTACTTATTGAGAAACCCTTTCTTAAGGAAACTTTCTTTCTTAACTTATGCTTCTAGTTGCAACATTTATTTTTAAACTTATCTTTTGTAAATTTTCTTTCTATAATATTTTTGTTGTTTTGATTATTCCTTTTGTACTATTTACTCTTGTTCTTTTTACACATGTTCCTTAGAAGAAGGAATCATATTTTGAGTGTATATATATATATATATATATATATATATATATATATATATATATATATATATATATATAAAGGTATGATAGGATCTAGTGGTGTTTTAGTGCACGGGTCTAATGTAGGATCATCATTATTAAAAATAATTTCTGTTTATCTCTTCAAGACCTAAAAACTATCAATATACTGCCCATGTATTCTATGATAAACACAATAATATTTGGATTTCTACATAGGACATGTAAGAGGTAAAGTAATAAACTTATTATGAATCATAATTCCTTGAGTTTCACTTGGAGACATATTATCCTTATGTGAATTATTTACCCATGAGTTGTCTATTTTTTTATTTCATTTTAACCAATACTTGAGATGTAAGTTTTTGTGCCACATAGTTTTAGATAGAGAACTAAATATATAATTGACACTAGTATTCTTGGAACTAATGATATGTAAAATATTATCTTCAAGTGATGTAATATTTAGACATATTTTATTTTTAAATTCCTCTAATACGTCCCTCACAATAGTTATCTAATCCAAAATAGTTGTATTAGACACAATGCTAGTTGTAGGTTGGGATGATTCAATATTCATGCAATATTTGTTATAAGTAGGTGATGTAAAAGTCTATATTGATCTTGTCTAATTTGGATGAAAACCACAATATATTAAAATTACCTCTAAAATTCACCTATTTATAACCTCATTTTATTATATCTCTTGATCTGTAATCACTTCACAACTTATCCTCTTTGGGTACAAGACTCTCAAGCCACTCTCACTCTTGTGCCTTGTTTCAGTATTCACTCTTTTCATAAAGGTTCACTGATTCATTTATTAATTAAATGGTTTATATTTACAATTATCATGATATTCCAGCTATACCCCTTATTCCATTCACAAATCCCCTCAATGTATCTCTCACTTCACACAAGACTCTTCTCACCTTGACAGGTTCCTTTTGTAGCTTTTTTTTACACTTTCATTTTGTAAAAACAAGTACAATGGAACATTGGAAAAATAAAACCATTTTAAGTTAAAATATATCCCTTTCTCACCTTACACAAATTTTCTTAGATTAATTCAATTGTTTGACCACTTTTCTAGGCCTTTCTTATACTTTGTTTAGGCTTATTAGGTCTCATTGACCCCTGTCTTACATAAAGTCCTAGAAAAATCATACACAAACATAATAAAACAAATTTAAAACCATAAAATATATTAAATAATGTGTATTCACATATTTTCACAAAATTTCATGGTTTTATACTAATAGAATCTTCCACAAATCAAGAGTTTGTCATGAAACCTTAATACAGGGTTTAGACCTGACTATGTAGGCCCGAGAGGGTCAACATTATGTCTCAAGATTCCTAATGAATTTAATATGAATATGTAGGTTGATGTAGGTCTGGGATATAATTATGTACCCATTACAATCAATTTATTCTTATTTATTTACATTTATTCAACATTTTCACAAGATTTTGTTTGAATGTATCTTGAAACATAGTAGTCTACAGGACTAGTTACACTGTCTTTAAAACTTGTATGTTTTCAAACACCTTGAGTCACTTTAAGAATCTCAAGTAGATTTAAATTATAATTATTATGCATATATCTAAATTTCACTTGATTTACACATGCTCGTTATCTCAAAAATACATGTTTAATACTCTTTATTACCTCATATAAGCAATATAGGGCATGTATCTAACCTCCTTAGTAATAATTTACCACCACAACTAAGCACAATGATTCATGATCCTTAAATAAATATTATATAATATTACCAATTTATAAATACACTCCAAAAATCATCTCATAGATTCTTCTCTTGAAACACATTCTCACCCTCAACCTCTTAAACATAGTCAGTTTCTTAAACACATAATGCAGTCTTAAAACAGGGTTAAGAAACTCAGGTCAGTCTTTCAATCATAGAAAAAATAAATAATCTTCATTAATATATATATATATATATAATTAAAAAATACTTACATTATCATTCTCAAATAGATAATTTAATTCTCCAAGTTTTAAAAACTTTTTTATTCTTCTATAGTCATGATTCTTTGACAAATGCTTACATAATAGTGTATGATCGACAAAGTTTCTTAATTATTGAGTTTAATCCCTTTCCTATTCAAAAATAATATACCATATTTATTTCACACTTATCTTATACCTTGGATGACTCACTAATAAAAAAACTTACCTATTCCAAAAACTTCTATAATTGTCCTAACTACCTCTCGATTCCCAACATAGCAAGGTAATAACTTACCTTTAGTATGATTTAGGTATGGTTAGGAAATTAACATAACATAAACTTATAACAAGTAAAAAACAACCATAAACACTCTTAAATACCCCTAAGAAACAAGGTCACAACATTTTGACCTTTCACCACATTAAGAGACTTGAGAAATAATACAAGATTTTTTCAAATATTTAAAATGACCATTTATGTGGGAAAATGCCTAAATGGGTCAAATTAAAATTTTATAAGTTATAAAACTTATGAATTAATATTTCAACCCTAAAATTACTATATTTACTCACTCATGACTCAAAACATGTGACAATAGACCAAAATTTATAAAGGTAATGATGTTATTGCACCATACTATTGAAGAGCAAAAGAAAACTTTCCAAAAAAGTTATAACTGATCCAACTTTTAGGATATTTACAACATCCCTCTTCCAAGTTCATGTACTCCTATATCCCAAGTTATATTTGAAACATGTAGACATTCTTGATTCTTTCTTAACCTTATGATGTCTCTTCCTTTGTTAATCTCTCTTTTGTTTTATATATTTAAACTAATCATGCGAAATTGTTGCTTATTCTCTTTCCACCAAAGACCTACACATGAAGAAAACAAGTAAAAAATAACCACTCCTTGATTTCTCTCATGGATTTCACTTTTTTCCCTTCAAAATTTCTTGTTCTTTGGCTACCAACTCTTCTTCATCTTGGTTATCATCAATGCTAACTCAGCTACCATGATGGAGTTTCATCTCCTATTAGAATAAAATCATTTGATTCTTGCATTATTTTCTACCACATTTACTTATTTTCTACAATATAATCACATATACCATTTTTTTATTCAATTGGTGCCAAGCAAGACCCCTTAACCTGTTTCCATTTAAACTTTTTAAGTAATTCAACATGTGCTTCTTCTTCATTCTCTCTTATTGCCACCTCACATGTTTATTTCTACATATCAAGCACTTTATTTGGTGTTTTTTCTATTTATTTTCCTTACATCAACACATTCATAAACTTCAAGGTAATCTCATACAACTCATCTTCATCAACTTTTAGATTAGCATACTCATCAAAAATAACATTGAAATAAATATCTTGTACTTCTTTTCTCTCCTTAAGGATTTCTTGACTAAAACCTACCTAATTCTTGCTTGTCATGAGTTATGGTGTTGATAAAAACTCTCTCTATCCTTATTATTCATCTAATGGTTCACCTTCTTTAGGGTAACATAGAATTGTGTCACCAGACTCAATTTTCTAATCAATTTGTTCTTCATCATTAACATGATGCTCATGCTTTCAATGTTCTTCATCTTCATTTAAATCTTCACCTATATGCACACATTTAAGAATTCATTAGTCATAAAAATTTAAGGCTTTATTTCCCCTGTTATTCCTCTGTTAGGCTACCTTGCTAAAATCTTCTCTTTTCCATTAACTGTTTGAGAAGCCATCTCACTTTCCTCTTGATGCACACATAAAATCTTGGTCTCATCTCTTCCAATACTTGTTATAACCTTTTCAAAACCTCATTCATCTCATAAATCTCCTTTTATCTCTATATTTCTCTTTGATTCACTTCTTTGTCTTTTCCCATCTTTGGTGGCATTCCTCACTATTTAAGCCCTTCATTAGTCTTTCACTTTTCACTCTCTCTTTAGGTCTTTCTTGACCTATATTTCCTTCTTAACAAGCCTACCTACTTGCCTTATTTGACCTCTCTTAGGTATATCTCACTTTAATCTCTCTCTCTCTCTCTCTCTCTCTCTCTCTCTCTCTCTCTCTCTCTCTTATAGTTTATTTCTTTCTTTCCCTCACTTAGAACTTCTATCTCTATCTTTAGCTCTTCTTGAGCTTCTTTCCTAGAGCTATCACTAGCTTTCCTCTCTCTAAGCCTTCTTAGCTTAAGGGATTCAACAAAAAAATTCTCACTTATTTCCTAAAAATTTCATCATAATTCACACAAAAACATCTCAAAATAACCTTTCAAATATAATCTCAACATTATCTTCATACAAACTAACATATCATTTGCAAAAACATAAAACACACCTTCTTCCAGATTGTACCACTCTCTGATACTAAATGATGTAGAGGTATCTATTGATCTTGTCTAATTTGTATGAAAATAATAATTTCATACACTACCCTCTAAAATTAACCTATCTCTGACCTCATTTGATTATATCTCTTGATCTGCAATCACTTCATAACTTATCCTCTTTGGGTACAAGACTCTCAAGCCACTCTCACTCTTATGCCTTGTTTCAATATTCAGTCTTTTTACAAAGGTTCATTGATTCATTTATTAATTAAATGGTATATATTTACCATGATCATTATATTCCAAATATACTCCTTATTCCATTCATAAATCCCCTCAATGTATCTCTCACTTCACACAAGACTCTTCTCACCTTGACAAGCTCCTCTTGTAGCCTTTTTTACACTATTTCATTTTGTACAAACAAGTACAATGGAAAATTGGAAAAATAAAAACCTTTGAAGGTAAAATATATCCATTTATCAACTTCCATAAATTTTCTTGGCTTCATTGAATTGTTTGACCACTTTCTAGGCCTCTCTTATACTCCGTTTAGGCCTAGTAGGTCTCTTTGACCCCTGTCTTACACACAGTCTTGTCAAAACCATACATATCCATACTTAAACAACTTTAAAACCATAAAATATATAAAATCATGTGTATTCCCATATTTTCAAAAAAATTAATGGTTTTATACTAGTGTAATCTTCCACAAATCAAGATTTTGTCATGAAACCCTGATATAGGGTTTAGATCTGACTATACAGACCCGAGAGGGTCAAAATTGTGTCTCAAGCTTCCTACCAAAATTAAAATGATTATGAAGGTTTATTTAGGTATGGGATAAAATTATATACCTATTAAAATTAATGGATTCATGTTTATTTACCTATGTTCAACATTTTCACAAGATTTTATTTGATTATGTCTTGAAACACAGTAGTCTACAGGACTGGTTACATTATCTATAAAACATGTATGTTTTCAAACACCTTGAGTCACTTCAAGACTCTCAATAAAATGTAAATGATACTTATAAAATCATATATATTGATTTCACTTAGTTCACACATGATCCTTCTCTCAAGAATACATGCTTAATACTCTTTATTACCTCATATAAATAATGCATACCATGTATCTGACCTCCTTAGTAATACTTTGCCACCAAAACTAAGGAAAATGATTCATGATAATTAAATAAAAATTATATCATCTTAATTTTTTTTTAATACACTCTAAATTTCCTCCCAGAGAGTCTTCTTTTGAAACACATGCTCACCCTCAACCTCTTAAACACAGTCAGTCTCTTAAACACAAAATACAATCTTAAAATAGGGCAAATAAGCTCAGGTCACTCTTTCAATCATAAATTAAACACACCATATTATTTAATATAAATAATTAAACAATACTTAAATTATAATTATTAGTCAAAGTATTGAATTCTCCAAGTTTTAAAGACTTATTTATTCTTCTATAGTCATGATTCTTTTACAAATTCTTACATAACAGTGTATGATTGATAGAGTTTATTAATTCTTGAATTTCCTCCCTTTCCTATTCAAAACTCCTCTAACATATTTATTTCACACTTATCTTATACCTTGGATGAATAGATAATCAAAAAAACCTACCTATTCCAAAAACTTCTATAAGTATCCTAACTACCTCTTGATTCCCAACGTAGCAAAATAATGGCTTACCATTAATATGCTTTAGGTATGGTTAGGAATTTAACATAGCATAAACTTATAAAAAGTAAAAAATAACCCTAAACACTCTTAAATATCCCTAAGACATAGGGTCATAAAATTTTAACCTTTCATCACATCAAGAGACTTGAGAAACAATACAAGATTTTTTCAAATATTTGAAATGACCATTTAGGCAAGAAAATGCCTAAGTGGGTCAAATTCAAATTTGATAAAGTTATAACACCTATGAATCACTCTTGTAACCCTAAAATAATAATATTTATTCAATTATGACTCAAAACATGTGAAAATATTCCAAAATTTACAAAGGTAGTGATGCACCTGCATCAATAGGCACATATTAAGTCATATATACTTAAAGATTACTCATGTCATCTTGCATATCATTATTTTGAAATGAAAAGAGTTCTAATTTTTCATCTCCATTTCTTTGTGATACTGAATTAAATTTTACTTTTGATTTAATATATTATTTATTTTGAGACCTTGTATTAGGATGAGTAAGAGCTTAACTTAATGGTCCTTGATTGTGTGGCATAAATGGTCAAAATATTGAAACCTCTTAAACATGATAGATTCACGTAATGCATCGATAAATGTTTTATTGAATATGAATTGAAAATAATTATTAGGCACAATATTTTACATCTTATAGATCATAATTTTATAATGAAATACATAATCATGGATAGGCTCATTGGGTTCTTGATTGATTTTGGAAATCCAAGCAACAGACAACTTTTTACTAATTTTGAATTTAAAATGTGTTATATACTAGTCATCCAAAGGGTTGAAGGCATACACTAAGTGAAAAGGAATAATATATAATCATGAATGCATAATCCTTTGGAATCCTTTGAAATATTTTTATCAGTGATTGATCATTATATGCATAATCTAAGTATGTTGCATGGAAAAATCATGTTGTTCTAGATCACCTTTACTATCATAAAATGGAATCTTAGGTGATAAAAATCTCTTGAATAAAGGATAAGATGAAATACATAGGGATAATAGGTTATGAATAAATGCATGTGAATATATTAATGATTTTCACTAGAATCATGATGCAGAGCATATACCAAGTTATCACTTTCTTTTAAAACTTTCTCACTCCTCTATCTTGTTCCTGTTTCACTTCTTGTCAATAACTCATAAGTTCACTTGTAAATAGGGCTTAATGAATTAATTACCTATTTTAATGCTTCAAAATCACCTTAAACATACTCATCACAATCATCTAGAAACCTTTGTTCAAATCTACACCCTTTCCAAGCATCAATTCATCTTCATTCACAATTATGCCTGTTCTACTATAGTCCTAACCCTATTTTCAAGGTTTCTTGCTTTGTACTAGTCCATACCATAGTATTTTAGGAAACCATTAAATTTTATCAATACCCTATATGGGATTATAACTAATCACAAGTTTCAATACCTTCACTCAAAGATTTTTCTACCTTTTAAAACTCTTTCATGCCTCTGTTAGGCTTGTCTAGGGCTAGTTTACTAATAGTCATCTATATACATATGGTAAAGTAAGGTACAACCAAAAAAACTTTAAATTATATTGAAACACACTATTACCTACTAAATTACAAATTTTTATGGAATTTGGATGGTTAAGATTATTTATATCTTCCAAACCCTAGGTTTAGGGTATTTTTATCTTAGACTGACTCGAGAAGGAAAAAATTCACTTATGGATGCTGTGATGAATTAAAAATATTTAAAATTGGTTAATTAGGTTTTTAATGACTATAAAAACCTTATAAGCCAAAAAATACTCATCTTCAACCCATTGTCTTCAAATTCCACCTCGAAACATGGTTGACTGTGTGTTAAAATATCATTTGAGACAAGGTTTACCAAAATTATACCTTATTAATGAATAATAAAAGGTTAAAATAACATAAAATTAATTTAAAATAACTTACCCAACATTATATAACACTTATATATTTATTATTTGATCTTGTCTTTTCAAAGATCCACTACACAGTTCACCTGATCAACATGCAACGTTAGGAAACATGGTTATGTTCTAGCTCTTTAGTCTTCCAATAGTAATTATTATATTTATCTTTATGCATAAAATTATTTCCACAATTTATTTATTATTAATTTAAATAAACAGTCTATAATAATATCTAAACAACCTTAATATGCCTTTGAACCATTACCAACTTCATTCAATAACTAGTCTTGAAAATACTCAATCAACAAGGTTATGTGCCTACATATATCTGATCACCAATGTTTCATTATCATTATTTATCACTATGTCCTCACCACACATTCCAAAATAATTCAAAAAAAAATATAACCATTACCAAATATCATTTGAACGTCTAACACATAAGACTTGGTTTACAACACAAAAAAGGGTTTGTACTTTGAAGATAATGTCAACAGGTTCACTATGTTTTTTATCTTTTCAAATTTCCTTTTCAAAAACACATTCATTATATTCATTTCACTTTGGAAAAAAATTCCAAATTTCAATATTTCATTCACAAATCACATACAATTTGTAATAACAACAATGACCTTCATATTAGAGGTCTATATCCTTCCTTTTAACAAGAGAGTTTCATAAAAAAAAAACATTCAACATATCTTCTTTCCCAAATATTTGTCCATTATTTTCTCCCTATATTCAAATGGAAATCCACACTAACTAAAACAAAAATAACTCTATTTTACCCCTCCAAAAAGGCATAACTAAATATTGATGCCTTTGACTACGTGGAGGTTGGTTACATTGCACTTTTCATGATCTTACATAATATGACTACATTGTACCTTGACTCATGAACATGTTATGTAACTTATATCGAGTATAAATCCCATTTATATATTTGTGACAAATTTACACCCTCTCAAATTTCTCAAAAGTCCTGAGACAAGACTTTACAAGATTTAAATATTCAAAATAGAACTTTTGGTGGGAAAAGAAATAATTCAAATTCTATGCATTCTTAGACCGAATAGACTCCACATATGGACTATGCATGACCTATAAAACCTATAAGACATTTATTAGACCAATATAAGACAAAATTGAATAATTTTTGGGGTCCTCATGGGGATGCCCCTGCATCATACTACCAAGATGGAAAAATCTTTGCCATAGCTTCTTAGTGATCCACTTGGCATACATTGCTTCCTAAATGCAATGAACTCCTCACTAAAGGTGTTTGATTCAAATCTCATCTCATATAGTTTAACATGATCTTTGGCCCCACATTTAGGCATTATCTACTTCATTTTCATACCTACACATGAAACAACAATTTTAAGCAAAAAATAGCTACTGCCATCTCCTTCTTGCTTGGTAGGTGTATACCAATCTTCTTCCTCTACAAACTGATCCATCTTATACTTATATATATCATTCATCACTAATACAAGTATGCATTCCTATTATTCCTTCACCAATTCTCCTTGTACTACCCATTCCACTTCATGCACCACTTCTTCTTCTTCTTTGCATACCTCATTCTTATGTACATTCTTGATTTACTATTGTATATCAACATCATCTTGACTGCTTCCTAACTCCTACACATCCATAGGCTACATACTCTCATTCCATCTCTCATATTATTAACTTATCATTCCTTCATAGTCACCTTGTGCATGGGCTTGTTTTATATTTCCCATCTCATCAACATCCTCCTCTTGTTCAATACTCTCCTTCAAACATTTGAATGTATCTACTCTTCCTTCTTTTGATGGTTGCTCCTTACCTACATTTTATTCACAAAAAAACTCATTTGACACAAAATTTTGAGCCTTAACCTTATATATTTCAATCTCCATCTTCTTCACTTAGTGTTGTAAACACCTAAAATTGGCCACCGACAACCTATAATCTGGCTTTTCACCAATTTCCACCCAAAATATATAATTTGACCTAAAAACACTAAAACATGCTAAATGATGTCAAAATGACATATTCAAGTTTTGATTTTGGCTAGGGTATTCCTAAATGGGGTAATGTAATTATGGGCTAGCTAACTTTGATCAAATCATTTCAAGTCAAAATGCCAATTTTGTACCTGGGTGCTCTGGTTTGCTCTTCCCTATCAAATATTCTACACAAGATGCATGCCTTTATTTTTTGTTGTTGTTGAAATTCTAAATGGGAAGATGGATCCAATGCATGATATAGACTTCCAATTCCAATCCAGTCAAATTTTGGACCAATAACAAGGCATTCTAATCAATTTGAGTAATTTGTGCATAAATTGCTTAAACATGCTTCAGAGCTAATTAATACAAATTAAGGCCTAATCAAAAATTCCACGGAAGCTTGTTGAAAAATTATTTTTGGAAATGAATATTGAATATCTACATCATCAGGTGACCTCATTTCTTGGGAAGACATCCCTAGACCATAATGCCATAAATATTAGGATTCATGCCCTCCATGACTCTTAATTGCCCCTTTTTCTAATGTCATGATGAGGATAATTACAAAACTTAATTCTAAAAATTGAATTATTCCTCAACCACACATCTCAATCTCAGGATGGATGGTTTAGGTTGATTCTAGACATTCTCAAAAATCTATAAATAGGAGGCCTTACCACATCATATCCATGATATTTTGGTGTAAATTTATTATACTCAAATATCTTCAAAATTTTTAATTATTCAAAGTTATAATGCACAAATGGTTCTAAAATATTTAAGTAACTAGTGTTACCATGCCAAATTGATTTCCAAGCGAAGCCAAGCCACAAGCCAAAGGTGCCAAAGAGAGATAGAGGTAGCCAAGCTTCCATTGCCAAGGACTTCATGAGCTCAAGGTGAGCAAGCCACTACAACAAAGGCATTTAGAACATCCAAGGAAGGTGAAGGAATTTTTGTGTTTTATTCCTTACTTTTTAGTTGTGTTTGTCATTTGTTTTTGTTAACTAAGCTCTCCCTAGTGTCTAGGCGTAGAGATGTTATGTTATTAGTGTGTTTCTTTCATTTTGTTTTCATTTTGGAACTAACACCATGCTAACTATCCTCGCTTGATTCAAATTATTAGGTCACATTATGGAATTCCTAGTGGGACTAGATACATCTCACACCTGAAAAAGATCATTTTACAACTTTAAAATATTAATTTAGACCTTTAAAACTCTTAAAAATTAATTTTCTAACTTTATTTTGTTGTTTTTGTTTACAACAATTTTACACAGTAACCAACATCAGAAAGTAAGAATGACATCAATTACATATCTTAGCCAACATTGGTTAGTAAAACTGACATCAGTTGTATACATGTCATCGATTACATTGGCATAATTGATGTCAGTTAGATAACTGACATCAGTTATAAAATATAACCATCGTCAGTTATAGAAATTGATGTCGATCACTATGTTTTTCTTAAAATATAGACTCAAGAGATCTTTTTCCAAAGTTCATTATTTCAAAACAAAAAGAGCTTCAAATCTAAAGGACATGTTAACATTTTTGCTATAGGACCAAGCTTGACATTTGACAAAAACATGTTTAGATCACTTTTTGCATGCTTAAAAATTAATTAGAAACTTTGCTTTAGTGTTTAAAATTTTTAGATGTTTATGATGAATGCTTTCAAAGTTTGCAGCTAAGACCAAGGGGTCAAATGAATACCACCTCACTTTTATTTGGGCTTAAAAATTGAACACACTTTCCAAATCTTGTTTGCAATAGTTGTTTAGATTAAATATTTTTTTGGCAAAAAGAGGAATATTGGGTGTATGCTCTTCCATTTGTACCCTATAAGGAACCCTTGGAATCAAAAGTACCATTCCTATTATAAGTATCTTAGTCCAAGGCTTAGAAATAAATTCATCTAAAGCACTCCCCAAAAACTTGTCAAAGTTTGGATGACCTTGAAAATGACCCTAAAGTCTTTCTACTTTCATGTATTCTTTATTTTTATGTAAACTTGGATTGGAAAGGGGACTTCATCACCTCCCGCAAGTTCTTTAGGGAAGCTTTGACCCAGGGTTTCATCTCCTAGCATTGACTTCTTTTGGCTCCTTTAGAGTTACACATGAGACGTAGTGGCACTTTAGACATCACACTACACTGAGTGAACAATAAGATGTAGTGGTTATAAAAAAGACTAGACCTTTTTGTAATAAGTCAAGTGATACAGACCCAAAATGTATGCTTTTTTTTACATTGTTTGGCATGAAAATCATTGTGCAATTAATTCCCCTAGATCATTCAGAAACTTGTTAGATCTTAGACAAATCCCCACTTGCCATAGAATTATTTTTGGTGTAAGGTGTGCCTCAAGGTCCATGTGACAGTACTATCATTTGAGAGAAGGGGGGTGTAAAAAACCTATTATATAATGCACATTTACTTTTGGATAAACACTTAAAATCCTCTCAAATGATGTATATTGATGGATTATAACAATACCAAGAAACCTTGTCAGTTTAGTATCTAAGAGTGATTAATTAGTTGGTCTTATCCTAGATAAAAGTCTTGCTTAAAGTCAAAACTTGGTGTAAACAAACAATCCAAACCAAACACATAGTCCAAATTTTCCTTTGAACAAAGAGGTGTTATGTTGCCCACATGAGATAATCAATTTTCCTTGTTCAAAAGTTCATCAAAAACTTGAGAGTCATATCATCCACTTTGGCATAGTTATGTTTCCCAATTGAGTCTATACCTTTACCAAAGTTGTTTAAGTCATTCACTTATAATCTAAATTTAAAATTGCACCTTTATAAGTTCATAGGGTTGATGTGTTAAGTGGGTTTGCCATTTGCACTAAACTTGAGGGAACTTAGGTTCAATATCCAATTTGGGTTGAATGTCGTTTAAGACTCATAATCATTGTCATTACTTGATAGACTTAAGCCATTTTATGCTAAACACTTGAACTTTGAGTCTATGCACCAAAACATTTTGAATCAATAAAAGTAGTGGTATGCTATCAAAATTGTAGGAAATCATCTTTACCTTAGAGAGTTTTTGAAACAAATCTTTTTAATCACACCTTTTGGGTAGTATAGCATCATTATGCTGCCCAAAATATTTTGAATATTATTTCATAAACCCTCTTTCATAGAGTTCTAAATTTGTTCTTACATTTTCAAACCCATCCAATTGTAGTTTCACGATCTTTTGTCTAAAATAGTTATACTATTCACTTGTGTCTAGTTTTCTTGTCAAAATAACCAAGTTTTATACCATTTTTTGTGAGAAAATAAACTATTTCTAAAGTGCCTTTCATTTCATACCTTATACCTAATTGATCAAGTTCATGTCCAAGAATCAAATTTCTAGTGTTTGTTAGAAGTGTTTTAAATCCATTAGATAAAAACTTTCATCTATTTTCAAAGTCTAGCTTTTGACACCATTTGGCCAAGAGTCTTAGTGCATGCCTTGTTTGACCCTAGATTTTGACACCATGTTTGGCCTAAAGACCTAGCAAATTTTAAATTCCTAGATTAGACTGATTTGAAACATTTTGACCTTAGAGTTTAGCATTTTGATTTTTGGTCCATTTACTTGCTTATCTTTAAGTGAACAATGAAATGTTAGTTACTTCACACTAGCTTGTTTCTTCACAAATCTTTGCATACACCTTTTTGATCCTTTTGAAAAATCTAAACCAAGTTGAAACATCATCTATTTTAGACACTATCCTTTTTAGAGTTTGTAAAATTCTTTGACATTTTATCATAAAGCATTGACTATGGATCCCAACATGTATTCCTACACTCATAGTGGAATCATGTACAATCCAAGGATTAGTAATGTGGTGGTATAAGAAGAAATGGTGCAAGACCCCTCTGCAAATAATATTATTTATGAGATGGATTCTTATCCCTCTTATAATACTCAATCAAGGGCACAAAGCCAAGATTCATTGTCTAACTATCTGGTTAACACACCACCTTATTCAGAATAAGACCAAGAACAAATCACACAATACGCAAAATGGACGAGTCAGTTGTTCAACAGTCATATTTTACTAATAGAGCTTCCATGTATGATCTATTTTTGTTTGAGCGACATTTTTTGGAGAAAAAAAGATGAGATTTTAGTTAGAGCCATAGAGGTAGGGGACAAGTTTCTAGCAAACTTTCTCCATGAAAATTTACCAAGTCTAGTAAGAGTGCCCCATAACATCATTTACGATCAACAAGCTTCTTCTAGAAATCTTATGGCCCTAGTACAAACAACGTACCAAGATCCTAATATATCTAATCGAGGTAAAAACATCATGGAAGATCACTTTAACCAAATGCATACAACATATCAAACATCCCTAAATCTAGCACATGATTTCAATCAGATGAACATGGTAAGTAAGCCTCTTATTAACCTAGTTCCTTTAATAGGAGTGTTGATAGAATTAACTGGACAAGAGAATCTAAGTTTTGACCTATTCATACAAACTAATTCAATAGATAACTTGATGTGTATGCTCATTATTGAAGAAGTATATTTGACCTTTACATAAAATAGTGATCTAAACATAGTGGACAATGCATAAACAACATCCAATCCTGATCAATGTGGTACTAATGCACAAACAACTAGCCAACAACATGTGCCTGTAGTTAATGCCATGAGTGGATCATCATACCAGAGAATAGGAGTTTTTACACCCCAACCTTAACCGGTTGCTTCCTTAAGTCTACAACTTATGGGATTAGATGATCAGATAATGGCCAATGTCATGCCTCAATGACAAAATGTAACGAACCTTACTCCTCCTCAATGAGTAATGAGTATTAATCCATAAAAATAGGCATAATCTAGTGTATCAATGCAACAAAGGACAAATACATTGCCACCTCAATCAAGGGAAACAAATGTTCCACTTTGCCAGGTAACGATGAACATACATCTTCAATCATAGACTAATATACCAATCCAAAACTAAGCAATGACTAGTCAATAAGGTGTAAATATTGGTCAGCAACAGATACCAAATTTATAACCTACTTGCACTTCTTCATATGGATTCATGCAATAAGGAAGTCCCCATGTTTCTCAAGTACCTGCTAGATAATCGTTGGCTCAAAATATGCCACAAATCCAGAGATAGGGTCTTGGTCCACAAGTTTCCACTCAACAACAAGGTTTGATTAGTCAGAAACATGTCCCTTTTCAACCACAATAGGAATAGTATAGTTATATCCCTCCATCCCAACCACAAAATCCTCTAAGTCAAACCTTTATCGCCAACCCAAACCAGAATATCACACAACCAAGTATGCATTTTTAAGTACATCCTAATCTACGTATGCATATTCCTAGTCCATTCTCCAACCAAACCAATATACCCCAACATGTATCTCCATCATACCATGGTAAAAGTGTTCCACTTGTAACCTCCCAAACTAATATTCTCCCTTAAAACAATATTCCTTTTAGTTTCCTATCTTAAGAATTACAATAGATGAAGGATGCAATTGGTGCCATTTAAGATGGTAAACAAACTAAAAAGTTCAAATTGGATGATGTGTGTTCATATCCATTAAACATGGAATATTTGTAGATATCATTTCGTCTAGGATACGAACCATCAAAATTTGATAAATACAAAGGGAAAGGTGACCCCAAAGCTCATTTGACTAAATTCTTTGTGTCATGTCAACTAATGGCATATAGTGACATATACCTTTTTCTATTGTTCCCAAGGAGCTTGGCTGGACAAGCCTTGGAGTGGTTTTTTAAGTTTCTCAAAAATTTAGTAACAGATTTTGATGATCTTTTTGATAATTTTGTGTAGTACTTTTCCTATAATCTTGAGCATGAGATTTCATTAGTGGACTTAACACAAGCAAATTAGAAAGATTGTGAGAGTTTTAAAATTTATTTATAATGATGGAGAGCCCTTGAATGACATTTCACCCATAAGTTACCAGATAAATAATTAGCCACTGTGTTTATCAAAATTTTCATAGTGAGATAGCTTATCATTTGGAACTATAATGTGCACATACTTTCAAGGAAATCATCGACAAAGGCTTGTTGATTAAGCAAGCACTCATTAATAAAGGAGTTATCAAGCTTAATTCAACTAATCAAAATCAAGGTACCAATTAGGAAAATGACCAACATCAACATCCCATTCAAGTATCATCATCACAACTGGCATAGGCTAATAACCAAGAAATACCTAAGCAATGCAATCACAATAGGAATGTTATGGGAAATGGAGTAACTGAATCCTGACATGTACAAATGGTGAAAACATCATTTGCCCCACCTTTTTATCTTACTCCTACCTATCAACATCTCCAACCAATGCTAAAATCACAATAACCAAGACCTACACAACAAATATAATAGCCTTTGCCATTACAAACCCCTCCTCCTAGAAGAATCGTGCCTACCCATCGTGTCTTTAGTGACCGAGGAGAACCTATTGAGTTTATATTTTGAAAGCTTGATACTTCTAATCTGATTAGTTGGCCTATACCAAATCATTATCGACAAAGCATTCTATATCTTTATTAGTATCATGAAAATGAATTATGTGACTATCATCAGGTCAATAGGCATAATCTGTGAAGATGTGTCCAAATCAATCATTTAATTGAGAATATGTTAGAGAATGGGGAGATAACATTAGATAATGGTGCTTCCACTTATAATCAAAATCTTGGGATTTATCAAAACCTCTTTTCCTAAAACAACAATCAACAACATCAAAGCAATCAGTAACAACAACAATGGCTAGTGAAGTAGTAAAATCAACTTCAAAGATCGAACCAGTAGAATAAACAAAATTAGCAGTAGAACCAATAATGGATAAAACTAAGGTTATAATGGTAATAACTAACAAATCTACCATGAAGTTTCACATGAATATAACAGGGTTGTAGGTCATATTGTAGGGGGTAGCATTAAGACCATCTCCATTAATTCTAGACCAAGCACTAATCAACCTAGACCATTGCTAAACAACAACATTCAGCCAAATTACATGGATAATCCTTCTTTGACTTGGGAATGCATGCAAGCAAACTAGTAAAATAAGACTTCCCCTTTTAGACCTTATATCGGTAACTCATCTTTACCACGTGACCACATGCAAGTGCACTGATAATCAAGACTTATCATGTCTAATCCCACACCATTCCCAACATTGATTAGCAATAATGGTCCAGTATTCAATCTTGATTGTGTAATCACAACTCAAAGGTCATAGATTACTATCATAGGCCCATGACCATCCACCACTTTTCCTATCATCCAACCAACCATTCAACCTCAGAATAAACCATTCACTATTGACCAAGACAAAAATTTGACATTGTGGAATAATTGTAGAAGATACCAGCACAAATTTCTATTTTAGATTTGTTGTGATTGTAAATAATCCATAAGAACATTTTGAATGAGTTTTTGACCCAATCCATTATTGCTAGTGACATATCACCTGATAAATTTCAAGCTTTGGTTGGACACCTAGCTCCATCCCAATAAATCATATTCAACCAAAGTGATGTCTTCTCTTGGCCTGCTCCATAATAATCCATTATACATAGAAGTTTATATAAGATGGAATAAAGTGAAATGTTTCCTTATATACAATGGAACCAGCCTCAACATAGTGTCTCTAAAGCTCATCAAGCTTCTTGGATACATAATAGCAGTTCTCCAGCCAGAAATAATAACTATAAAAGCTTATAATAATCAAGAAAGAAAATCACAAGGCACCATTAGTTTTCCAGTTATCATTTGGCCTTTGACCTATGATACACTTTGTCATGTACTTGACCTTGAGTTATCATACAATATGGTTCTAAGTAGGCCTTGGTTACATGTTATTCATGCATTCCTATCAACATTGCACCAATGTATCAAGTCTTCCCACTTAGGGATGGAAGTGAATATTCTAGGAGATTCACACCCATATGAACACTACAAACATCTTGAGGCTGAATTTCAAAGCTAAAAATATTAGTATGGCATGAATCCAAGTTCCAATCAAGATAAAGGAAAGGCTATACTTATTGATTCTTCACTGAATAATTGCATAGATCCTAATACCTTGGATTCCCTTTCCCACATGCCACCTCTTGAAGCTTCTAATCATTTCACCATTTTAGATAACAGACCAAGAGAGTATGTGACCCATGATACATTTCATATTACCAATCTTCCTTATAATATGACAACCTTTGGGTGACCTAAGATCATCCCACATATGCATTGGCAAAAAAAGAATAAAGATAAGGGACCTGTCATCTTTGTACCATCATCTAGCCTAGGACTTGACCCTCTTGAAGGGGATGAATCATGGTTATACAATGACAACCAAGTTGATTATTATAAAAATGTAAAGTATCTTATTCTTAATAGGATCATGGAGCATCACAATTATGAAAGAAGAGGCCTCAGACCAAATTAGCAAGGAACCATCAAGATATTTTCCATGACTAAGTATGAAAGACCTTATGGACTTGGATTTAAACCACCTATAGGTGACCCCACATATCTTATTCAAACTCCATCACCAAAGACTAGTGATGATGATGTCGAAAATGAAATAGAGTCTGATCATTACCTCACCTTTGATAACCTAGCTAAAAATAACATGTTTGATAACAATGCAATTTGTACCCTTACCATAGCCATTCATCACAATCCATTGCCATTATATTATCCATAATTGATAGATTGGGACCACAAGAATCCAGTCTATCAATTGATGAGTTCTAGAATGATGAGGCATTCTGTGACTTTTTAGGCCTTAGAGACAATGTTCCATTATGAAATCACAAATTAGGATTCTCAATCACATTGGATTCTATAGCCTATTTTGGAGAGCGAGTGAAAACTCTTATCCAAAAACAAATAAGTAAAACATTGAGGTCCCAAGGTGAAAACCTCTTTTAGGCACTTTCTAACTAGGGAAAAAGTAAAGATAAAGTCCATTTTAATTGTGAAAACTTGTTTTAGGCACCATTAGATGGGGGTGTTCATTCTTCTTTAAATTTAGACCAGGAGACCACCAATGATAAACATGCCTATGGATCTAAGTTTAGATTTGAGCAACAACAAGTATTTGATCTAATTTTTCAATAATTTTTGACTATTTTTGTCACATGGCTAGATATCCCTTTAAGGGACTCAGATTCATCATGCCTAGGAGAAGTTGAAGAGCAAGTCTTATCGAAAGACCTTAACATAATTCAATAGTTCAAGTCATTACCTACTATCCTAGAAGATAGTTTGACCCTTCTAGTCAAAGATATAATAGAGGTAAATATCAAGACTCCATTAGAATTTAAATGGATAAAATTAAGCACGTCTCTCACTAAGGAGGAACATGATATCTTTATAGCTCTATTGAGAGAATTTATAGATATCTTTTCATGGGCATACTCTGAAATGTTAGGTTTAAACCCTACCTTGTTTCTGCACCACCTTACGCTTAGTCCTAATGCCAAACTGGTAAAACAAAAACTACGTAAGATGCATCTTCACATTACTATATTGGTAAAGAAAGAGTTGGAAAAACTCTTATATGTAAGATGTATCTAATTCATTGACTACTCAGAATGGATCTCTAATGTGGTACTTGTTAGTAAAAAGCCTAAAGGGATTAGAATTTTTACTAATTTTCAAGACATCAAAAAGATTGTCCTAAAGATGATTTTACCTTGCCTAATATCGACATGATCATCAACTCCATGGTAGGTTATGAAATGTTTTCCCTCATGGATGGATTTTTAGGGTATAACCAAATCAAAATAACACTAGAAGATCAACATAAAATAGTGTTCACCACTCCATGGGGAACATTTTGTTATCAAGTAATGTCATTTATTCTTAAGAAGGCTAAAGCTACATATCAAAGGTCCATGACTATTATATTCCATGATATGATGCATGATATTGTTGAAGACTATGTCGATGACATACTAAAAAAATCCAAAACCAGGGCCGACCATCCAGCAGTGTTGCGTAAGATATTTGAAAGATTATGGGAGTACAAAGTTAGACTCAATCCAAAGAAATGTGTGTTTAGTGTAACTTCAGGAAAACTAATTGGCTTCATCATGTCTCATAGAGGCATTAAAGTTGATCTGGCTAAATTCCATGTTATAATCAAGATGTTGCCACCAACCAATTTAAAGTAAATTCATAGTTTGTAAGGTAAGATCTAGTCAATCCAATGCTTCATCTCTCAGTTAGCAGACAAATGCCATCTATTTACACACCTTTTGAAGAAAGGAGTTGCATTTCACTAGGAAGATCACTACCAAATAGCTTTTCAACAACTCAAAGACTATCTTGTTAATCCACCTATTCTATTACCTTATATGTCAGGAAAGCCATTCTTATTATACCTATCAGCTACCGACCATGTTCTAGGGGCACTCTTGGCTCATCATGTGACAATGGAAAAGAGCATGCCATATACTACCTAATCTATACCTTGGTTACATATGAACATAACTATTTACCTATTGAAAAAGCTTGTCTGGCCATGGTCTTCACAGCTCAGAAACTACGCTATGACATGTTGAATAATAAGACCATGATTATTTCAAAAGTAGATATGCTCAAGTATCTACTATCTAAAATAGATTTGTAAGGTAGAATGGCTAAATTGATCATTCTTCTCAGTGAGTTTGACATATATTATATTAATTAGAAGGCAATCAAGGGATAATTTCTTGTAGATCAACTTGCTGAAGCACCTCTCATAGACACACAACCACTCACATCTCAATTTCCTGATGAATCCATCATGACTATCATTGACACACCCCTTGAGGAGAAGCCCTGGAAACTATATTTTGATGATTTATTTATTTCACATGGCTTGGGGGTAGGCCCATTATTTATTACACCATAGGGGGATCTAATCCCTAAATCATTAGAATCAACTTTTATTGTACAAACAACATGGTTGAGTATGAAACTCTTGCTGCCAAACTTTGATAAGTAGTGCATTAGAATATATCTCATCTTCACATTTATGGTGATTTTCAGCTAATCATCAATTAGGTCATAGATCATTTTCAAACCAAAGATGACAAGTTGGTTCCATATAAAGCCATGGTCAACATTCTTAATCAACAAATTACCAATATTTAGTTTGAGCACATACCAAGGGCTAGTAACAAAACTACAGATGTCATGGCAACTATTGGCTCTTTGATTTGATAGATAGATAAAGATAGATAGTATCAGTTCTTCATCAAGAATTTATTAGCACCAACTCATGAACCTTCAACTGTTGTCATGATTTGTGATATTGTTGGTCCTAATTCTATCTGGTACTCAAACCTTTACAACTACCTTCATAACCAAGTTTTTCCACCTAACCTATCTTGAAAACAAACTAAAGCCTTCATTCATCATTCCACTTGTTATACTCTACTTGGATCCACCCTTTACCATTGAAATTTTGATGAAACTCTACTTCATTATTTAAATTTGATAGAGTCTACACTAGCATTAAGAGAAGTTCATGAAGGAGTATGTGGAGCTTATTCTAGTAGGGCAGTCCTATCCAAAAAGCTCTTGAATACTAGTTATTATTGGCCCATAATGGACGTAGATGCCACTACATATGTAAAAAAGTGTGATAAATGTCAATGTCATGCTAATCTAATTCATTCCCCAGCAAAAACTTTGAAACTGATGTTGACATTATTGCCATTATCTACATGGTGACTTGAACTCATTGGGAAGATTAACCCCACTTCATGTGATGGCCATAATTATATCCTTACCACCACCAAGTATTTAACTAAGTGAGTTGAATATATACTCCTCACTTACATGACTAGAAATCAAATTTCCAAATTCATCTTCAACCATCTCATTTGCCACTACAGTATCCCCTCTAACATTATATCTGATAATGAAGTATCATTTAAGAACAAGGATGTAGACTAGTTATGTACTAAATATAACATCACACAATATTTTTCTACATCATATTACCCTCAAGGTAATGGCCAAGCTGAGGCATCCAATAAAACCATTGTCAATATTCTCAAAAAGATTTTCAATGATGTCAGTTGTGATTGGCACTTGCAAATATTCCCTACTCTTTGGGCATACCATACCAATCAGTGTACCCCCATAGGGGCCACTCCATACTCACTTTTTTATGGTATTGAAGCCATCCTTCCCATTGAGGTCAAATTTCCTTCACTACGTATCTCTTTCAAGCATGTCCTAGATGATCATGACTTTAGAGTAGCTCACCTACAAGAATAAGACCTACTTAGTGAGAAACACATAGCCGCTCTCAACAATCTTCAAGCATATTAGAACTAGCTCAAAGGCCACTATAATCAACATGTTAAGTATAGAAAATTTGATCTTAGTGATCTTGTTCTTAAACAAAACCAAAATAATACCATGGCTGAGAAGAAACATAAAGGGAAATTCAAACCAAATTGGATAGGGCCTTTCATCATCACTGCAAATTATGGATCAAGAGCATATAGGCTGCCACACTAGACAGGGATGAACTTCTACAACTAATGAATATTATTCATCTCAAGTAGTATTATACTTGAGTGCTAAGGTGTACTATTTGTGAGGACTATTTTAGTTATGTCATTTTCTCATTAGTCTCCTTTGTACAAATACCATCCTTATTCATCATCTTTTCCATATCCACCTTTCACTTTCGACCTATCGACCTAGTGTGTTTTAAATCCTAGCCTGTTTGACCTTGGTTTTTGTCATTTCATTACATAGGATCAACATCAAGACATCTGATCAATTTCATTAGTTGGTTCAAGTACTTCAAAAAAAGATCATATTTTGGGATAGTGTGACAAATTTTTTGGTAGTTGCATCCTTCGTTTGTTATTCCTTTCTTACCACTGGTCTTGCTACTAATTATAACCACCTTTGGGAAAATTAGTCCTATTGATCTATCCCATTGTGTCCTAGTTATAACTACCTATGGGAAAACTAGGGGAAATATTGAGCCTTGACATACCAACTTGCCACTTACTATGTCATGCTATGCCTTTTTACCAATTGTGCCTATTTTGTTTGAATTGACTGCCACACTAGTCAAATTCCTCCACTTTAAGGGGTAGAACTATAGGGACTTGAGGTCCTACTTGGGACTATGTAGGCAATGCTCAATACTTATTGAGGTTAGCTCAGTCACCTTAAGCCATGCTCTTTCCATTTTGTGAGCAACTTAAGCCACGCTCTTGCTATTTTGTGAGCTTGAACCATTTAATGTCTCATCATTATCGATTGAGTTGAGTTACTCAATAATAATTCCAAAAACATTTGAAAAATCATTAGAAAAGAACAAAAACATTGACCATTTCTTTGCCTTAAAGATTCTAGGAACCCTTACTAAGTTACAATAAAATCACTTGTCATTTAGTTTCCCCATCCTTTTTGGCCTTTTCTCTCACGTACTTACCATTTTTCAAGACCATTCTTATTCTTCTATCACATCTATTCTATTTTTTTTCCTCAGTTATCACATTCTTCCCCTTCCCTAGGAGAAATACATTTGGCCTGAAGTTTTTTTATTTGATATTACATCCATAGAACTATGTAGATAGCATCCACTTACCTAGTGCATATGGAGACAAATCAACCACCCCCTTATTTTTCTTCTATTCACCCATTTTGTTCATTTGTTAAGTTTTCACCTATTTTGTAGGGCCAATGTTCGTAAGGTTTCTATTACATTATTTGTTTGTTTGTTTCTGCTTATTTTGCTTGCTAGTTTACTTTCAACACTATTGCCTTGATTTAGTTTGTGTGTGTTCATTGGGTGATTTCTTTCCCACACTTATACTCGAATCCATTTATATTCATATGTTTACATTATCATCATGGTTTTTATCATTCATGTATTATTTTCTATTTGAGTATTGGATTTTGGGAGTCAGTCCTCATGCATATTTCAGCCAAGTCCTCATGGTGTTATATCATGATGCCTACCAACATGTGTTATAACAAACCTCAAATTCAATAATTATATTCAATAATGGTGGCATCTCTTTAGCATTGACATCTTGATTCACTCCCAATCATATCCTAAATAATGTAATTAACCACAAAAGAATTTCAACCTTTATTAGTTCAGATGAGCATCTCCCTACTAGTAGGTTATTCTAATTCATCATTAACCTCTATGTTAAGTTATCATTATCCTCAACCAAGTTTATCATGTTTACCATTATCAGGGTCCAATGATTATAACCACCTATGGTAAAATCATTGCATATCATCTCACCTTTATTTCTCAATGATATAACCACCTTTGGGCAAAATCATTGTGTTGTCACCACTTTATTTTTTATACCTATATAGGGGCATGTTGTTATCTTGTTTGTCTATCCTAACTAGGGAAACTTTATCTGCTTAATGATTATAATTGCCTTTAGGCAAATCATTGTGTTATCATACCATGTTGCCACTATCGGGGTATAATGTTTATAACCACCTTTGGGCAAACCATTGTACACTATCCCACTTGCATTCTCAATGATTTTGACTACTTTTTTAGTATCATTGTGTTTTCACCCCATCATATTTCCTTTTTTTGGTCCCCTCATTTTGATTCTTTCTTTGTTAGGGACCATTTGCCGACCTGCTTGTGCCAACTGTTCCCTCGAGGGGGCATCATATAGTTAGTTTATCATCATTGTAATTATAGGCATAAAAGACCTTTTCATTCTTTGAGAAAATGTTATTATGATTTTAGCTTGCAATGCCTTCCCAAACAAGGGCAAACTTTAGACACCTAAAATTGGCCACTGATAACCTACAATCAAGCTTTTGATCAGTTTCTACGCAAAATGTACAATTTGGCCTAAAAATATTAAAACATGTTAAATGATGTGAAACTAACATATTCAAGTGCTGATTTTAGTTAGGGTATCCCTAAATGGGGCAATTTAATTTATGGGATAGCTAACTTTGATCAGATTATTTCAAGTCAAAATGCCAATTTTGCACCTAGGATTCTAGATTGCTCTTCCCTATCAAATCTTCTACACAAAATGCATGCTTTTGTTATTTATTTTTGGTAAAATTCTAAATGGGTATATGGATCCAATGCATCTTATATGGACTTCCAATTCCAATCTAGTTGAATTTTGGATCAATAACAAGGCATTCTGATCAATCTAAGTAATTTGTGCATAAAGTGCTTAAACATGCTTAAGAGTTAATTAATCCAAATCACGACCTAATAAAAAATTCCATGGAAGATTGTTGAAAACTTATTTTTATAAATGAATATTGAATATCTGCATCATTAGGTGACCTCATTTTTGGGGAAGACATCCCTAGTCCATAAATGCCACAAATATCAAGATTCATGCCCTCCATGCCTCTTAATTGTCCATTTTCCAATGTCATGATGAGGATAATTACAAAAATTAATTCCAAAATTTAATTAATCCTCAACCAAACATCTCAACCTCAAAATGGATGGTTTAGGTTGATTCTAGACATTCTCAAAAATCTATAAATAGGAGACCTTACCACATCATTTCCAAGTTATTTTGGTGCAAAGTTATTATGCTCAAATATCTTCAAAAGTATTTATTATGCAAAGTTATAATACACAAATGGTTATAAAAGCTTCACGAAACTAGTGTTACCATGCCAAATTGATTCCAAGCCAAGCCAAGGCACAAGCCAAAGGTGTCAAGGAGAGATGGAGGTAGCAAAGCTTCCATTGCCAAGGACTTCATGAGCACAAGCCAAGCAAGCCACTACAACAAAGGAATTTGGAGCATCCAAGGAAGGTGAAGGAATTATTATGTTTTATTCTTTAATTTTTAGTTGTGTTTGTCATTTGCTTTTGTCATTTGCTTTTGTTAACTAAGCTCTCCCTAATGTCTAGGCCTAGAGATGTTATGATATTAGTGTGTTTCTTTCATTTTTTTTTCATTTTAGAACTAAAACCATACTAACCATCCTCTCTTGAGTCAAATTCCTAGATCACAGGTGTCAATCCCAAGCCATTTTCTTTTCATCTCATCTATAATATCCATCAGTATACTACTATCCTTTGTCACATGAGCTTGACTACCCATTTTATTCTAGTTATCTTCTTCCTTGAGCACTCTCTTAGGTGTTTCACCTTTTTTTATTTCACAATTATTTGCTTCCACCTTACATTCTTCACTCCTCATATCAACCAACTCTAAACAGCTTACTTTCTTTTCTTATTTCTTGGGTACTTTGACCAAACCCAAACTCTCCATTTCTTGACTCCAATATTTCCTTGTCATCGTCGTCGTCATCATCATCATCATCATCATCATCATCATCATCATCATCATCATCATCATTCTCTCATCTCTCATATCTTCTTCACCTTTCAATGGGATAAGTGTATATGTCTTTCCATGCAACTTAATAGTGTATGTGTTTGATTGACCATCATGGATGACATGCTTATAAAACTTTAATGGCCTCCCTAGCAATAAATTTCACACATCTATAGTAAAAATATCACATAACATTTGATCTTTATACCTTCCTATCTAAAACTCAACCCAACTCTGTTTACTTACCAATATTTGGTGTCCTTTTTGAACCCATGCAAATTTGTATGGTTATATATGTGGCATTATCTTCAAGCTTAACTTTTGAACCATCTCCAAAGAAACCATATTGTTTGTATTACCTCCATCAATAATCAAATTACACACTTTACCTCTTGTCTTTCATCTACTTCTGAATAGGCTTCTCCTTTGGGTTGGTTCCTTAACTTAATTTTCCTACAATAAGACTCTCCTCATGAGTAATGACTCATTATTATCATTCCTTCTCTCCTCATTCACCTTTCTCTACTACTACATACTTCTAATCATATTCCTTGGACACTTTGCTACCCTATGTCTTTCTCTTTGGCAATTCCAACATTGCCCCTAAAATCTCTATTTTGGTGCTTATCTCCTTGGACCTTTATATCTTCTAATTTTTCCATATACCAATGGTCTAATATACCTTTCATGGTGTTTCCCCATGCCATTTTTACCTATTACTGCATGCTCTTGTAGTCTCCCTTGAACCACCTCTTCATTTCCTCTCTCTTCCATCTTTACTTGTAAAGGTACTAACTGATCTTGCTACCTACCATCACCTTCTCTTTCTACTCTGTGTTCTCTCTCTCTAATTAAATATTCAATGGAATCCATCCTCATAACCAATGGAGCAATTAGTTGGGTCATTATCCTGACCAAATCATCTTCATCTCTGCTAGCTCTCCCCATGAAGCACTATCCTTGATCACCTGCCCTGCAATTCACTTCAAAACACATATTGTCAAATATTTCAATAATCCACAAAATATCTCCCTTGATCTAATGCCAAAAATTATGTAGATCATATACCAAGTTATCACTTCCTTTTTCAAACTTTCTCACTCCTCTATCTTGTGCTTGTTTCACTTCTTGTCAATAACCCATAAGTTCACTTGTCTACAGGGTTTAATGAATTCATTAGCTATTTTAATGCTTCAAAATCACCTTAAACATACTCATCATAATTATCTATCAACCTTTGTTCAAATATTCACACTTTCTAAGCATCAATTCATCCTCATTCACAATTTTGCATGTTCTATTATAGTCCTTCTAGCCCTATTTTCAAGGTTTCTTGCTCTGTACTAGTCCTTACCATGATATTTTAGGAAACCATTCACTTTTATCAATACCCTATATGTGATTATAACTAATCATAATTTTAAAAACCTTCACTCAAAGATTTTTCTACCTTTTAAAACCCTATTATGCCTCTGTTAGGCCCATTAGGCCTGTCTAAGGCTAATTTACTAATAGTCATCTATATATGTATGATAAAGTAGGGTAAAAACACAAAACCTTTAAAATATCTTAAAAAATACTACAACATACTCAATTATAAATTTTTATGGAATTTGGATGGTTAGGATTATTTATATCTTCCAAACCCTAGGTTTAGGGTCTTCTTGTCTCAGTTTGACCTGAGAAGGAACAAAATTAACTTATAGACATTGTGATGAATTAAAAAGATTGAATTATTGGTTCATTATGTTTATAATGACCTTGATAAACCTTATAAACCAAAAAATACTCATCTGTAACCCATTATCTTTGAATTCCACCTTGAAACATGCTTGTTTGTGTGTTAAAATATCATTCTACAGGTCTGAGATAGGGTTTACCAAAATTATACCTCATTCATGAATAATAAAAGGTTAAAATAACATATAATTAATTTAAAATAACTTACCCAACATTATATAACACTTTTAGATTAATTATTTAATCTTGTCTTTTCAAAGATCCACTGCATAGTTCACCTAATCAACATGCAACTTCAGGAAATAAGGTTATGTTCTAGCTCTTCACTCTTCGAATAGTAATTATGATCTTTCTCTTTATTAATAAAATTATTTAAAAAACTTATTTATTATCTATTTAAACATACAATCTATAACAATATCTAAACAACCTTAATATGCCTTATGAACCATTACCAACTTCATTCAATAACTAGTCTTGAAAATACTCAATCAATAGGGTTTTGTGCTTTACATATATCTAATCACCAGTGTTTCATTATCATTATTTATCACTGTGTCCTAAAAACACATTAAAAAATCTTTAAATAACACATATAACCATTACCAAATATCATTTTAACATCTAACACATAAGACACAGTCTACAACACCAACAATAGGGTATGTACTTTGAAGACAATGTCAACAGGGTTCACTATATTTTTTATATTTTGAAACACACATTCATTAGCTTCCATTAACACTAGAAAAAAATTCCACATTTCAATCTTTCATTAAAAAATCACATACAATTTGTAATAATAACAATGACCTTCAAATTAGAGGTTTGTATTCTTCCTTTTAGCAGCATAATTTCACAAAAAAAACATTCAACATATCTTCTTACCCAAATACTTGTCCATTATTTTCTACCTCTACTAAAATTTAAATCCACACAAAATAAAACAAAAATGACTCTCTTTTACCCCTCCAAAAAGGCATAAATGAATCTTGATGCCTTTGACTACATGGAGGTTGGTTATATTGCACTTTTCATGATCTTACATAATATGACTACATTATACCTTGACTCATGAACATGTTATGTAAATTATATAGGGTATAAATCCCATTGATATGTTTTTGAAAAATTTACACCCTCTCAAATTTATCAAAATTCCTTAGACAAGACTTTACAAGATTCAAATATTCAAAACAGAAATTTTGGCAGGAAAAGGAATAATTCAAATTATATGCATCCTTAGACCAACTAGACTCCATATAAGGAATATAAATTACCTATATAACCTATAAGACACTTATTAGACCAATATAAGACAAAATTTAATCATTTTTTTGGTCCTCATGGGATGCCCCTACATCAAAGCATCTTGATCTAATCGCAACACCTTAGCTTATTAAGATGAAATAGTTTGCTCAAGGGAATGTGTAGTAGGTGAGATTAATGTTGTAATATGTGTGGTAATTGTAATATTAGAATAGGTTGAATGTGTAGGAGTAAATAGAGGATTTTTATCACAATGGTAGTCTGTAGTATGTCACCAAGCTAGGGCAGCCGTGCCCTAGCTCGCTTTTTACTGTGCTTGTATCTGCATTGGAAGGGAAAGGGCATCGGCTTGATAGTAGGGGGTGGGCTATCGTAGCCTTAGCTATTTTTTCTATTTAAACCATTTTTTCTATCTATATTGTTATAAATATGAGAACATTTTGGTCAACACACTGTGAATGGGCTGGTGGAGTTGTCTGGAGTGAGCCCACAGCTAGAGAGAACCTTTAGGCAGGCGCAGTCATGGCTAAAAGTATGCCTTCCAGGACTGGAGCTGGTATTAGTTTCAATGAAGTGGTGGGCATGAATTTTCTAGGACAAGAAGTGCAAGGGTATGAAAATGCCCTCTTTTCTCAGAATACAGGTGCCAAGGAATCGAATCTGCCTAGAGGATCTAGGATCATGAATATTAACAGATGTCTTGAGAGATGCAAAGAAAGACCAAAATTGGTAATTCCTTTTGAAATGATTGTTGAGGATGTAGAATACTATTCTAATCATTCCTTGTTTTGCAATTTATTGGGTTTAAAATTCTCCCTTCAATTCCTAGAGAGTTGGGCTTGAAGAGTTTGGGAGCCAAAGGGAGAAATGGAGGTCACGATGCTTGAAAATAACTACTTCATGGTGACATTTCTCTGCTTGGCTGACTGCAACAGGGTCTTTGAAGGGGGGCCTTATTTTTATAATCAGGTGGGATTATTTGTAAAACTATGGCATGTAGGCTTTAACCCTTCTGAGGAGCTCCCTAATAGAGTGCCAGTGTGGGTTTGTTTGCCCAGATTTCTAATAGAATGTTGTCATGAGGACGTGCTTCATATGCTGGCATTAATGCTTGGAAGACCTGTAGGATCTTCTACACAAACCTTGAGCAAGAAGGTGATGACTTTTACTCGTATTTTCATGGAAATTGATTTAAGTAAACCATTGCCAGATGTAATAGAGATGAGTGCAGGTTCATATTCTTGGATAAAGCAACTAGACTATGAGACCCTTCCATTCCGATGCCGCCTTTATTATGAATATGGCCATCTGGTGTGAAGATGTCTGAAAGTCAAGCCAATGGAATAGCAAACTATGCCTCCTCTTAGTACCATTCCTAGAACTAACAAAGGGAAGAAGCCTATAGCTGGGGAGAGCAAGGATGCTGAGGGATTTATTCAGGTAAAAGCCTAAACTTGTAGCGGAGGTTTTAAAAGAACTCTAAGGGAGCGACAGGAGGAGGATACATTCAACAGGTTTGAGGTCTTGGATGAGTTGGGGCAGCAAGTAATTAATCTGGAAGTGAACAATGTTGATCACCTTGAGGGGGATTCAGGATTGGAGATTAGCTCTGCTAAGCCTCCCTGTGCTATGCAGGAAGAATGTGCCATGCCTATGCTCATGGATGGATAGTTGGGAGTGCAGGTGATGGTGGAGCCAAATGATGATATGGGACAGGGTGTAGAAGAAGCAGTGCCTATAGTATGGGCTATGGCTATAGAAATGGATAAAAGAGGTAAATCTACTCCTCACCTAGGCATCCTTCAAAAAGAAGGGAAGAAAGGGGTTTTAGAGAAAAATGCTAAAATAGGATGTAAGAAGGACCTGGAGAGGATTAAGATGATTGGGGAGAACTTGGTGGAGTTAGGAGCTATTAAGACCCTGGACTCCCACTTCTTGACTCCTCCCAAATGATCATTATCTCTTGGAATTGAAGGGCCTTGAATAGTGGTCCCAGACAAAAAGCTGTTCAAGAATTAGTGTGTAGGCATTCTCTAAAAGTTCTCTTTCTTCAGGAGACTAAAGTTTCTGTTGGTTGTATGATGAGTATGGCACCTAAGATATGGAGGCAAGGTCAATGTCAGTACATTGGAGCCCAGGGATCTTCAGGGGGTGTGGCATGCCTATGGAATCCATGCAAAATCCATCTTGTATCTTGGATTTCATTTAGGTCCTCCTTATCCATGGTTTCTTTATGCATTGAATCAGGGGAAACTATTATTTTCTCTAATTTCTATGCTCTAACGGATCTCTGAGGTAAGCTCAAGGTATGGAACAATATTCATGAGGTGCATAGTTTGTTTCCTTATTTACCATAGATTATTGTTGGAGACTTTAATGCCATTCTAGATTTTTTTGAGAAATGGGGAGGTATTATGAAAACTAAGCCTTCTTCCATTCTTCTTAGAGACAATATCTTAGCACTTAATCTTGTAGACATTAAGCCTAGTAATGGCCACTTCACATGGAACAATAAAAGGTTGGGGGACAGGAGTATTGCTAAGCGCCTTGACGGATTCATGGTGTCATGCTTTTGGGTGGGGGGTCATGGTCTTCCAGCTTTGAGATACTTGATTAATGGGGCTCAGACCACTAGCCCATAAAGCTCACTATTTCTTCAGCCAGGAGGCATCAGAGGCCACCTTTTAAATTCTAGCTCATGTGGCTTAGGGATCCAGACCTATATGGTTGTGTTGTTGATTGGTGGAAAAGAGACAGACTAGGATTTGGCACAACAATGTATATTTTTGCCAAGATCTTACAATTTGTCAAGTATCAGCTCAAGCATTGGAACAGACAATGTTTCAAAAACATTTACTAGGAGAAAAATGTGGCACAAACACAATTGAATGACGTTACCCGGATGATTAGGGAAGAGGGGGCATTTGAATTTCTATTAAGAGAGGAAGCTAAAGATCTAAAAGCTGTGGAGGAATGGGAGCTGAGAGAGGAAATCTTTTGGAATCAGAAAGTGTGGAATGTTTGGCTTCAAGAGGGGGATAAGAATACAACATTCTTCTTCAACTTAGTGAAATCCAGGCAACATGATAATACTATTTCCTCATTGGTGACAGATAGGGGGGAGACTATTCATTCCACCCAAGGTATTTGTAATGAGGTAGAGCATTACTTTGCTTCTTTATTTTGAGAGGAAGCATAGGGGGACTCGGCAGCTGAGGCTCAAGTTCTTTCTTGTATTCCCTCTTTGGTCTCTTTGGAAATGAATGAGCATCTTATGAGGGCCATTTCTATGGAGGAGTTAGAGAGGACTATTTTCAAGATGCAAAAAGGTAAAGTGCCTGGGCCAGATGGATTTTTTATAGAATTTTTCCAATAGTTTTGGGACATTATTAAAGTTGATCTTTTGGCTATTATTCACGAATCATAGATGAATAAGTAGATGCTCAGGGCCCTAAACTCGACTTTCTTAGCTCTTATCCCTAACGGGGAGGGAGCTGATTGGTTAAGTCAGTTTCATCCCATTTCCCTTTGTAATGTGATTTATAAAATTATTTCTAAGTTGATTGCTGAAAGATTAAAAAGGTGGCTTACATTGTTTATTTCTGAAGCGTAAAGTGGATTCGTGAAAGGGCATCAAATCTTGGATGGTGTGGTTGTGGCTACTGAGGTGATTCATTTGATGGCCAAGTCCAAAGAAAAGGCTATGTTCATCAAGCTGGATATGAGTAAAGCTTATGGCAGAGTCTGGTGGTCCTTCCTTCAAGAGGTTTTGAGTGCTTTTGGATTTAGTGAGGATTGGATTCACTGGGTCATGAGCTGTGTAAATTTGACCTCCTTCTCAGTTTTGATTAATGGAGAGCATTATAATTTATTCAAAGCCTCTCGGGGCCTATGATAAGGTGATTCCCTCTCTCCTTTTCTATTTCTTCTTTTGGTAGAAGGGATGGGATGGTTGATCGAAAGGAATGTGGAAGGGGGATATATTCAAGGATAGCAATGGGGAGGAGATCTCTCAACACTATCTCACTTATAGTTTGTGGATGATGCGGCTTTGATGGGCATGGCACTTGTTAGGGAGGCGTCTAATATGCGCAAAGACTTGGATGTTTATTTAAAGGCGTTAGGGCAGCTAATTAATGATGGTAAGTCTTCAATTTACTTATTCAACATCCCACTTCCAATTCAACAAAGAATTGCTAATATATTCAGGTTCCAAATTGGAAGTCTTCCTTTGCTTTACCTTGGAATTCCTATCTCAACTGGGAGGTAGTCTAGGGAGACGTGGCAGGGCCTTCTGGACAAGTTTCATGCTAAGGTCAATCATTGGACTCATCGTTGGCTATCCTTTGCTGGTCGGGTTTAGCTTCTTCAATCAGTTGTGCAAGCACTCCCAATATACAGGTGTATGATACAGGTGGCACCGGTGAGTTTTGTGAGAGTCCTTGATTCCTTAGCAAGATAATTTCTAAGGGCTAGTAATTTATCAGTGACTAAATAGAGTCTCATTAAATGAGAGGTACTTTGTAGTCCAAAAAGGTTGGGAGGTCTTGGATTAAGATAGTCGCTACTCTCTGGTATGACTTTGGCAGTGAAATTGTATTGGAGATGGTGTGTTGAATAAGATCGGCTGTGGGCTAGAATCTTATCCCACAAGTACCTAGCTTGGATTCTTCAGAGTGATACCTCTTGGCATAGCTTGATAGGGAAAGGGTTGATGATTTGGTCTATGCTCAAGAAAGGGGTTGCACTTATTAAGAGTGGTTTGTTCTGGATATGCAAAAATGGGATGGAGGCACAGTTTTGGTAGGACTCTTGGGATGGTTTTCCACCCCTAGTAAATCAATATCCTCAGTTAAATATATTAGCACAAAAATTTTATGAAGCTGGCTAGTCAAGGGTGGGCAATTTTAAGGTGTTTTCCCATCAGGGGCATGTGGTGGAAGTGAGATGGAAAACACTAGAGGAATGGCTGATTATTAGATTGGAGGCTGAGTGTGTGGAACTCCAATCCATTATTGCTAGATGTAGTTGTAGTGCCCTTTTGGAAAGGGATGTTTTGGCATGGGCCTCTAATCTGAAGGGATCATACACTGTATCTTTTGGGTACTAGGCATTGATCTCTTAGCAACTGGATGATGGGAGGGAAGTCCTTTGGCAGAAAAAAGTTTGGAATAGTTTCTCTTGGCCGAAGTGTAATTATTTCATTTGGACTTTGGCCTGGAATAAATGCTTGATGTGGGATAATATCTAGAAGAGAGGATTTGCTAGCCCTTCGAGGTGTGCTTTATGCAGTAGTGAGGAGGAAGATTCTCAGCATTTATTCTTTTGATGCCCCTTCTTAGTGAAATTATGGCACTTTTAGTGGGAAGCGTGGAAATGCCAGTGTGTTCATGCATCCTCCTTGGCTGATTTTTGGATGAGATTGGGGAGACCGCCCTCACCGATTTCATTTCTACAGGAGGTATGGTACGTTGGTCCTATATTCCTTTTATGGCAAGTCTAGCTTGAAAGAAATCATAGGATTTTTTGAGGAGAAAATTTGGGAATTCAACAGGTATGGACTAGAATATTGGGCATGGTCCAAGAAACTGTTGGAGCTAAGAGCGAGATTACCCTGCCGTTGGCAAAGAGTAATGCTGAGATAGTGGAGAGGCTAGGTGTACAGGGAATTTCTCTAGTCTCATCATGTGTCAAGAGAGGTAGACAAGTGAAATAGAGAGTGCAAAGGAGGGGGAAATGGACACCACCTCCTACTAGTTTTTTAAAACTTAACAAAATGGGTCACCCTGAGGGAATCCAGGTTTAGCTAGGATTGGTGGGATCGGCAGGGATTTAGCTAGTTTAGTGGTTTTGATTTTCATGGTTAACAAAGGAGTGTAGACAGTTAATTGGATGGAAGGCTGGGTGATTTTATATGCTTTAAGGTGAGCTTATGATTTAGGATGGAGGAAAGTGATCTGTGAGGTTGATTCTCAAGTTCTGGTTAATCTGCTTCTTGAGAAGAAGACCTCTGATGTGTGCTGGCAGCTGTCACTGATTGTTTAGCAGATTCTTTAGGTCAGTTCTTATATGGATTATGTGATTTTTTCCCATATTCTAGGGAATGGAAAAGGGCAGTGATTTCTTGGCAAGATGGGGATCAAAAGAATTTGAAGGCCAAAAGTTTGACGGTTGGGAGCAGATGCCCTACGCACTACGTCAGAATTTGGAGAGGATTATTGTGGAGGACGAGAGTGGAATTAGAATGTAATTTACTTAATCTTGTGGTTTTTAGTGTTTTTGTTGATTCCTGAGGTGTTGGCCTCAAGCTGGTATGTACTTTGGTATTCTTTGTTTTAATAAAGTTTTTACCCCTCTTTTTTCAAAAAAAAATGTGTAGGAGTAAATATGTAAGCATTAATGAAACCTTGTGTGGACATTATAGATGTAATAAGAGGTGTAGATGTAGGAATAGTCATAATAGTAGTGGTATGAACACATATGGTGGAGTTAGTACATATAAAATTTAAATTAATATAAATGATAAGCTCATGTTTTATTCATTATAAGCATTTATAGGTTTGATATGCATACAAAAACCATTAAAAGTATTTTTGGGAGGTGGAATGGGATGAAGAGGAGGATTTTAACATTGTATTTCAAGAGAAGAGATATAATAATCACACTAATGTGTATCATTTATACTTTATAGATAAGGAGAAGAAATACCATATTCTTCTATGTCATTTTCCATTTCTAGAGGAGAAAAATATCACATTCTACTTGAAAAAGAGTTATGCATACATTTTATATGTTAGGAAAAGTATCAATATATGGAGGTAGAACATTGCAAGGAAAAATATCATGAGAATATAAATGTATATCATCTATGTGTGGTTTTATTATATTGTCTTCATTACTTCATTCATCACTATTGTACCAATACTCTTAATTATTATAGTCATAATCATTTCTATCGTAATCATATTCATATATATATAATTAAAATCATGAATTGTACAAGGTTGATTATTTACCTATTCACTATCATAAGCATAAGGCACATTATTGCTAAATAATAGAAAATCTATAAGATGATGGTTACCAAGGGTTTTATATTGGTCACTCATTTTGAATTTATCAAACCATAATAGAGAACGTAAGACAAATGCAAGGCCTACTCCTAATAGGCAATAAACCACATAGATGTTAGGGTTTTAGAGCTAGAAAACCTAGGGTTTGGGTCAAATATGATGTAAAAATAGGAAATCAGACTTGTAAAAAAAATACAATAATCTGAAACCCTAGTGATAAAAGGAGGAAACCCTAAGGGGTCCTAGAATTTTGTATGGTTTTATATAGTATATAGGTTCACCAACATGTTTTACCCTAAATTTGGATTGTAAAACCTTAATTAAGATATAAAATTGAATGTAATTTAGATTGTGAAGTATGACAATTAAGCATGATTTGATTGAAAAATACTAAAAATGATTTGACAATTGGCATGTGTTAAATATATAAATTACTAAATAGATCAAGATACTACAACTTTATTGGTTCACTAATTGACTACAAATAACTTAAGAAAGTGGAAAGGGGATGGAAATAGGCTCGTGAGTTTCTTAGATATAGAAGTGATTATCTATGCACACATCATTAATGTTAGGTTAGGGTGAATCTATATATAGAACTAACTATACATTGACATTATTATCAGGGGTAGTTTTGAGGCTTTGTGACCATACAGTATAATATATCTACTTGTAATAGCTTTGTATGTTAAATCCTAATGCTTGACTATGTGAAAAAACCTAGAAATCACTATCATTCTCCTTAAAACACTAGATCTTCTTGTGAAGGGTAGAAACCAATAAAAAACTTGGGAAGTGTAATGGGTTGATCTAAACCCATTCATCCCTATTAATGAATAAATGTTGAATACATATCCAATAATATGAATAGGGAAGTCAAGCCACACATATTTATTCCCCTTAAAGTTAATGTGTAATTTTTGTCCTTGTTTATATGAATGAGCCCAAAATATATCTTTTAATACCTTAAAATATCTAATTTTGACTTGGCTTCATATGATTTATAATTCATTAATTATTGTTCCTAATAAATGATTTGTAATTAGGAAAGAATATGATAGTTTTTCTCAATGTGCAGTAGTGTATAAAGTCTTGATATATATGGGCCAAGTGAATAATAACTATAGGTTTTATTTATATTTATATGAGTCCATTTGCATAATTTATCATTCCATAAACAAATTAGGAAAATGGGTCAACCCATATTAATGATTTAGATTTTAAAAATATCTCTTATTAGGTGAGGGTCAATAACATTACCTTAAGGAAAATTTAATTTTTGAAACTATTTGAGCCTGACATTAGTGTCGAAGAGATGTTTGAGTAAAGTATTTATATGGTTTGACATAATTTGAGAGTTTCTTGTAGGTGACTAACAATAAAACAAGAGAATTAGAATGATACTAAGCATATGAATGTGAGAGAATGGTGAATAAGAGGAATACGTGTGCACACAAGTCTTGTATGGTGAAGGTAGGTAAAAAGTGACATTGCAAATGCCTAATACTAGCTTTTAACATCTACATTAGTATTATGTATGGCATGGAATAATACTAATAAAACATTATTATAAATAAAAGGTATGTAGACAAGTGCAGATGGTCATATAACACCTTAAAATTAAAGTGAATGAGTTTATTCAATAGAGAGAAACATGGATCAAATAAATTAATACTAATATATAATGTAAATAAAATAAAATAAAATAAATAAGAAGTCATATGGAATTTCCAACCATTCTAACATTCTTTGAAAGTTTTGAGTAAATAAAAGGAGATCAACTCACACTAATTGGTAAGATTTTATTTTATTATCAAGTTGTATAGTAATAATACCAAATTCATGTCTAATGGATAGAACTAATTTTCCCAAAAAAACTATTTGAAATAACCATGTCTCATCACATATTGTAATACAAGTCTTATTTATCCCTCCATGAACCCTCATTTTCATCCCATTCTCTAAAATATACCATAATTTTTTTTCTCCCTATGCCAAGTGGTTATCCATTATTTTTATATAATAATACAAGTTTAGGTAATTTCAACATCTATTGAAGGGAAAATATAGAGACATCTCCCATATACTTTTCCACATGGTGTAAAAAAATTTCAACTACTTTCTTAGAAATATCAACATGTTTATTATAAGCTCTTAGCATGGTAAAACCTTATTCTTTTATGTATCTATAAGTAAGTATGATATCATAATTTTCCGCATTTCATATTATTTATCAAAGATCTTGTATTCATCATTTTGCTCTCAGGTGTTTTTGAATTAGTAAAAATCATTATAAATATGTTTATTACACATTCTAGGTAGGAAAATTATTTCTCTTAGCTCCATGATACTATACATATTTTTCTCATGGCCATTTTTTATGAGATTTCATATGACTTGATTGGTTCTCCTACAATGTTAATGGCATCTCTTCATAGATTTTAAAAAGACAAAAATAAGGAAATATTTTTTTGGTTAGGAATATATCTAAATTTTAAATTTGAACACCTTATGAGCCATTGCTTCAATTAATTTATTTTAAATAATTATTTTCAATGTGTTTGATTTAATTATTCAATTCACTAAATAAATCTCAATCACTGAAAATATTTTAATAGATGCATTTATTTAAAAAAATAATAAAATTACAATTCTTGGATATTGATGTAAAACTATGTGGCATGATCTTGTTTCATAGAGGGGAAAAGGATATCTAAGTTCGACACTAAGGTGACTCTTCTAGGTATGGGTTCAATAGATCTTAACACATGGTTTATTTTAAATCATTGGATAGGTAACCTTGACCTACTAGGCTATTTGAAATTAAATCAATTGGAATAAATAAATCTTATAATATCAAGACTGAAGAAATAAATGGAAATAGCCCATTTAAAAAGTGAAAGTGTGACTAAAATGTAATGCTTACACCTTCCCCTAGGCATCCATGAACTAGGATGGTGCCATATGGTGTTATACCATTTATTTGATAAAAAAAGAAAATACAAACTGAGAAGGGTAATACTCTAGGATGCAGAGTCTAACACATTAATAAAGTAAAAGAAAATCTAAAAATGATGGACTTGGTGGAAAATTTAGCCATTATAAATTGATAGTTTTGAAAACAGCATAAGAATAATATGAAATAAATATAACTTGAGACCACCATTATTTTTGACCAAGTGAAAAATATTATTGAACCAATAGTAAGTTAAAAATATATTTTTCTATGTAAAAAGGACTCAATCTAAATACAATAAATAAAAGGCATCATATCAATAATATTAAAAATGCACAAATTTGTTGTAAGGTGTCCAAAATCGTTTATTTTATTTTAGGAGTTCAAAATATGATGCAAGAGCATCCAAGTTCATAAGCTATCTTGCATCATCCAAAAGCATATGTTTGGATTCTTGTGCACACATGCATATTTGATTTATGTTAATCATGTGGAATAAGATCAATGTCAAACTAAAAAACATCATCAAGAGTCCTATATGGAAATAAAATACAACAACGATGGTTATTGTAATCTTCCATTGGTCAAAAGGAATTTTTTATTAGAACATGATGAAATTTTTGCTTCATGTAGGTGGTGGTTCCAAAAACATTGATTATTATAGGTGGTAGTTTTGAAAGTGCCTCTTTGTTTAAGTGGTGGTTAGGTAACCATTAGTTTACACAAATCAATGGTTTCAACCATATTTAAAATATATGCCAAGTAAATACCTAGATTAAGTAAATGTGATGTGTGGATTAATTCAAAAAATAAATGGAGCTATAAGGTTGTGTTAGGATGTGAATGTTAGGCCACCAATATTTAAATTTAATTTTGAAAGACAGTTGGAGAGTTATCTTAATCACCTAAGTCAAAAAGGGGGAGATCAAGTAAGTTATGGGAGATAAGAGTTCAACTCAAAAACACAACATAACAAATAGAACTTATAGAATCCCAAAGAGTATGAGAGTAGAGCTATGTGTTAGGAACCCCTTATCCAACAGAAGCACAATTGATTACTTTCTTATAAGCAATTAAACACGGAATTATACCAAAATGATTAAGTAACTAGAAACTTGAGACAGCAAAGAATTTGAGAGACAATACACACTCTTGTATTAAATATTACTAGAAGAAAATACAATAAGGAAGATGCCACTTCTTCCTCCACCTCAAAGTCTTGCCACACCTCAAGACCTTCTTCTCTCTCTCTCTTGCTCAACACAACAACTCTATAGCCTGAGTTATTATCCCCTCCTTGAATGCTTCAGCTGATGTCCTTGACCTTACACCTATAGATCTCCTTGACCTTGCAACTTGCTTCAATTCTTTTACTTGCTTGCTTGATTTACAATACATGCCTTATGGGTCTTTAAATAGGATCCCATGCTTACAAAAATAGAATTCTAGTTACAATAATTAGACACGTAGCTCGTGACTTAAATTAGTCCTTAAACATGCAAACACTTGCTTCACTTAACTGACTATTCGTCAACAGTAGTTCTGGAACACACAGGCGATCGACGCCGGTCCCTACTTGCCTGGTGCTACCAATGCTGGCTGACTCCCTGCCATCACCGGTTGCCTTCTGCACTGCATCTGACTGACGTCAATCATGTTGCCGATGTTGGTGCTTCTGGTTCTTCAGCAACCTTTCTTCTTTGTGTCTGTAAATAGTTAAAGCTTTTAGCTCCACACCCTAACAATCTCCCACTTGGAGATAAACAACTGCAATTGTACCTATACCTATACACCATATATTTTGTTCCCTAGGCTTTGTATCCCTCTTCAAAGTCACTCTTGAAGACCAACCACCACACAAACCTATGATGCTATACCTGTCACTTATGCCAAAAGAATTTTGTTGCTCCCAAATTATCCATGACATACTTCTGAACCAACTCTACCCTTAGCTCAAAAAACTCCTTATATATGAAACCCTGCAAGAAGCAACACAATACAGTAATAGGATAATGTAGCTAATATTATCCAACCTGGTAAAGATAAAACACAATGGTCAAACCTCCATTATCCTGCAGCCTAATCAAGACCATATACCATAGCCTTCTATCTCATGTGTCCATCCACTCTCTTCTCTAATATGGGAATCCATCCCTCATCCACTGCTTCCTTCCAGCTGACAACTCCACCAACAAATACCTATTTAGTTCTTCTCCAAGGACTCACACTCCTCATCCAGGCCAAGCTCCCACTGTTTCTAGATTCTACCTATATTGCTTCTTCCATCTTCCTAGTTCTTGACCATCAATAAGCAATATAAAGAAGGTGAACAATGAATATGAGGTTCACTTACCATTTTTGACCTCCATATGGGTGTTTAAGACTCCTTGACAGCTTGCTATCCACCCAACATCCGTTCCAGTAACCGACATCAACCATCTCCCAGTCTGCTCCCGATCGATGTCGGTTCCCTACACTGACCCTGACTGTCAATGTTGTTTCCCTGGCCGATGCCGGTGCCCCCCCTGCCGACATCGGTCCTACTGACCAGCATCAGACTTCTCCTACCTGACTCTATCGACCCTGCTGGTCTGCACATGACCAATGTCGATTCCTGTCTGACTGACGTCGGTGTCATGGGAGCACCGACGTCGGTACCTATGTTTTCCTGTAAGTGATGATTTCTTTATTCACGAGCTCATCTTGGATCATAACCCTATCCATACTACCCTGCTCAAATTAATTCAACCCCTGTGACTGATCTCTATCCATCATCTCCTCCGTAAACACCAAGGCTTCTTTGTTCCTATCAAAAGCATCAAATTTCCTTTTCTTGCAATGAACTCTATCTATGCTTTCTAAATCTGAACACATACCTTTTGAATCAAGAACGTCCATTCCCTTCTTATTCATGTGACCAAGCCTATTAAGCCACATATTTGAATCTATAGCTGAAGTAGATAAACCAGAAGTAGAATCAGCAATACAAGTAGATAGATAAAGAGTATCTACTTTCTTACCTCTTGCTAAAACAAGTGCTCCCTTGGTAACTTTCCAAGAATCTACTGTGAGGGTTATTGTGCACCCCTCATCACCCAACCTTCCTACAAAAATTAAACTCTGCTTCAGAATCAGGACAGGCATGACCTCCTTCAACACCCATGTGTTGTCAATCTGCAATCTCAGCTGCACTTTCCCTTTGCCAACTATCTAACAAGGTGTACCATCCCCTAAATAAAGCACTCCAAAGTCTCCCTGTTCATACTCATGGAACAAATCTCTGTTTGGGGATGCATGAAAAGAAGAACCAAAATCTAAAATCCAAGATCCTACCTAACAATCCAAAGAAAGTATGAGAGCATCCTATACCATAATATTTGCATCCTTTGCTTCTTCATTACCTACATGTTGATTCTCTTTATCTCTCAACCAACACTCCTTTGTGTGTCCTCCCTTTCCACAAAACTAGCAAGTAACACCTCTAGATTTGGATCTCTCTCCCACCTTCAACCTTGATTTCCCTTGCTCAATCTTATCCCTTTGCCTTCCCCTGCTTTCCACACTTAGAGCATTTCCTGATGATTCACCTGTGCTTCTCTTGCGTATTTCTTCATTCAAGATCACACTCACAACATCATCAACTTTTAAGATTTTAGAAGCAGATGCAAAATTACTTACTGCCATACCAAACTGTCCCAACTTTCAGGCAAAGAACATAAAATCAAGAGAGCCTTTACCTCATCATCAAAAACAATATTGACTGAAGCTAACTGGTTTACCAAACCATGGAAATCACTAAGATGAGTATGTACCGATCCACCTTCCTGCATTTGCAAAGTAAATAGCTGCTTCATAAGAAATACCTTATTAGAAGCCGAGGGCTTTTCATATAAATTTGCCAAGGACTATATCAACTCTTCCGTTGTCTTGCACTATGATAAGTTGAAAATCATAGATGATGCAAGGCTCAACCTTATGGAACTGAGAGCCTTCTGATCAAGAATGTTCCATTCTTCATCCTTCATATCTGTGGGCTTGCATGCAACCCCACCCAACAGTAAGTACAAATCCTTCTGATACAGATAATCCTCTATCTACATCCTCCAATGTTGATAATTCTTGCCATTAAACTTCTCCATTCGTAGCTTACTTTCTTCTGCCATTGCTGAACTCCCACTCACTTAGAAAACATTGTGAATGACCTGTAATCAAAAAATAACCTGCTCCCTGCAAACCATAGCTCTGATACCAACTATTAGGAAACCCTTATCCAACGGAAGCACAATTGATTACTTTCTTATAAGCAATTAAACATGGAATTATACCAGAATGATTAAGTAACTAGAAACTTGAGATAGCAAAGAATTTGAGAGATAATACACAATCTTGTATTAAATATTACTAGAAAAAAATACAATAAGGAAGATGCCACTTCTTCCTCCACCTCAAAGGCTTGCCACACCTCAAGACCTTCTTCTCTCTCTCTCTTGCTCAACACAACAACTCTATAGCCTGAGTTATTATCCCCTCCTTGAATGCTTTAGCTGATCTCCTTAACCTTACACCTGTAGATCTCCTTGACCTTGCAACTTGCTTCAATGCTTTTGCTTGCTTGCTTGATTTACAATACATGCCTTATGGGTCTTTAAATAGGATCCCATGCTTACAAAAATAGAACTCTAGTTACAATAATTAGACATGTAGCTCATGACTTAAATTAGTCCTTAAACATGCAAAAACTCACTTCACTTAACTGAATGTTCGTCAACAGCAGTTCTGGAACACATAGGTGACCGATGTCGGTCCCTGCTTGCCTAGTGCTACGGATGCCAGCCGACTCCTTGCCATCGCCGATTGCCTTCTGCACTGCATCTGACTGACATCGGTCATGCTACCAATGCCAGTGCTTCTGGTTCTTCAGCAACCTTTCTTCTTCGTGTCTGTAAATAGTTGAAGCTTTTAGCTCCACACCCTAACACTATGAGCATGTTGAGTGAAGTGTGTTCATTTTAACCTATTCATTAGACTAAAGGAGTATTATTCATAGTCTAAGGGAAGGGAGAGTGTGAAGGGTGTGTGTAATTTATGTAACATAGTTAAACATCAATAAAGAGAGTTTTTTTTTACATTATAAGTCTTGTGTCCTTGAGAGAGTGAGAGTAATGGAACACCACTAGGGAGTAATGTAACAATTCAATTAGCCCCTTCATTTTCATCTACACCAACTAGTATCAAATTAAGGTTTACCTTATTGGGTTATGTGTGTGAAGACTCTTTTTGAGTCATTATAAATTTGTGAAGGATAAACTTATAAATAGATATAATATGGTAAGCATAGGTGATGCCATTGGAAGGATAACAAGACTAAGAAGATCTTGAGTTTTAGACTTAGTATATGTGATGAGATGAATCATAACAAGATTACATGTAATGTATATGACAAAAATAAGAGGAAATCAATTTGAATATGTGAGTTATTTTGAAAGATAATAAGATCAAAAGGATAAAGTATAATGGATATTGGATGAACCTAAGAGTATATTTATTAGATCTATTAAAAAAATGGGTAATAAACCAAAGTTAGATACTCCTTTCTATAAGGGAAACCTGAGCCATGAGGATCTCATAGACTATATCACATATATGGAGAAATATTTTAACCACAAGTTAATGGAGGATCTAAATAAAGTCATTTCTTTTACAGACACCTAAAACTAGTATTAGACACTTTAAAACCTCAAATTTGGCACTCTTGGACATACTTATACTTTATGCACACATTTGACTCTTGTGCACACTTTTCCCTATCCATATACCCACCTATTATCTTGGTTAACCCAATTTACTATGTATACATATTCAAGATTAACCTCGTTTGTAAAAGAACACCCTAAAATCCTAAACAAAGTGACTCCACATACTAGATCATTGATTTTCACTCCCAAGATAAAACTGTAAATAACCATATACTTATAGTTTTCCACATGTGTCTATCTCTACTAGTGGTTTCCAAATACACTAAAAATTTATTTTTAAAATTGGGACATCTTTGTTAGGTTTGCCTAAACACATTTGATGGATCAACCATAGTGTGAAATATCAAAGAGTTAACTATATATCAAAATCAATCCTAAGGTTATACCTTAACTATCACTCATCTTTGAAAGCCCTAAAACACTTTTAAAATACATTATCACTCCTTTGAGTGATTTTTTTAATTTATGGATTGAGTTCAAATCATCTTTGATTCACTCTAAAATTGAATCTATGTATCAACCAATATGTCCTAGAATTACTAGTTGTCAATATAGTTGTGTTGCAAGTGATTTTGTAGACCAAAAATTGTATTGAATAACTTAAAAATTAAAAATATTTACTTTCTAGTATAAATTAATATATAAATATAATAAAAACAAAGCTTAAACATGAAAAAATCCCAATTTGAATTAATGCACCACATACCTTTGTGTGTAGTTCTTATTAATTAAGAAAGCTAAAATAAGTTTATTACAAGGTAACCTACATTTCAAGTTAAGTCTAAAAGTAGAAAATAAATAAATAAATTTATTAATACTAATTAAAATAAAAATAGACTAACTATGACAAGTTTAACTCACTGATAAGATATTAACATCATGAAAAAAGACTCTTCATCAGGGAAACAAACATGCAAACTCACATACACTCTAAACAAGTGAAAGCCTAAAAATATAATTCTAAAAATATAAAATATAAAATTTAAGTTTTACTAAAATAAATTTAAAGTTCAGTTAACTAAACATTCAGTGAACTATAGTGAACTAGACTCTAACTGACACTTCCACCCACTCTCATAATATTTTTTTCCACTTATAATTGGAGTGTTTGTGTGCTTCAAATCTTGAAGATTTAACTTATTTAACATCTCTTGGGCATCCATGGATTGACAAATGAATACTCCATATTTATTTTTATGGAATTCATGTCAAGAAAGTAAGTCATAAGTCCAAGATCAGTCATCTCAAATTATTATTTCATATCTTCCTTGCAAATATTCAACATCTCCTTTGAACTACTTGTAAATATCAAGTCATCTACGTAGAGACAAACATATAAAACATTAAAACCCAATGTTTGTATGCAAAGAGTTGGTTCATTTTGAATTCTTAAAAATACTTGATCCAATAAATAGATATAAATTCTTTATAATCAATCTCTTTTAAAAAATTTTGGCCCATAAATATCCTTCTTCAACTCATATACCTATTTTTTACTCTTTACTTCAAAACCTTGTGTCTACCCCACATATACTTATTCTTGAATCACTCTATTTAAGACTGAAATATTAATATGAATTTGATCGATTTTACATGCTTTATGAGCATCTACAACAAATATTAGTACTATATTATTTTTACATTCCACATATGCATAGGATTCCTCATAGTCAACCCCATATATTTGTGCAAATATTTTTACAAGTAGTCTAGCTTTTAGCTTGTCAATTATACCATCACTCATAAGTTTAATCTTGTAGACCCAATTTGTATCAATGTCATATTTATTAAAATGAGGATGAAATAAATTCAATGTATCATTCCCATAAATTAAATCCATCTCAATTTACATAGCATCAACCCACTCTTTTGACTATCTTATGTATAACTTATAGGTTCATTAGCCATATATGACAATGCAAACATAGTATTTTCATCATAATCATCATAAAAAAATTACCTTCCTAGTGTTAAATCCTTGCAATACTTATCTCATAATTCTGATCCAAAATTTTATGGCTAGATGTGTATTCCACAATCACTTGTTCTTGCTTGGAGTTCATATAGATAGATGTCTAGTCACTTGTGAAGAGCTGGTATTGTTTCCTATTGAATTAAAAACTTGTGTAGGAATTTTTAATCCCTAAAAATCAACTTTAATAGGCTTCCCACCTTTAATTATGATATATATAGCTATATTATCATAATAAACATACATCTCATTTCTTTAAAAAATTATAATTCCTAAAAACAATTATGGATTTACTAGTAGGATTATAAAACTTTTATATTTTGCTTTCATCACTATATCTAATGAAACTATGATCAATAATCTTAAGATATATATTTGAATAAAAATAAACTTACTTTATTTCATCCTTACCATGATTTTTATGTTGAATTTTTATGTAGTCCTTTCCTTCAACTTACATGGAATTTCTATCTCATAATTGTACTTGGATTTTAAAAGAGTCAGCTAACTTGTTAAAACCATATTTATGACTTGTCATATGATTTGAACACCTTGAATCAATAAAATAAAAACTATTTTCTTCATATATTCCCACATTTCATGTGAGATAATAATTTGATCCCACTTAAACATCACTTTTCTCAACATGAAAAGCTTTATATTCACTCTTTTTATTAGCTTGATTCTTAGTTGCTAATATCATGCAATATTTTATCATGTGTCCTATTTTTTGTAGTAATGAAAAGTAAAGTATTTTTTACTCTTACTTGTGAAGTTAAATTTAACATTTGAATTTGAGTTCTTATAGCTTCATTTATTTTTATTTTTATTTTTTTCTTTAGTATTTGAAACCTTTGCCTTGGTTTCAAGTGTTTGTTCTTGATCTCATGTGTATAGTCTCATATTATCCTCATGGGATAAGAAAGAAATAACCAATCATAAAAAAGTATAGTGTTCATGTCCTTACACTCTTTAAGAGTGATAAAAATATTTATCCATATTTAACTTAAATATCTTAAACTATTTCTTACTATAACACTATCTTGAATAGTTTCTTTATAAACTCTCATTTTATGCACTACATCATTTACCCTTATGCAATAATCTCCTAGTCTTTCATAATTTGGCATCTTCAAATTCTCAAAATTCATTTTAAAGGTTTTTATTTTTTATTATTTTATTACCTTAGTATATCCTTGGTATGAATTATCCAAGGTATTCCATAGCTCATGGGAATGATCACATCCTATAATTCTTGGATAAATGCTTGTGTTACTGTGTATATGGTACTCTGAAGATAGAAGAAAGCTTGTGCATCTTACTTTTATTCATCCATTTTTTTTCTTTTATGATAGTGTTTCAAGGTGTTCCATATTAATGTGGTTTATACCTATGGATGATATTATCATAATCTAATTTTCATACAATAATTCTCTTCAACTGATCTTTCCAATATTCAAAGTTGTCATCTTTAAAAACAAAAATATTTATGGATGCAAAATTCACTAAAGCCACTTATTATAATGGCATGAAACCCTTATAAACCTTTTTTTAGCCTAGTTATGATACCAAAAGAATGTTTGAAATGTACAGAGGGAGTGAAAATAATCTTTGATTCACTTTAAAATTAAAGTTATGTATCAACCAATCTGTCTAAAAATTACTACTTGTCAAACTAATTGTGTTGTAAGTGAGATTGATTAACACTATTATAATATCTATATAAAACTAAAAATAACTACACATTAATGTGTATCATTCATTAAAAAAAAATCATACATCATGCAGTCCATATACTTAGTCAAAAAATTGGTCTTAGATATTTATATGTAATTATAGACCAATAGGCTTCAATATCTACATATTATATAATATTTAGTTAATTATGATGACACTCTATGATGAGGTTATTAGCTATGAACTCCTATTAGTTTTTAAAAATATGTCAATAGCACTATTGATAATACATATGTTTTTCCAATTTCTTTTACTTTCAATGTTTAGTCTCTACATAGATGAATTAGAGGATATCATTTCAAGCTCAATTAAAAAAAATTATGGTTATATTTGTTAGAATTAAAATCCACTAAGAGGGGAGGTGCAGCAGTGGTGGCAAAAAATCCAATTCAATTTCCTAACCCTTGCAAAAAACTAAAGCATCCAATACAATCATTCATGAAGCATATAAATCATTCATAGTAGTGAACAATGAACATAAAGAAAGATCACATACACAACACAAGATCTACATGGGAAACCCTTTTTGGGAATAAAACCTACTCTTAATCCTAGAAACACATGGACTACTATCCTATAAGATGATCACAAATAAGAGACTAATCAAGTCCTTCTGATCAGGAACCTTGGTCAAGTTATTTTGAAGCAAGGCCTTTAGTGAAATAGCTATTCCACAAGGATCACATACCCCTAAGATGATCAATTCATTCTAACCTAAAATCTTGATCAAGTCCTTCTAACCAAAGTTATTTTGTGAAAACCTATTTCACAAGGAGCAACTACCCCTAAGGAAGATCAAGTCCTTTAAACCCTCCTTGAAAAAAGCACTTCCACCTTAGAACTAATGTCTTCAACACCTGATGATGGACCTCTATATTATCTGACAATTTCACAAACTCTCTCTCTAACTCATACAAGCCTCTCACATAGGCATGCCACAATCTCTCTCCTTCACTAAACTAGTCCTCATATGCACACTCAAATATCTTCACACAACTTAAAACTATAAGAACACTATACTATCATAAAAAACATGACCTAAATATCATACATATAGTCCTTCATCTTCTCTACTCATCAAGCCAATAGCTAGCCACTCTCACTCCCCTATGCTTTCCTTCACTCTCTAACTCTCTCACATATAAGTGCCTGTAAAAACTCTCCCCAGTCTCTCACTCATGAGTCTATAAATCATCATCTTTGATTTCACTATTTATAATGCATTTATGATCAATACCATCTTAGTCAACCATTAGGCATGACTTAACCCTTAAGTCATCTATCTCATTGACATAAAACTCAATACAAACATCATAGGTTAGTCATAGGATCTATGGGTCACCCTTAAGTAGCTACACCTTTTAATAAGGCCCTTGTAGCTCTTATAGGTCTCATGGAAACTTATTCACCCATTTAGCACACCATTGACCAAAATAAGAACATAGGACCACTTTCAAATACATGGGTCCACTCCTTATGTCCCCTTTGATATCCTCAAATGATCATAATCATATTAGCTCACCTCTGTGTATGCTCAAACAACTCAAATATAGTCCTTATACATAAGAACACCATTACTGAATATACAATCAACTTCTTGACCATTGTTCATACTCAAGACGGATTGATCACACCTTCAAAATACTCACAGAGTATACTCATGGAGTCTAAAACACTCCCAAATAGAAAATTAATCATGAGACATAAAAACAACATCAAAATGAGCTCAAATATATTTCTTGGGTCATTCTCATAATAAGCATGAACACATAGTCAAATTTAATCATTAATATCTTTGATACTACACTCTTCTAGATCTTCAAATTAGGTTCATTAGATGCACCATGGAGTCCTCTTCATCTTTTCTTTTTATAGCACTAACAAATTTGACTTCTATCAAAAGATATGGATAAAATATAGAGCTCTAATTTTTCCCTGTGTTAAATTCAAATATTTGAATGACGATGATCACAATTAAACTTTGACCACTTTAATCACATCTCATGCCCTATCAACTTTAGATCAATCTCACACTAACAATTTTGTCTAAAATTTAATGCATAGGTACCAATGCTCAAATGTTAAATCTCAATCACTTTGATCTCATTTCCTACAATCTTGAAATGTTGAATCAATGCACTCCATCAATCTATGTAGATCAGTCAGGTCTTTAATTATCAATGCTCACCATTCAATCAATCTGTACAAACACCTACTCACTATTGGATCCTTATCCTTTACCTTTGCTCAGTTGTTAAACAATATGCACCTATCCTCATCTCACTGATTCTTAAATTCTTGGAGTATCATGCTCAATCAATCTTGCTCAAACTTTAACATGTGTATAAATAACCAAGTATGGAAACCTTGATTATCTGCTTGGAAGGTCAATTTTGCACCTCCACAACTTCTTTTGTGCTTATTCGCATGATCTCAAATTTAGACCAGATGATATCCTCACATAAGATAATCCAACTATGTGATAAATAACTCTTAGAACCCTCATGCGTATGATATATAACATCATTAAAATTCCTTCTTAAAATATTATGTCATATAGCCAACTATGCTTAGAATTTGTTTGGAAGACCAAATTTGCTCCTATATAACTTTTGTCACACTTCAACATATGATCTAAAATTTAGTGCAAATAAACTAGGATCAAAATTGAACAAACCCATATGATCAATTTTTATTGACACCTTCACATGTGCAAGATATATCACCATCAAAATTCCTACGTAGCTTTTCTTGTCACACACAAATTTGGCTAAGTATGGAAAACATAGTCAAACTGCCTGGGAGCCCAAATTTTCATATGAATATCTTTTGGCATGCTTCATCACATGATCTAAAATTTAGTGAAAATAAACTAAGCAAAAAAATAAATAAACCCATATGATCATTTTTTCCTGACACCTCCACGTGTGTGTAAATTTTGACCTTATCAACATGCTTACTCAGCGCTTTCTAGCCACATGTAAATTTGGCTACATATGGGAAAACAATGAATTCTAATTGAGAATCCAACGTTTCATCCTCATATATTTGATCGAGCTTTGATTCATGACTTAAGATCTAGTGAATAACAACTAGGGACTAATATGATCACAACCATATGACCAACTCATTCTGACTCATCCACATGTGGTGATGGTGATGTCAGTAAACTACCCACTCAAATTTTCTACCACTAGACCCAAACTATCTAGATGAAAACTATGGACTACATATTAATTCTAATTATGCAAATGAGCTCTCAAAGCATATATAACATCCTAGGGACCTCTTTCACATGATCTAACCACCATACTCATCCTTGAACATATCTAACCATACCAAAATTGAAGATCAACCAAGCCAATATAAAACACACTAGAACAAACACATTGTACACTTTATCATTGTTACTTAGGATATCAAATAAATTTATCTAGGACACCTACATGACATCACTGACAATTCTCTAATAATCTCCCCCTTTGTTGTTGGTGTCAATAAACATCACATATAACAATATATAGCTCACCTTCTCTCTCTTCAAGCACTCCCACAATAGGAAATTTCTCTCCCTTTAACATAATGATAAAGTGGGCACCAACCAATCTTGAGGACCTAAAAATTCTATCAAATATGAAAGGACCATCTTAAATATGATACAAACTCCCCCTTACCTTAAGCCTACTTCAGCTTGCCTAGACAATATCCTCTTGTTCCATGCCAACACTCTCTTCAATCAAGCACTACAACCAATGAATAAAAAACACAAAAAACCCATATAAATATGATGTAACACATAAAAAAACATCTGAGAGAAACCTCCCCTAATAAATTTGAGCAATATCACCTTCTAATCATCTTCAGATCTCCACACACCATGAAGAATCACCATATATGCTTACTAGCCTTCTCTCTCAAAATACCATAAGGACCACAAACAAAACTTCATGCCACTCAAAAAAAAAGAAACATGCACTAAACCAACTTGAGAACTCACCTTGAAACATACATACCTTTATTTTTTGGAGAAACTGAGCAAAAATCACTCTTCTTCAAACTAGGCCTGTCTAGCCTCCTTGTAGCCCTATTTAAAACTTGCAGAGTCCACAATTTTTATTATACACATCTTCAACACCTAAAAATTCATATCTAGATCACTCTCATATGCCCCCTCAAGGACGCAAATTTTTAACAACTATCTCATCTTCTATAATATACTTCCTTCACAAACCAACTATCTAATTAGGCCTCTAATTTGACAAAAACTTGAATAACTTGAGAACCAAAAACCTTCAAATATATGTGAACCTTTATTTGAAAACCCATTTGGCCCATTAAAAATATTAATAATCCTTATACCTCAACTCATAAGGTAAACCATTTTTTGAGCAGAGCCTAAAATCTTAGAATCTTAAAACAAACAAAGTCAACACAACACCTTCCAATCAATGTCCACCTCTAAATTTTTTTGTACACTTGAAGACAACCATACACATTTTTGGACCAAGATTTGAGATTCCACACCATTATTAACCTTGACTTCCTATAACCCATTTTAGGACCTATTCTAACTGAGAACACTCAACTCTAGTCTTTAAGGACCATCTCAAGAATGCCACAACAACACTTATTTCTGGACTGAAAGGAGTCTCTTAAGAAGCATAGATAGAGACACCCTTTATACATAAATGATCTAAAACAAAAACAACTCCTCATATTACTTCTCCTCCTTGCTCAATTGATACTTATAGTTCTTCTTCTTCTTCTTTGGCTTTAGAGAAACAACTTCCTCAACTATTACAACATTATCCTTTTATTCTATGATTGGATTAACAATACATGGACATAACATAGATTCATGGCATACCTATTCATCTAAAAAATCTTCCTTGTAGCTTGGAACCTCATCACTAGGTACAAAAAATTGATGTTATTTACATGAACCTTGCTCAACAATAATAACATGTTCACTTGGATCCATACTTACCTCAGAACTAGCCTCAACTAGTACCTTGGTCTTCTCCTTGAGCTTAGTCTCTTCATTCTCAACATGCACAGATAATGAGACCTCTTGGAACTTTTCAACTTTTGAAGCATTATCCACCATAGAAAACATATTACTTGGACTTGTAGACTCATCATAACTCCTACTAACCACCTTTGGTCTCCATGAGTTAACTTGTCTTCTTCCATGTACTCGAGGAACCTGATTGAACCTATTCTGACTTGTAGTCCTTTGCTTTTAGAACCTAGCAATGTGACCTTTATTTTCATAATTTAAACATACCATACTTTTTTCAAGAAACTCTTTTTGCCTTTCCAAATTTGGACAAAATCTTGCAATGTGTCCTATGTCATAAAAACTATAGCACTCAACATTTCTTGAAGGAAACTCAGCTTGTCTTAACTTAAATGGACAACATTTTTCAAAGTGTCCCACATCATGACAGTTTAAATACTCAACCTTTCTTACACATTTTAAATGATGACCCCCATGATAGTTATATACAAATTCATTCTTAACATGTCTTCTACATTCTCTAGCTCTATGCCCAAACTGATTACAAGTATAGCAGTACCCATTGAAATTTCATACATCATATCATTTGGCTATCTGATCTAATTTATATTCAAAGTATGATCCATCTTATTCACATTAGTCTTCATCTTATCTTGAGTTTCAGTCTCTAGTTCTTCTTTATACCTAGGACCAATCTTATGACTTGCATGTTTTTGACCATTCAAAATGTTTTTTAGATCACTTTATCTCTTTTCAAATCTCACAAATGACATTACCTTACTAGATACCTTCTCTAACTTAGATTTCAATGACTTGTTTTCAATTACATACCTTACACATTCATCTTCTTTGTCTTTTAGGCTTGTAGATAGAATTTTTAATTGACAATTGAGATACTTCACCATATTTTCATGCTCTTTGGCATCTTCATCCATCCTTGCCTAAAAAACACCAAATTGCTCCTAAAATTCATTGAGTTTATAGTTCATCTTCTTATTGATCTTCTTCTCAATCTTCAATTCTTCAAGAGCATTAATCAATATAGTTTCACAGTCTACCTCATCTTCATCATTATCTAAATCACACCAAGTAGATTTCTTCTGATGTGAGCAACTTTTTTCCTCAGCCATGAATAGAGATTCATCTTTAAGAGGACCATCATCTTCATGATTATATTCTGAGTCACTATATTCACTCTCATTAGATGAGCTACAATCTTCTTTGGTGTATATACTCTTTTTTGTCTTTGGAATATTTCTTATTGTTGTCAAACCTTCTGAACCCATTTTTATTTTTATCAAACCTAAATGATCTTTGCCATCATTATGACCTTGATCACACTCTTCATCAATATCCTTCTTGTAATTATGAGTGAACTTATTATTAAAATGTCTTTCCTCTCCAAAATTGAAGTATTTGAAAGGTAGCTTACCCTTATACTTGCCTGAACCTATTTTCAATTTCTTTGTAAATAAATCAATTAGTTCATCCTCATCAATATCAAAAATTTCATCTTCCTTTGGTTTCTTACCTTGGACCTCCCTTTTTGGCTTCATCTCTATTTTGAATGTTACTTCCTTCTTTGGTGGTATATCATCATTTACTCTAATTCATGTACAGTAAGGGTTTCATGCAATTGATCCATCTTCAATTGAGTAAGATCATGACTTTCTTCTATAGCAGATACTTTTGGATCAAACTTGAGAGATAGAGACCTTAATACATTTTAAAATAAAGTATCCTCTTCAAGGTTCTCTTCAAGACCTCTAATGGTGTTTACAATCTTTTCAACTCTTTTCAAAAAGGATGCCACATAATCTTATTTCATTTGAGGCTCTCAAATTATCTTCGATGAGTCTATAACTTTACCAGCTTAACCTTTGAATCTCCTTCAAAAATAGTCTTCAATTTATCCCATATTTCCTTAAAAAATGTGCAATGAATTACTTTGGTGAACTTAATTTTTTTAAAACCACAAGTGATGGCATTCATTGTCTTAGAGTTGTTATCAAATAGCTTCTTGTCTACAACACTAGATGGAGGAATAACAAGAGCAACATAACCATCCAAAAGATATTACCATACATCAAATCCTAGGGACATAATGTAGGTATTTTTCCTATCACTCCAAAATACATAATTTGATCCATTGAACATTGGTACTTGCTTAATAGATAAACCACATTACATATTCTGACTACCCATTGTACCTTAGATCACCTTCAAGATATCAAGCCTTTACTAAAGGACCTTGCTCTGATACCAATTGTTAGAGGTACAATCCACTAAGAGTGGGGGTGAATCAATGGTTTCAAATAATCCAATTCAATATCCAAACCCTTGCAAAAAACTTAAGCAATCAATACAATCATTCATGAAGCATAAACATCATTCATAATAGTGAATAATGAACATAAATCAAGATCACATACACAACATAAGATCTACATAAAAAAACCTCTTGGGTAATAAAACCCACTCCCAAGCCTATAAAAACATGGACTACCATCCTATAATATGATCACAAACAAGAGACTGATCAAGTCCTTCTAATTAGGAACCTTGGTCAAGTCCTTCTAACCTAAGGCCTTTAGTGAAACAACTATTCCACAAGGAGCACCTACCCCTAATATGATCAAGTCCTTCTGACCTAAAACATTGAGCAAGTCCTTTTGACCAAAGGTCTTTAGTGAAACCCTATGTTATACTCAATTTTTTCTTTATTTCCTCAAGAAGAAAGAGTAAAACTGAAAGGAAGGGTAAGGTTGATAGAACCTAGATTTGACTTGTACTCTGTGATCCAGATGATTGTGAGAGCTCCTATCTGGCTTGGGAGGATGACATACATAAGAAAGAGACTAAGAATATTTATTTTTTAGATAGATAGGAAGGTGGATTTCCTAGCAAGCTAGATCCAAGAAGCACATGACTTCCTTAGAGGATGTCAATCCACCTTTTAAAACAAGTTATTGTTGCTAATAAAAGAAGGTTGCATAACATAAAAAATAAGTACTCCAGAAAAGGAAATAAATACTTTTCAAAATAAATACCTATTTTAACAAGATAACATTAAGGTGACTGCTAAACTAACAAAATATGGTTTAGGTGGGGTCAAAAGTCAATAAAACATGATTTTGGTTGAGGTTGAGGAGTGGTTTCTACTTACTGATTTTTAGTTTTTGATTTTACACAGTGACAATTGGTAGTTAGGGTGATTGTTGATGGTCAGGATTGAAGGTGAAGATGATTGTTAGTGATCCAGATGAACATCGATAGTTACTATGGGTTTTTCATAGCTTATTGATTCTAGACATAATAAATTATGGGTTAGTTATAAAAAGGTTCTATAGGTTGCTAAAGGTTGGTTAATGGTTGTGAGGGATAGAGAGAGACTCAAAGGTATCAAGGGTAAAGGTTTGGTATGCAGGTGGTTGAGAAATTTCAAGGGATTCTCAATAGAGATGAGGTGTGTGGAGTTGTAAAACTATTAAAACTAAATAATTGAAACTTAAAACAAGAACACTATACTTAGCTTGTGGTTGATAATTGATAGCTTGGAGAATTTTTGGAGCTAGTGAGAGATGATTATTGATGAAGAGATACCTGTATAACAAGTTGATGATGATTGATGACTTGCTCTTGATGATCTATGCACCTCTTTTTTCTCCATCCTAGTTTTCCTCCTCTCTTCTCTTTATATACTAAAAGAGGAGAGGCTCAACAAGAAGTCAAATAAGAGTTTCAAGAGTTGATCTAAAATTAACTTGATCATGCATGAATTTACATATGGATATGGATAAGCTAATTATAAAAAATAAAGGTGGAGTGATGTGCATAGTGAATGATTAGGAGATGCATCTTGACCATTAATGGTTAAGGTTTCCCAAGGGTGACCGTTGATGGTTAACCTAATCATTGATGGTTAGGTCCTAAAGGAAAAAGGGGTTAAAGGCTAGCTTAGGCCAATTTTTAAAACTAACTACATATGATCTTGGATAGGATAGATTGATGTAGATTGGTCCTAAGAGGTCCTAGGTAGTCTAGGATTTTTTTGACATTCAGAATCATAGTGTGCATATTTTTAGTGTCTACATTTTCCCCCTTTGTATTGTGTGGCTTGTGTGAACAAGATACAAAACAAAAATGGAGTATGGGTCAAGGGTCTAGTTGCCCCAAGAGTAGTAGGAGGTGCTCCCCCTCAAAGTGAAAGTTAGTGAGGTGAAACCAAAATTGGATCAGGGTTTGATAAATGATATATGGTGAGTCATGAGGTGGTGATATGAGGTTGGGCATTTGAAACACAAAATTGCACATAAAATGTGACTAAGTGTGATTAGTTAAGATCACACAAAGACTAAAGTTGCTAATGTTGGTAAAAATAAGTAGCAATGGTAATAAGTACAAGTGACAAGTGAGCCACACGTTCATCGATAGGCATGGTGGTTAGGAACACTTATAAATGCAAGTCTCTTAAGCAATTTTTATATTTTTGATGGGTATCCAAGGTAGGAAGTGCTCTTAGGGAAAACACAAATGGGTCAAGTGTCATGGGTATCTAAGGTAGGAAGTACTCCTAAAAATACATAAGTGGGTCTAGTATTCATGAGGTGGCACAAAATTTAAAAGGGTCAACACAATAACATTATCGTTGTGGTCAAAAGACCAAGCAAAAATCATCAAAAAAATGTGCACTAGTTGGGCTAAAATGGACTAATGGTGAGGTGATAAGGTGGTCAAGGTGGGTAGGGAAGGGTAGGTGATGATTAGTGGAGAAAGGTAATGGTATAAAAAGGGAAGGTTGGGTTGCAGAGAAAGGTGATCTCTAGTTGTTATTTTGTGGAGAAAGGTAATCTCCAATGGTTGGTGATGTTCAAATTGGTTGCCCAATTTGGGTTACCACTTGGTTTGGTAAAAATGTGCCCCATTTCCTAGTGAAAGGGTGCAAGGTGGGTAGGTAGGGGCATTAGTGACTCAAGAGGGGAAGACATATATTTTTACAAGTGGCTATGAAAATAGGAGGAGGCTAAACATTATGATTGGCAAACACCATAATGGCAAGATGGGTGGGCTTATGGACATAAACCCTTCATGCATTGATTTTTTATTAGTTCAATGGTTAAAACAAGGTAACTTGATAACATTATGTACAATAAGCTCAAAATACCTTGATTTTATAGAGGGTAAAGAGAGAGATGGGCAAAAATGGAATCTTCTTGTGAGACTAACACGCCTCTTTTGTAGTTTACCAAAGAGTCAATAGAAACAAGTCTATGTCATATAAAGTGTAGACTATTCAATGCAAGAAGTATATTCATGAGAGCCAATTACATATTCCAAGATTATTGATTTTATGAGAGCTAATTATAGCTTTCAAAATTCTTTTGTTATTGCTTGTGGGTCTTTTGCTATTTTTGAATTTGCTTTAGGGATGGGGAAGTTGATTGATGCGGGACGCTTCCAAGAAATTGCTAGCTTTGACAAATGCTTCACTCAACCATCCTTTGAGAGAATGGTCAGAGTTTACATGCTTAGTCTAAATTCTTTTGATATTTGTCCTTCAAGGTAGAATTCCACCTTATGATTTGTAATTTTGATCAAGTTTTCAATAGTTGTCCTTCAAGGGAGTAATCTTTGAATGATAAAAATGACCCATAATTTTTTTTGACTTTAAATTACTTGATATATACTTTCTTAAATATGATCAAGGGGTTACCTTTATGAAGGCAAAACCAAGAGCACAAGAAGGTTTATTAGGTGAAAAGAGGTTTAGGTGATAATGACCATGAGAATTTTTCCTGAAGAGGGATGGAAAGTACCATGAGAATCATGTCATGGGTAGAGCCATGGTACTCATAGTTCAAGATTAGGCGATGACCATGATAAATAATCACATGATTCAATTGTAGTTGGTTACCCCTAAGAAGAGGGAAATAAATGTGGTTTTAGGGGATGAGCTTAAGTTAGACACAAGGTGACCAAAAACTTGGTTTAAAAGAAAAACATGATGTGAACACAAAGCATTTAGGGTTTAAGTTTTGATATGCCCTACGTCCATGATTGCATACATGGCTGATGTCAATAAGGAGACTAGATGTCCCCTAATTACTTTCCAACACTTGATGAGACATGAAAAAGATTTGGGTTGATAAAAAAAGTTGAGGTTGGTTAGGTGATAGTTTGGTGACAAAGGGTACTCTCCAATGGTTCATTAGGTGGTAGAGAAGGGTAATCTCTAATGGTTTGGGGAGAAGGTGACTCTCAAATAGGTTGGGTGGTGTCCAAATGGGTTTCCCCAATTTGGTTTACCACTTGGTTTGGGTTGGGTTGATGGAAAAAAGTAATCTCCAATAGTTTAGGGTTGGTTGGTTGATAGGTTGAAGCAAAAATGCCAAGGGTTAGTTTAGTTAATTGTTAAGGTATGGTTTAGGTTGATAAATGGTCAAAGCTATATGAAGGGAAAGTTCCCCCAGTTTGTTCTTTTCATGGATGGTCAAAGATGGGAAAATGATCCCAAGGTGAAACATTGTTTAAATATAGGGTTTAGGAGGGGTAAAGATGACTTCGTCTACCCCCCAAAAGGGGGTATTAGTATTTAGTTGTTAGTGGTTAGTAGGTCATATTTGTGGGTGGTGGATTAGGTGAGATCATAATTATGGTGCTATGGTGAGGAAAACATTATTGGGTCAAATTTAGATAGGTGTGAGGTCCATAAATGATGTTGGGAACATCATCCTAAAATAGAGGTGGGGTGGATAAGAGTGTTGAATTGTCCCAATGAGGGAGCTTAGGTAAGGTGTGGGTAGCTTAGATAAAAGGGTAGCCAAGATTTAATAAATATCAAATGGAGGGTTGATGTTGATTTATGTTGATAGATAAATTGTTTATGGTTGGATTAAAAGTTGGGTTGATCACGATTGATTGATTTGGTTTAAAGGTTATTTTGATTGGTTGAGGGAGGTAGGATAGGTGGTTGATTCAAGTTGTTGGTTGGGTTTTTTTATTTTTTTGGTTTGTTTGGTAAGGTAGGGTGACAAATATTTAACCTTATTTAAAAGGGAATCAAACCAAAGACAATGTCATTAGGTAGATGAAAACTATAAGATTATAGAGAAATTGAATGGGTTTGATTGTAATTGAGGTTGGGTTGGATTTAGTTATAGATGAGGTGTTTTGAGCTTGGGTTGGCTCCATTAAAAGGGGAAGTAGAAGAGGTGGGTTGGTTTTCTTAATTATGGCTTTAAAGGAAAGTTGAGAAGGCTCTGTTTGGTCAACAAGTGGGTGATTTAAGATTGTTTTTTCCTTATTTATGATTTCAAAAGGATGTTAAAAAAGGTACACTTGGTTAACAAGTGGTTTGGTTGGGTTTTTTTATTAGGGTTCCCCTAGTTATAGATGAACTAAAGACAAAATATAATGAAGAGACCTTATTGTGCTAAGGGATTTGGTCATGGGAGTTCACAATAATGGGTGAAAAAAGAGGTTAAATGATTTATTACTTGAAGACATTCAAGGCTAGGTTGGGAGAAACATGGAGAATATCATTTGGAACCTCCTTTTGATCGATAAGGTTTTGGATGATCATCTTAAAAGACCCACATCTATCTACCACATGTCTGTTTGTATGATGATACATACAAAACTCAGTCTCTATGAACTAAATGGTTTTGAAAAAAAGCATTGATGGGTTTGATTTGAGGGAGTCTAATGATATAATCCCTTAAAAGTTTTCTAGGATCAAGGCATATGATTCCCCTAGTGAGGTATACTTCCTATGAAGAGGGTGCACCAATGGCTCTATAGGTTGTGAGTTAATTAGTTGGTTAAAGTTGGTTGGTCAAATAAGTTTGGTTGATTTGACAAGTTTGAGTGATTTGATGGGTTAGGTGTGCTTGATAAGGTTGGTAGGTTGGAAAATTTTTATCGATAGTTATTGGTTTGATTTGGTGAGGTTGGTTAGTCTAATATGATTGGTGGGTTCAAAAAGTTTGGTTGCTTGGATAAGGTAGATAAGGTAGGTTTATTTGAGAGGTTAGGTAAGGTTGAGGTATTTGATATATTTGACATATTTGATATGGTGGGTAGGTTCGATATGGTTGGGTGGTTTAAAATATTTGGTTAGTTCAATACGGTAGGTTGATAATTATTGGTTGGATTTGATGGGGTTGAGAAGGTTGAGAAGGTGGTTAAGGTAGGTTGGATTGATAGGTTTGATAATATTAGTAAGGGTGATAAGATTGATTGGTTAGAAAATTTTATTTGATAGTTATTGGTTGGATGATTATTGGTTTGATTTAATGAGGTTGATAAAGTAAGTTGATAGTGGTTGGGTTGATAGTTGTTGGTGGTATTACTAGGGGGATAGACCAAGTCTTGGTTTTGAGATAAAAAAGGTTGCCACAAAGGGGGTATAAGTGGTAGGTAATAAAATTTTTGATGTGGTTGAGGTAATTGATATGATGGTTTGGATAGGTAACCCAAAGATTGGTGAAGTTGAGATAGTTGAGGTGGGTTATGTCAAGGGTCTAATAAGGGTTGAAAGTTTATTGGTTGGTTGAGGTGATGATCAAGTGGTTGTTGAAAGGTTTTCAATCAGTTTTACTTGAGGTTAAATTAATTGATAACAAGTTTGGGTTGGTTATAAGTGAGGTTAAGCTGATTGTAGGTGAGGTTAGGTTGACTTTAGGTAAGGTTGGTTTGGTTGTAGGTAGGGTTGGGGGTATAAGTGGATCTTTATGCAAGGTAATTCTCTAAGGCAAGTGGGTTGTCTTCTAAGAGTCTAAAAAAGTTAGGATCTCCTAGAGAGAATATAGATGGGCTCCCCATTAAACAAGGCAATGAAGATGAGGTAGGTGAAGGTAAAATGGTAGAAGGTTACCAAAAAGAGTTATAATCCTCATAACTCAAACAAAGAGAAAGCAATCAAATGATCAAATAAATCTAATCACACTCTAAGAGAGATGTCAAGCCCTAAAATTTTAGTTAATCTCACTTTTGGCTTATGCCTTAAAAATATGAAGAGGAATCTAGTTCATAGATCAGGTATTAGAAGAGGCAAGCTATGGTTGGTTTTGGGTTAGTTTTAGTGATAAAAAGAATATGTACTAGATAAAGTATATGGCTTGGTACTTGGGGATAGATCCCTCACGTCACGGTCCCACTACAAAGTCAGGGGCTTAGCCAATACACCGTTTATCTAGAACTTATACTCAGCCAGAGAACTGAGTGGGTTCTTCCCTTGGTAATGATCTCCAAGTAGGATTACTGGGTAGGGAAAGGTTTACCGCTAGGTGATGAAATCCTAGTTGGGCCTCATCTTAGGTATGTTTATATGTTTGTTTTGTAGAAGTGATTTGGTTTGTGTAACATAAGTGGACTATGATTTAATTATGATGCCTTTAATTAAGCTAAGTGAGCTACAACAAGCAAGTAATCAATGTATGCACTTATTATTAAGCCTAAAATAAACTTTTGATTTTGTTACTAAGAAAATAATAGAGAAAGAATACAAGTAAACAAGAACCCAAATAGAGACACAAGGGTCCCACCGGGTATGCCAGAATGTTATACTCAATTTTTTATTTATTTCCTCAAGAAGAAAGAGTAAAATTGAAAGGAAGGGTAAGGTTGGTAGAACCTAGATTTGGTTTGCGCTCTATGATCCATACAGTTTTGAGATATTCTCTTTGGCTTGGGAGGATGACCTGCATAAGAAAGATAATAAGAAGATTTATTTTTTAGACAGATAGGAAGGTGGATTGCCTAGAAAGTTAGTTCCAAGGAGCACACAACTTCTTTGGAGGCTGTCAATCCACCTTTTAAAACAAGTTAATGTTGATGATAAAAACAAAATCATAACATAAATGAGAGTACTCCAACAAAGTAAATAAATACTTTTTAAAATAAATTCCTATTTTAAAAATATAACATTAAGGTGAATGCTAAAATATCAAAATATGGTTCAGGTAGGGTCAAAAGTCAAGAAAACAAGGTTTTGGTTAAATTTGATAAGTGGTTTTTACTTGCTGATTTTTAGTGTCTGATTTTACATAGTGAGCATCGGAGGTCAGGGTGATCATCGATGGTCAAGATTGAAGGTGAAGGTGACCATTGGTGGTCAAGATAACCATTGATGGTTGTTATAGGTTTTTCATAACTTATCGATTCTAACTATAATAGGTTATGGGTTGGTTATAAAAAGGTTCTGTAGGTTGTTATAGGTAGGTTAATGGTTGTGAGGGATAGAGACAGCCTTAAGGGTATCAAGGGTAAATTTTTGGTACTTAGGTGGTTCAGAATGGTCAAGGGATGCTTGATAGAGATGAGGTGTTTGGAGTTGTAAAAATGTTAAAACTAAATAACTTAAACTTAAAACAAGAACTATATACTTAGCTTTTGGTTGATAATTAATAGCTTGGAGAAGTTTTGGAGCTAGTTAAATATGATTATTGATGAAGAGAAACATGCATAGCAAGTTGATGATGACTGATGACTTGCTCCTAATAATTTGTTCACCTCCTTTTTTATCCACCTTAGTTATCCTCCTCTCTTCTCTTTATATATGAAAAGAGGAGAGGCTCAACAATATGTTAAATAAGAGGTTTAATAGATTCTCTAAAATTAACTTGATCATGCATGAATTCGCATATGGATATGGATAAGTTAATTATAAAAAAACAAGGTAGAGTGATGTGTATGTTGAATATTTAGGTGATGCATCTTGATCATCGATGGTCAGGGTTTTCCAAAGGTGACCGTTGATGGTTAACATGATCATTAATGGTCAAGTCCCAAAGGAAAAAAGGGTTAAAGGCTAAGTTGAGCTAATTTGTAAAACTGACTATAGATGAGCTTAACTAGGCCAGATTGGTGTAGATTGATCCAAATAGGGTCCTAGGTAGTCTAGGGTTTTTTTCAACATTTGGAATTATAGTTTGCATGTTTTTGGTGTCTACACTCTATTTCACAAGGAGTAACTACCCCTAAATAATATCAATTCCTTTAGACCCTCCTTGAAAATGACACTCCCACCTTAAAATTGATATCTTTAACACCTAATGATGGACCTCTTGATTATTTGATAACTTCAAAAACTCTCTCTCTCTAACTCATATAGGCCTGTCACATAGGCATGCCATAATCTCTCTCTCCTTATTGACTCAAAAATTCCTCATATGCACATTCATATCTCTTTGCATAACTTCAAACTACAAGAACACTATACTATCATTAGAAACATAACCTACAAATCATACACACGGTCCTTCATCTTCTCTACTCATCAAACCAACAACTAGTCACTCTCACTCTCCTATGATTTCTTTCACTCTCTAACTCTCTCACATATAATTCTCTACAAAAACTCTCCCCAATCTCTCGCTCACAAGTCTAGAAATCACCATCTTTGATTTCACTATTTATAGAGCATTTATGATCAACACCATCTTGGTTGACCATTAGGCATACCTTAACCCTTAATGTATCTATCTCATTAAGACAAAGTTCAATAAAAACATCATAGGTCATCCATAACGTCTATGGGTTACCCTTAAGCAGCTACACCTTTTAATAAGGCCATTGTAGCTCTTATAGGTCTCATGGAGACCTATTCACCCATTTAGCACATCATCAAGAAAAAAAATAACATAGGACCACTTTCAAATACATGGGTCCACTCCTTATATCCCCTTTAACATCTTCAAATTATCACAATAATCTTATCTCACCTATGCATATGCTCAAACAACTCAAATAGAGACTTTATACATAGGAACACCATTACCGAACATACAATCAATTTTTTAAGCATTGTTCATACTCAAAATAGATTTATCACACCTTCAAAATACTCACAGATTATCCTCATGGAGTCTACAACACTCCCAAATATAAAAGTCATCATGAGACATCAAAATGAGCTCAAATATCCTTCTTGAGTCATTTGTAGAATAAGAACAAACACATAGTCAACTTTTAACATTAATATCTTTAACTTTACACACTTTTAGATCTTAAAATTAGGTTCATTAGATGTGCCATGGAGTCCTCTTCATCTTTTATTTTTATAGCACCATCAAATTTGACTTCTATTGAAAGATATGGATAAGATATAGATCTCTAGTTTTTCCCTATGTTAAATTTAAATACTTGAATGACAACGGTCACAGTTAAATCAATCTCACACCATCAATATTATCTAAACATTAATTCATAGGCACCAATGTTCAAATTTTAACCCTCGATCACTTTAACCTCATCTCGTGCAATCTTGAAATGTTGACTTAATGCTTTGTCAATCTTTACAGATTAGTCAGGGATTTAACTATCAACACTCACCATTAGATCAATCTGTATGAACACTTTCTTGCCATTGGATCCTTATCCTTTACTTTTAATCAATCATTAAACATCATGAACCTATCCTCATCTCTTTACTTCCTAACTTCTTAGAATAATTCACTTTGTTGATCTTGATCGAACTTTAACATGTGCATAAATGACTATGGGAACCTTACTTATCTACCTAGAAGGTCAACTTTGAACCTCCATAACTTCTTCTGCACTTACTCACATGATCTTAAATTTGGATCAGATGATCTCCTTACATAGGAAAATCCAACCATGTGACAAATAACTCCAAGAACCCTCACATGTGCAAGATATAATGTCATTAAAATGCCTTCTCAAAATCTTTTATCATAGAGCCAACTATGTTTAGAATTTGTCTAGGAAACCAAATTTGCTCTTACATAACTTTTATCATACTTCAATGCATGATTTAAAATTTAGCACAAATAAACTAGGCTCAAAAATGAACAAACCCATATGATTAGTTTCTCTTGATACCTTCACACATGAAATATATAGCACCATCAAAATTCCCACTCAAATTTTCTTATCACGTGCAAATTTGGCTAAGTATGGAAAAACATAGTCAAACTGTCTGGGAGCCCAACTTTGCATATTCATATCTTTTGACATGATTCATTGCATGATCTAAAATTTAGCACAAATAAATTAGACACAAAAATGAACAAACCCATATGATCATTTTATCCTAACACCTCCATGTGTAAAAATGTTGACCTTATCAACATGCTTAATTGACTCTTTTTAGCCATATACAAATTTGGGAAAATAATAAATTTTGACTAAGAAGCCAACTCTATACCCTCATATATTTGACCACACTTCGATGCATGATTTGATATTTGGTGTATAAAAACTAGTGAGTAATGTGATCACAACCATATGACCAACTCCCCTTGACTCATCCACACATGGCAATGGTGATATCATCAAACTACCTACTTAGATTTTCTACCACTAGACCCAAACTATCTAGATGAAAACTATGGACTACCAGATGAATTCCACTTATGCAGACAAGCTCTTAAAGTATAGATAACATTTTAGGGACCTATTTCACATGATTTAACCACCATACTCATCCCTAAACATCTATAATCATGCCAAAATTGAAGATCAATGAATCCAACATAAAACACGCTAGAACAAACATATTGCACACTTTGTCATTGTTACTTAGGATATCAAAGCACTTCATCCACTCACTAGGACACCTCCATGACATCACTGATAACTCTCTAAAAATATTATTTATAAGATAACCATCACTTTTTCATTATTTTAAAATTAAATTATTATCATATCACATAGTGTTTCATGCCTACAAAGGCATATTAAAATTCTAAGATCATTTATGATGCTCATGGTTTACAAGTGAGATTGAGTAAAATAAATGTAATAATATTCAACATAACTAAAAAAATAGGAAACTAATCTCATTTAAAAATTAAGTTTGGTTAAAAATAATTTATTTTATACTTAATTTGTTGTACCTTTCAAAATAAATCTCCTCAATATTATCCCTACTATAAAATAAAGACTATGCAATAGGTATGTTGTTCTTAATACACTTGAGAGACCATGTTTATTGGTTTAGTTTCAAAATTCCATAGCAAAATTTTATATCTTCCAAAATTTAGTATCATCAATAGTATCATATGGATATGAAATTTGGGTACATGGACTTCATAATATTAATTTAAATCACATTGAAAGAGTTATGATTTCCATGGTATCAAAAAAGTGGGGAAAATGGTTAGTTCCACATGTAATTATTTTTCTTGAATTTGGAATCCATCCCCTTCATTTTTTAGTTGTATTTTATGTAGTCATGTAACTTCATATATTAATATGTATGGAAAATATAACAATTAGACATAATATATATCAATTCAAGGTTATTCAATAATCTATAAAGTTATGTGAATAATGGATCAAAATAATTGGTATGCTCTATGTACATATCTCCTACAGGGAATTGGTATTGTTATCAATTTTCTCTACCTAATCATTTTCCCCATACATGTTGAAAAGAGATATTTATAGAGGAATTAGGTATTATATCTACAAATCCTACATAAAATCAACCTGGATAGAACCATTGTCAATAAAATACATCACTAGTAGGACTATTATCTTCAAATAGAATATGGACGTATCATTACTCCTAGTTACACTGAGTTATGTTTTAGTTTGATAATTCATTTCAACCAATTGAAGGTATGTTCTCATTGTATTTTCATTGAGTACGATCACTTTACTCCAAAACATCAGTGCATATGTAGACTTTGAAATAATGAACTAGAATAAATGTTGTATTTTGTAATTAGGTGTCTAGTGTAATAAGATATCCATGGCATGTTTTATTGCATCTTATGATGAAATCAAGTCTATCTATAAATATATTATTCCTTATAAGGATTAAATAAGTGTAGACATATTTTTTAGAGAGATGACCCAACATAGATTTGGCATCCTTAATAATACTCATCACAACTCTTTATTTCATGATTTGAATTCAAACTCCTTTCTTCTACTTTAATTTTAGAGCCACAATTATTCTACTCAAATAGTCATGAGTTATTAGGAGAAAGATCTTGACAACATAGCTCATGTTTTATGTTTTTTATTTTAATTAATGATTTATCCCATTTTATAGCTCAAAATTCCAAACACCATAAAAATGAAATAAAATGCAAAAAAAATGTATTTTTTAATGTGTTTATGTGTTTTTTTCTTTTTTTATTTCAGATTTTATGTGTACTTTATAGGCAATAAGTCTATTAATATCTTGGTCCACCTTATTAATCATGTATCCCTCCCTTTTACCTTTCAATTCCCTAACTTATCATTTCACTTATACTAGTATAACTTAATTATTTACTTGATAATTTTATAATTTTGAAAAAATGACAATGTCTTTTTTTATATTACATTGAATAATTTCAATGAATTTATGTTTTGTACTCAGGAAATAAAAAATGGAATAGTTCAAAAGGCTCCTATTTTATTAAGAGCCATGATTATTACAATAGTCATAGTTATGGACCTTTAAATGTATATAATTCACATGGACCCAACCAAAGTTCAAATCCCAGTCTCTTTAAATCCCACATGTGGTATTCATCTCTAATCTTCGAGATCATATCAAAGTAAAATATAGTAATCGATGAACAAGAACCTAAGATATTGTATACTTATGAATAAATTATTAGTGGATTTGATGCTAAAATCTCTGTTAGGTAACTCAATGCACTAAAATTATCATGAGGATTTGTGACTACCATCTATCCTATTAGTCTCATTAAACTTCACACAACTTATTATCCTAAGTTCTTGGGCATAAAAATGGGAAATGGACTATGGTTGGTGTCATAATATTTTGAGGACATTATTATTGGCATGGTCAACATGAGAATATGACCAGAGAACTTGAGCTTCGAAAACTACAAAAATATATCACTCGTGCTGACTAAGTAGAAGGAAACATGTGAATCAAGGATTATATGTATAAGCTAGGATGATGTACAACTATCCTCTTTCTTTCAATAGGTTATGACTCAAATAAGTTCAATCAAATAGAGCTTACATATACTTAATCAAGTAGATAAGGACCATTGATATATATTTATTTAGTAGAAGGAAACCTACAACTTAAATGTCAAGAGGAAATGATTACAAAGCCTAAGCCTATGACATAATGATATATCTCTTAGTATAACTCAATGAAAGCAAATGATTTTAAATAAACAAGTAAATTAAATGATTGTAAATGAGTACAAGAAAAGGAAATGATGGATAAGTGCTTGTAAATAAGTTAAGGTGAAATGGTCAACCAAACTTAGGTCTATGCAACCTAATGTGATGAATGGAAGTCCTAATAAACCCTATTTCTATACTATCTTATTCGGTATAAGGAAGAGCCTAAGTAAGGATACACACATACCTCCAAAAAATAATGAATAACATCTAACCTGCCAATTAAGTAAAAGAATGATCATAAAGATATACATGTTTACCTTAGGATGTACCCATAGACACTTCAATCTACCCCTTTAGCTCAAGTGGATATTTTTAAGATATGTTTTAATTTGAAGACCTAAAATGGTTGGACTAAGATCTAGATATCCTTAGTTAGGAACTACCAATGGCCTCTCTTATTGAAATTCAATGACACCACAATTCAAGACCTTGAATATAAGTGTATAAACCTCTAACTCTAAAAAATAATACATTGTGGTAGAAATGTGAGTGAAAGTAAAGAATATAAGTGTGATATATAGTATTAAGCATGAAATTTTACCCTTATATATATGGATCTAATAAAAAAATCTTGAACTCTAGGTTGACATTATCAACCACTCTGATATAGTTTGAAGATGTCAAATAACATAGTATGGATACTCTAAACCAATACAGTACAAATGATAGAAGACAAAATCAGAATTATATTAGGCTGACCAATATAGTACTAAAAAGTATATATCAATAAACAAATTATATTAGTCAGGTCGATATTGTAGGATATATGGAAGTTGTAAAAATCTAGATGGAGAAGAAAGGAAAATAGAGATGAAGATGAGATCAGACTAATAGTAGCTATGGTATGATATAATAGTAGGAAAACATATCTTATAAAGTACCATGAGTCAATTCCCACTCCATTCCCAATACACCCTTTAAGGTGTGTACTTATGGAAATTGATGCATAAACAAGTTGTAAGATAAAGTGTCAGTAATGTGGTAAAAGTGAAAATGTTAGGTGTATACATATTCCCCACCTGAAGTTCATCATGTATCATAATATTTTTATGTAGGATGGTGCTTTGGTATAGAAACATAGTGACAAAAAAATCATAAATAAAAATAAATTTTGAAAGAATTAAAATTAAATAAAATGAAAAATACATAACTTCACTTACCTTTTTGATTGTAGATCATGTTGTGCATGTTGTAGCTAATAGAACACACCCATTGAGAACATTGAAATGTGAACTTAAAACAAAAGATAAAAATCTATTTTTGGGTTAGAAAAAATGTTAGCACCTAAACATTCTCTATCTCACCAAGATTCTAAGGCTTCTTTCGGTTCATGAGAAGGACCTATGAAAACAAAGATATGGGTAAAAAATATAATATTTCAGCAAACTAGAGCTCTGTGTGACCAAAAATAGCACTATGAGAGACTATAGCTTATAAATGAGGAGGAAAATATGTGAGAATATGCATCTACATCTGAACCTCTATAGGTATGTAGTGCATTTAATGTTTATTTTTTCATTTTTTTAAAAAATAACTAGATAAGGAAATATAGGTGTTGGGGAAAATCCATGTAGAAGAATTTACCCTAACAGGTGTCAAAATGAAGATAGAATTAGGATAGGTAATGATTAGTTTTAAAAAATTAAAAATTAGGGCCAAGGCTATTTATTAAGGCAAGGGAAATAAATCTCCATGCTCGAGTGATTGTATCAACTAGGCCAATATAGTTGGTAAGGGGGAAAATTAACTCATGACATAACATAGGGTATGGTTGACATAGTTAAGCAAAGTGTTGTCCAATACTATAGGGTATGGATGATGTATTATAAAATGGTAAATGGCTAATAACATGTGGTATGGCCATCATAATTGGATAGTTAAGTATGGTCAGTGTGGTCAGATGGTTGGCCGATGCCATAGAAGAAGAAAAGCTTGGTCAATATTTTAGAGTATGGTTGGTATACTAGAATTATTTTTTGGTCAATATCATAGGGTATGGCTAGTGTAATTATAAAATTTCCATGGCCAGTACCATATGGTATGGTTGGTGTAATCATAATATCAGGCATGGTCAGTGTACTTGGATGCTTGGCCATTAGAGTATTAAAATAGGGAAAAAATATTTTTAATATTATTTTTTAATTTTTATTTCATATTTTTTGGGTCAAAATCTGATAGTGATTTTTATTTGACATTTTCTAGAGATGATGATGATTACTTACAAGTATGGACACTAGTTGGATACCATGCCTACTGGAGAGACTATCAACAATAGATAGAGCTCAACTAGTGATGTTGGGATTTGGAGGGATCATAGAGATGTGTCACATCCATCTGAATGTGATACTAATCACTATGTTTATAGGGTGATGGGAAGGATGATAAACACCTTCAGGTGGGAGATCAAGGGGGATATTATTGATGTGGAAATCACATTGGAAGATGTCCATTCCATATTGGTGTTATTATATGTAGGCACTCTTATGATATGTGACACACCATAAACTATGAATGAGAGGAGAGAGTTATCCTGATGAGATATAGGGTTAGATCAGTACCATGAGTCTGAGATCATCATACATATTTTTTAGGTTTATATCTAAAAAATTATAGATATAAATAAGGCCCTTATAATAATTATGACCATGTGTAGGTTGAAACATAAGTCCATTAGGGAAGTACTAAAGTATATTATTACCATGTGTTAGTCTAAATTAGAATAGAGAACATTATATGATATAGGATTTAACATATGGGTGTATTTAGGTCATGTTTTTATGGTGTTTTAATGTGAGGCCAATAGACTATGGGCCTACTATTATTATTCCTAGTTGGATTTCTGACAAGTTCACCATGCATAGACCAACAAGGCTACCTTATGTGGTGGATGATTATCTCCCTAAAGTGAGGACATGCACATAGGTCCCCACATCACAAGCGGTCCTCCATGTGATTACATTAGATAATATTATGAGGGACCTAATTATGTGGACATTGTACATGGTCACAATAGATCTTGATCATCATGGCCAACCATGGTGTAGATGAGGGGATGGATTTAGATCACATGACACTTTACATGGTGGGTTGAGCTACATCTATATGACCATATATGAAGATAGTTTAGACTACCACATCTAGGGGAACCTTTAATTTTCTTGCCTTAATGGGTGATACATATGAGAGAGCCATGATCAGGGGAAAATGGGTGCCAACTACGGTCCCAATGGTGATACTTCATCATCCAGTAGTGGATAGAAGATAAAAATGGTAGCAGTGAGTAGCATGATGAAAGGGAAGAGGCACATAAGAAGCTAACATTCCACATAGACATGTAGATCCCTAGGTATACTTAAAGGTGAGTTAGATCATTCATGGTCAGATGTTGAAGTCAAATAGATAGGTTGTATTGGTCTGATAGGGGATATGGATAACATTCAATTGAGTGTGAAACTATGACAATATACATGTACTAGGTATTAGAGGTGATGGGATGATTGTAGGTATGAAAATTTTAAGTTTAAACTATCAATTTTATTTTATTAGAGGTAGAGATATACATACTAAGTAGTAGTGATAGATATGCTAGATGTGTGTGTGTGTGTGTGTGTGTGTGTGTGTGTGTGTGTGTGTGTGTGTGTGTGTGTGTGAGAGAGAGAGAGAGAGAGAGAGAGAGAGAGAGAGAGTATCAATTTTGGTTTGCATTTTATAGATGTGGCAGTGAAGGATACATGGTGGAATAATCTAGTGGATATGGTACACAATGATATTTTAGAGAGAGAGAGAGAGAATATCAATTTTGGTTTGCATTTTATAGATGTGGTAGTGAAGGATACATGGTGGAATAATCTAGTGGATATGGTACACAATGATATTTTAGACATTGCATTACATGAGTATGATATCATGGGGAATCTTGATCTCATATCACCTTCAGTCAAACCACATGATAGTTGGTTTTGATTGGTTGGAGTAACTTCTAGGGAAATTGAGCACTAAGAGTAGGATATGGATCAAGTGATAGCATTGGTAGGGTTAAGACGAGATTTATAAGTATGTGGTAGGACTTATCTATGGAGAGAGTTGCACACATGGATATGATAAAGAGAATAACATGTCTGTAAGTTTAGGTAGTCCATCTTGAGGGACTTGTTTAAGACGTTCAATATTAGACACATACATTTCAAGTGAGTTTGTAGGCTACTCAGTCTAGAGGTTCCCTGATGAATGTGACACCTCACCCTAGGGGGGATGAAGGTGATCCACAAGCCTAGGGCCTACATTTTATACTTATATCTATTTTTATGTAGCTCAATGTATCAGGATGTATGTATAAAACTAAGACATGTATATATAAATTTCATTTTGACTCATTTTTTATCCACATGCATATATATAGTGCATGAGTTATTTCTTTTTTATCATTTATTATGTTTTTCATATCATTCTATGAGAAAATGTGATATATTATGATGCATATTTAATTATTTTATAGAAAATATGAGAAAATGCATGGTAAAAAATAATAAAAATTAGGTGATAAAAAATAATTTTTTACGTAAGTTGATGAATAAATTAAAAAATAAAAGATGAAAAATGAATGTAAAACATACCAAATATCAGTAAGATGGAAATATTATAACTAGACATAAGATATGTAAATCATTTTAGATAAAAAGTTAGAAATAAAATAAAAATGTAATGCAAAGCAAATCAAAATATGCAAAAAATAACTATAAAAGAAGATATCTAGTGTAAGAAAAGGTGAAAGATAATTGAATAAGGATATGCATAAAATGTTTAAAAACTATCATCCAATATAAGATAAGTAAATTCAACTTGAATCAGACATAAATAAAGAAAAAAATATTTTAAGATAGGAAAATATTTTGATAAAAAAATGATGTGCATCAAAATAATCCAAAGACCTCAATGAGTATAAACTCAAAATCGGTAGTTGTATTAAAACATTATGTAAGAAATAACAATAATATAGAGACATGAATAAGATGTCTAAGATGGTGTGGATGTTAATGGTGATGGTAATTTATGAGAAAGGTTTGGTTACATTCCCCTAGATCTTACAATGCAACTCACAAGCTAAAAAGTCAAGTGGTGTTATAAATAGAAGTTAAAAGGTTGAATATGAAGCAAATGAGATTTTAAAAAAAAGGATGTGGTCAAATAAAATTCATATCCATAAAGGGGATATCAGGGAAGATTGGATGGATATTTAATGATTTAAGTCACCATAGAGGTGATGTATAAATCCTTAGTAGAGACAAGACACTCTAATAAAGTGGGCACAACTAAGAGCTTTCAATATCAAGCACCTAGAGAACCCCACCTAGCAAGCATAAGCTTGGGATAACAAATGAAGTATGTATATCATCCCATGAATTCTATATCCATGAAAATTAAAATTATCTTACCTTTACACAACATGTTCCCTACTCCTTAGGACCCATTATAGTCTTCAATCTACTGTGAAGATTGGGTACTTTTCTGAGAAAGTATGTGGCATTAGAATGTGAAATATAGATAAGAAATGATTACATGAACCCTCCTACACAAGTCTAATATCTAACTAAACCCTAATGGACCTTGGCTATATCATGAGTCCAACTATGGAATTTTATCTTTGAATAGAATAGGAGATGCACCAAAAAGATCACATATTTTGGTGTGATCTAATTTTTAAAATTTGTTTTGCATTTTAATATTACTTTTTCTTATGATTTGGATTTTACCTTTCTTTAATTTTTGTTTTATTCCTCCATACAGATTTTTAAAAATCAAAAATGGATGACAAAGATAGTTAATCACAAAAGAGCTTACACTTAGCCACTAGAGAGAAGAACTTAAAGATGAAGATTCTAAAAGATTGTCAAACTTATGCCATGTGAAAGAGTGTAATCTTGAAACTGACTTGCGCATGCCTCAAGTGAAAGTAAAGGGAAATATTAGGATCATGGAAAAAAATTCCATGTAAAAAAGAGTGATATAATGATGAATATGCTTTTGTTCTTACCACATAAAGGGATATTTTTACTTGATGAGTGACTAGGCTAAAAATAGGTATTTGAAAGTACATGTAAATATAGGTCAAATTGCATAAAGGGAACTCAAGATGAAAAAAGGGATGTGAAAGAAGGTAATCATGTCACTATAATATCACATTAACCTACATAAGGTTAAATGTAAGCACTAATAGGGTATCAGCTCAGAATATGGGGAATGGAAAAAGATACAAAAGAATCATGAGGAAACTTACATCAATTTAAAAATAGGGAAAATATAAAATGTGACAAAATAAACCCAAATGTGCCACCTAATATCCATGAGGGAACTAAGGCTAATTGTAAATCATCCCAAAAGAGGGGGAAGCTAAAATGACACTAGAAAAAAAATCCTGAAGGTGTTATCTAATATGCACAAAGGAAAGAAAGGCCCATTTTAAAACATCCCAAATAAGACAAAACTAAAATGATACTAAAAAATAAATCCTAGTGTTTTTACCTAATATCCACACCAAAAACTAAGCTGACTTGAAAAGGTGCTTTAAAATATATAAAGTAAGGATACATGTTAAAAAACAAGGTTCTTAAAATTAAATATCATGATATAATAAAAATATGTACAATGAACATCAAATATGCAAAAAAATATATGAAATATAATCATGTGACCATGTGAATTAAATGATATGAAACTATTATCTGTTCATAAGTGTCATGAAATATTTTAACATACATCATCAATAAATCTTATTGCAATTAATATTTAACTCAGATCATGGTATATTTTGACCTTTCTAAGATTTGTGATAGAAATTCTTAGTAGATGAGGTCTAAGGAAATATTAGGCACACTATAATGATAAGGTCATAGGGACTCCTGATGAGAATAATTAATGTGGGGAAGATATGGTTCCATGTCACAGACATCTTCCAATCTAAGGGATAATTGTAACCATAGGGAAGGTGGTTCATCTATCTTGGATGGGCCTTGTAAGTAGTGTTATGATCCTTGATGCAAGGGGCTCAAAATTTATCAAAAATGTTATTGGTTAACTCTACACCTATCTATGTGATGTGTATAAAACTAGTTACAAAAACAATACACTTCCTTGCATTTGATGATATATTCAAGTTTAATTTTTGGGAGGCAAAATGTTTATTAGACTTAGAAAATTATCTTCTTTGAGATGAATTACATCAAGATACTACCAAATATCTTGATAATGAATTGAGTAATGTATGCTAGTCCCATGAAAGTAACAAAAGTGTTGAGGGTTAAGAGACCAAGGTGGTAAACTATCAATTGTAGGAGATAGGACTTATAGCTTTTATTGTGCTAAAAATATATAGTGCACTATAATCCTAAGTTGAATGACTATATACCTTATGAAACACATAATATGGTTCCAATTTTGGAGTGGGTGGGCATGTTTTCAAATTTTACCTATGTGGAAAATCATATTGGTGTTTGTCTAGAATCTCATCAAACAAATCATAACCATTAAGGCATAAATTTATTGAGTTAGGAATTTGATTATGTTTCTTTATATATATTTGATTAAATTTGCATTATTGTTGGGAATGACTAGAGAGTTTGGAATGAACAATATGGTACCACTATTTCTTTGCAAGATATTCTCAATGCAGGTCCTATAAGTGTGGCCAACATCTCTAGAATAAGTGAGCTCAATGGATTAGAAAATATATAGAACTAATAGGGTTCATTTATAGCTCAATCATTAAGCATTATCCAAAGAGGCTCATAAACAAAAAGAATTATATGTGAGGTAGAATATAGAGTTGGCTCCATATTAGACCTATCAGCATCAACTAAATGACAAACAAGGTTAGGCAAGTAAAAAGGAGATATGGATCAAATAATTTCAATTAAATTAATGCTAGAAGATGATGATGGTTTCTTATAAGATAACTAAAGGGAGAGTAATAATACTAGAAGATTTATATGTCCTTAGCTTGGGCATAACCAAACAAGTATGGTTCATCTAGGGTGTAACCATCATTTTAATTAGGAGTGGTGAGATATATTGTGATTGATTATACCACTATGTCACTATAATATGTATGGGAAGTGGACTTCTTAGGAATGATCATAGATGTAGGAAATTTTCCATCCAGTTTCTTTTTAGATGAGGTCGTAATGTGGGTATAAAATGAGTTATGTTATTAGAGGGAAGATACAATGTTTTGATTTTAAAAATAGTTCCATTGATTTGTCATCATCAGAATCAAAAAGTTTAGTGTAATGTTTCCCATAATCTAGGGGTGACCATTTTAACCTTAGTTTGAGTTGACACTACATTCTTGGAGTTGTTAAATATTCTAAGTTTTAGTATAAAATTTTATCTTTTAAATAACACACATGTAAGGAAACTTCACACATTAGCATGCAGAAGATGCCATGGTCCTCATATGATGAGTCTAAGGGTAGTCAGGAAAAAAAATTATAATAGAGGGAAGTTAAAACAATAACCTTAACTCTAACTATAACAAGGGATACTATGATAGGGATCCAAACACATCCTAATGGAGGAATTTATCTTTGGTCATATCCTTGGCATATGTTTTAGATAGATTTAAGGTTACAATTAGAGTATCCTAAGATTTTAATGAATTTTAAGGGGGTGACACAAGTGTCAAAGTCTTCATCTATCAAGGCTTGCTTAACTTGAATATTAATAACTTAGATACTAATGAAAAATTGAGCTTCATATGCACAAATTAATATTTCATTAGGGATTGTTAATGTTATAGGAAAATTTAGAGAAAGATATGAATCTATAGTTTTATCAACCTAGATGTATATCTCTTCACATTATTGTAAAATGATTTCTCTAGACTTGGGAAAGGTAGCTTCTTTCCCCATAGGTGGTGGTCAAGGAATTTTCACATAAAATAAGAGTTGTATAATATATTTTTTATGATGTGGATAATTATTTATTAATTCAATAAATGAAATTTTATATGGTAATTTATAAAACTATTATGTGGGATCCCATCCATCAAATCTAATGTGATCTGGAAATGGCTATTAAAGAGGGGCTAAATTTTAAAGAGGGTCAGCTATAAAAGAGTTTGAACCTTACTGAATGTTATTTGGAATCAAATCATGTGGTCGTAGCATGATTGATATAGTTGAGGCAAGCTGAATCAATTGTATCAGCCTAGCCAATGCATTTAGTCGCATAGAGACATTAGAAACATATTGTATTAGCCTAGTAGATATAATAGAAATAGGGGTAGGGGTATAAATATATTGTACCATGTTGATTGATATAGTAAAAATAAAACAAGTCAATGAAATAAACTATATTGGCCCAATTGATATAGTTGGACCTAATATGAAGAAAAAATACTATATTAAACTAGCTGATATAGTTAGAATAGACATTATTAGAGAAATAGACTACGCCAACTTAGTTGATATAGTTGTAAAGGTAGGAACTATAATGAGTTGGATAAGATGTGTGTGTGTGTGTGTGTGTGTGTGTGTGTGTGTGTGTGTGTGTGTGTGTGTGTGTGTGTGTGTGTGTGTGTGTGTGAAGATAGGGGAATATAGCAAGTTCGATTATACAATTATTATTGACCCCCAATTTTTATAAGTTTTTTCCATTTATGACTATGTATAGTTTGTCATCAATGCCTCAATTTTATAGATCATGGGTAACTATTAAAACATAAGTACATACACACATTTGAAAATGTATCCAAGAAAATGACATAAGTAATTATTTTCTAGTGTTAGACCTATATAAGTTAGTGTGATTGATAGGAGACAAAAAAGGAAGTAACTACTTGTAAATCTTCCCTCAACAAGCAATTGAGATATGATGGTGAGGATGGGTTGTCTCAACTTGGCATGCCAAACAGGAAGATACATTAACTACCAGTTGGTGGCAATCGGTAATAGTTAAGCAAACTCATGACATTTTGGGCCTTTAAAAGGATATAAAATGAAAGAAAGTATTTTTTTGAAAGAGAGTTGATGGGCCATAGGAAAAATGTTATCGGTTCATTGACAAAGAGATTTTTGAATAGAAGGAAAACATTTTCAAAATAGAGAGAATGATTTCAAAATTAAGTTTAATGTTTCTAGTTTCATGGTATATTTTATATCCATAAATTTATCAATAATTATTATGTTGTTATAGTTCGAGTTGATCTTTATAGTGAGTAACATTTCTTCCATTACTAAGGATATGTGTTTCATTTTGCTTTCATTCTTGGTGTTAAACATAATAATTACCATGTTATGATAAGTCATAATATATTCCCAAGTATCCCCTCATCACCTAAGTATACACACAAGACAAATTTATTGTGTTTCCATTGCCAACTAATCCTGACCCATCTCAATATCTCTTTACACCTATGGTGAACACACAAGGAGAACTTGTATGATATTCTAGCATGGTTAGATAGTGTTGGGTAATGCATGTGTGTCATAGATCTGGTGTGCATGTGACTAAAACATGCATAAAATTTTGGTTTCATTTACAAGAATCAGTCAATTTTTTTTTGTTATAATGGTAATAAGGGATGATGTAATATAGCTCACTTGATAATATTGAGCATTGGTTAGAATATTTGGAGGAAAGGTTTATGTCAAATAATCCTAAATGTGAAAATAAAGATCTAATTGATAGGGTGGAATACAACCTACATACTTCACTCTATGAGGTGTGTTTATGTGAACTACCAATGTATTTTCATGCATGGATTGAAACATATGTGATTAACAAGAATAAAAGCTTTTGGTAGAAATACCCTTGAATAAAATAATGTATGGTGCAACTAAATGACCAAGATGTAGTTTGGACTATATTTTTTGATGTTTGGTGGCATGGGGAATTGAACATATACATTTTGGAATTTGTTGTATCCATATATTATTATATAGAGGAAGCCAAATTTTATTTATTTCATGAACCCATGGGTTCATATCTAAAGTTTTTTCCATTAGAGATCACAAATTTGATGGTAGATTGTGACATAAAAAGCTTATTAATTTTCAACTAAGTTTTTGTGAATATGAGGAGTGCAAAGGGTATAAGGTGAAGGGGGGCATGATTTTCATGAGATAAAAAGGAATTAAGTATTAAACATGGAGGGAGAGATGATTGTGATTTTACAAGGCATAAGTATGACAAGATTTGATGGAAGGTGATGGTTGAAAAGGACCCTAGGTATAAGGGAGATTCTAAGTCTAGAGATATCATGAGGTCTTGAGTAACATAGGGATGGAATGAGGATGAATCTCACATAAAGGATATGTGATTAATTAATGAATATATTATGTGTAGTGGGTTAAGATGAACTTTGGAAAGTGAATCTAAAGAGCTTGAAGAACATAAGATATACAAAGAAATAATATTGTGGAATACCCATCTCCCTTCTACTTGAAATACTTGATCATGCATTTTATGAAAAAATAATAAATTAACCAATAAAATTTTATTTTTTTATTATAAGATATTTTATATTTAGGGAATAATAAGAAAGTGTTTTGTAGTAGATAGTCCCTTACTAACTTGATTTAAGAGCATCCAAGGGTTTGTGCAATCTTGCATTAACAAAAAATAGAGTGGTGTGTGTTTGTAATTTTTGGTATGGTGAAGATGATCCAATGGAATATCTTTAATCATAAAACTAATTATCATTAAGAACATAAGATAAGGATTATTTTTTTATAGTTACATGGTTTCAAGCAAGTTGGTTGAGTCTCTCAACCATCAAAACAATATGGGAAGTCACTGCATTCATTGAAGGATAAAATAGATAGGTTGTGGGGAAAAGGAAAATGGAATAAATAACTTCCATAAACCTAAATATGATTTCATATTTTATTCATCTTGAAATTTTTTACAATTTCATAAAAAATACATCTCAATTTGATTATGTATGTAAAATTTATGGCCTCTAGAATTTGGCAATTTTTCATAGTGATGAAACTCTTAGTCTACATGTAGAGACAATTTCAAAGGTATCTATTATAGTTTCAAAACCATAAATTGTGGTTTTAAAAATTATTGGTGGTTTAAAAATTATCAAGGGTGGTTTGAAAATCATTGTTCTACATACAACAATGATTTCTAGGCATGGAGTTAAAAAAAAGTAACAACCCATATATTGAAATAAATTCATTGATATTTCATTAATCAAACCAAAGATTAAATAGCTATATTTATATCTCAAATCAATACCTAAAAAATAGGATCTAACATCATAAATAACCAAATATAAATTAAGAAGATAATAACCTAAACATCATGAGTTGTGTTATACAACAACCTCGCATGAAAAATATCCTATGATGAATTAATAATAATATTTAATTTTAACATCACCCCCTTAATTCAACATGGTCCTGAGAGAACAAGAGATATTATCTGAATACCTCAATTTTTTCTCATTCAAATGACTTGTTGAATACATTTTCACGTTGTTCTTCTGTCATGTAAAATTGGAGTTGGATGTTGTGTTCTTGAACATGTTCATGTATGAAATGTACTTGTACCTTGATGTGCTTTGTGTATTCATGAAACATCAAATATTGAAATTTTTTAAGAACACCTTCATTTTCACAATAAAATATGGTACATTTCTTATTTGGTACTCCTAACCCTTCAAATATGTGATGTAACCATATCACTTCATAGACAACTATTACAGTGTGATATTCTACTTCAGTGGAATAACAAGAAATAAATTTTTATTTCTTGATCCCTTATGATATAAGACCAGCCCCCAAAAAATATATCTAGAAGTGGATTTTCTATCATCAATATTACCTTCATGATCTGAGTATGAGTATCCTATCAAGAATAATTGATCATTTTTCTTGTATTATAGCCCATAATCCATTGTTCCCTTTATAAATCTCAGTGTATGCTTTGATACTTTCCAATGAGACATTTTTAGCTCTTGAATGAATCATGAGAGATAGATAATAACATAATTTATGCCTAGACTTATGTATTTCATGGTGATTAAACTCCAAATCAACTACCTATAGAGAGTTCTATTTACTTTTGGTGATGGGTATATACAAGACAACTAAAGTTTTATCTCCATAGGTGTAAATATAGGTTTAAAATCCATCATCCAAAATTTCTCAAGCATTGTCTTAGTATATTTAATTTGGGACACAAAAATATGGTTCTCTTTTTTCCATAATTCCATTCATAGAAAATAGTGTTTAGCCCAAGATCTGTCATGTCAAATGATTAGTTGATTTATTTCTTTGTTGCATCAATAATATTCACTAAACTTCTAGTGATGAAAATATCATTGACATATACAAAAAACATAACAATCCACCCCATTTATATTTGAGGTATATATTTTGATCATACTCCTATGGAATCCATGTTGAATGAAATGTTCATCCATATTTATATACTAGGCTCAAGAAGCCTATTTTAGACCATAAAATGATTCAACTAGTCTACACACTTTTCCTTTTGTACCAAGTGTGGCAAAACCTTCTAGTTGAGTCATGTAAATTTATTCCTTTAGATTCTAATTTATAAAGTCATTTTTCACATCCATCTGGTATACTTTCCATCTAAAATAAACAACTAGAGTAAACATCATTCTAATAGTATTGATTTTTTTTGTGGGAGAAAATTTATCTTCATAATCAAAGCCTTCCTTCTAAGCATACCCTTTTTATATGAGTAGTTCCTTGTGCTTGTTAATACTACCATTTTATTTGTATTTTGTTTTGAAAACCCATTTACAAATGATTGGATTCTTACCTAGAGGAAGATCTATAAGCTACCATGTGTTATGTTTCAATAATGATTAATATTTTGAATTCATGCCATCCTTCTAAGGTTGTTACAATAGGATTTCCTAAAATTTAGAGGGCTCAATTAATTTAACTATAGTGATAATTAGGCCCAAATTGACCACTTCTCAAGTCATATTGTGAGTCCTTGGTCCAATGATGGTTGTGTCTTTAACTACATCTAATTTTGTATCTTGTATCACACTTGTATACCATTTAGGTACATGTTTAATTATTATTTTGGTGGTGGAATTATTGTATCTGACTAATCATCACGATTATCCCCATAACCATTGTCATAATCAATGATTTTATCATCTATAGGTTTTATTTGTGTATCATGTGAGTGAGTGGAAGGCAAACTAGACTCAGCTTTGTCATCAAACTCAATATCCCTACTTTTGTGTATTTTCCTTGTTTTTTGATCCATAAGTCTATAAGCCATTGATTATTCATTATATCCCAAAAATACGTATTTCATGGATTTTTATCTAGGTTCTTTCTCTTCTTTTTAGGAACATACATGTATGCTTGCATACAAAACCTTAAAGATAAACTATTGAGGGTTTATGTCGTGTTCATACTTCATGTGGAGTTACCCCATAAAGATATTTAGTAGGTGATCTATTTAATAGATAGACTATTATCCATATTAATTCTTCCAAACATGTGCATGCCAAACCTAAGTCCTCAATAATATAAGACACCATTTCATGGAAGTGTGATTCTACCTTTTTGAAACACCATTTTGTTGTGGATTGTAAGGTGTAGTAATTTATCGACGGATACCATATTCTTTCAAATAGGCTGAAAATGCTTTATATGAGTGGAGAGATTTTATTTTTAAGACCAATTTATTTTTATACAGTGCCATTAAACTCTTTGTAAATGATAAAGGTTTTTTTAATTTGTCTTTAAAAAATATACCCAATTTTAATTGAGTAGTCATCAACAAAGAGTAGAAATTACTGAAATCCATCATGGCTGAGTCTCATACCTCTGTAAAGATAAATATCCCTAAAATATAATTTTATTCATGTTATATAGGTACTTTTACTAAATGATGCTTTATGTTTTTTCCTACTAGATAATTAGGGTAGATATTTATATTATTTTTCAATTAAGGAAGTCTTATTACCATATTATGATTGCTTAGTGTAACTAGGTATCCTAAACTCACATGCCCATATCTTCAATGCCAAAAATTAATTGAGTCTAAATCCTTTACAAAAGGATCATAATTATTACTATAAACATAGTCAAGTGAGACATTCTCACAAATCTAGATGCTCATACAACAATTTTTGAGCTTTTTAACTTATCTTAAATGAGGCACATCTTCTTACCTCTTTTACAATCAAAATAAACCTTTAGGTTGTGCTCAAAAAAAGGATTAACAAAGAGAAGATTCTTGGTAAGCCCTGGGACATAAAATACATCATATATTTTTCACTCATGTCATCTAGGTGGTAAAGATATGTTACCAATGCCTTTGATATGATAGGAATAATCATCACCCAAAGAGACATGATTTTTATGAGGTTTCTCATTCAAACTATAGAACCATTATTTTTTTTGGTCATGTGTTGAGTTTCACTAGAGTCAACATACCAGATATAACTTTGTGAAATTGATTCCTCATGAGAGTGTAGTATATAGTAAATACTCATCTAAGTGATTGTATTCCTATTCGATATTGTTGCTTTGTTGATGTTGTTTCTTTCTCTAATTTCCTTTTTTTGACCTTGTACTTTGTTCTACTATGATGATTATTAGTTATTGGGATTATTGTTTCTTAATGATACATGTGTGAATGAATTATACCAATAATTAGTTCATGGACCTTTCTACCACAAATGACGTAAGGTTTTCATTTTTTATTCCCTTGTGGATTTTGTTGATGATATTGTTCCTAGATTTGTTTAGAAGACTTTATGGGTTTCTTCCCTTTCTGTTGATGAGAATCAAGAACATGTTATTATTATTATTCAAAATACATGAAATATTCCTATTATAACATGTTGACCAACATTTCAAATGATGGTTTTTGAGCTATGGTAGTCAATGTAGTCATGAATATTATATAGGAGGGTGGAAATGCACTTAGGATAATTGATACAAGAGAATAATGTGTCACTTAATAACACAATGCTTGAAGCAAAGCCCTCAAATTTGAAACATGCCTTAAGAAAGCCTCTAATTTTTCACCTAAATTAATTTTGAGAGATTGAAGTTGGCTTTGAAATTAGAGAATTTTTATTTCATTTTTGGCCTTATACACTATTTTTAGCTTATCCAAAGCTTATTTAGTTGTTGTAGCCTCATAGATGTGTGGTTGTATCTCATCCAATACTAAAATCATTATAATCAAGTTTTCCTTTTATTTTTGCTTGTTAAAATTATGTTGACCAATGTTAGAGGCATGTCGAGTGATTGTGCCACTAAAAATGGGCCAAATGTCCTCAAATTTTAGATGTGTTTTGATTTTTATATTCTATGCAACATAGTTTTAACCACATAGAATATGAGAGTGTAGTAAAAATAATTTTGGTTTAATTATGACCATTATAAAAAATGGATATGGATTGTTTCTTTATAACTCCAATAAGTTCCCTTTTATATTTAACATTAGTTTGATATACCACACCTTTCAATATACATGCCCTTCCTATATACACATTTGTATGTAGAGAAAGTTTATCATTTTGAGAGATTTTTAAGTATGTGAGAGTGGAGTGTTACGTGGTACTAGGATAACACATGAAAAATATTAATTTAATCAATGACACCTGATTAGATGGAATTATACATATGTGGGTGTATCTTCTTTATATAATTAGAATTTTTACCTGTCATGATTTATGCCTAATGATCACGATGAATAGGTAATGGAGGGATGGTTTAATACAAATGTGTGAACCTTATTTCTCCTCGATGATTTATAGGTATGATGCCCAAATGTCATTGTTTCAAATATATTAGACGACGTATGAAATAGATCAAAGCATGATAGATTTACCCATAAACATGATCTAGAGGCATCACTTGTACCGAATGTTATGAGTTGTGCAATATACACTATTTTATGTTTTTGATGTTTGAATTTATAATGTTTGATTTCAATTTACAAAGTGAAAAAAATAAATTCATAATGGAAAACATAAAAATAAATTTTCCTCTTTTATTTGAAAGCAAAAAATACACATTATATTCCAATGAGCAATATGTTTCAAATAGCCCACCTTTTTATCTTTTTCCTATTTTGTCTTTTTGTATAAGTGCAAAATTGACTAAAAAGGAAATTTTGATTTGAACTCTAAACCTCCCACTTGTATAGGTTTTAGTAAAAATGTAAGTTACCAACTCCCCTATGTATAACATCAAAATTTTAAAAGATAAAAATAATATTTAAATGTTAAAAACTAGTGAAACCATACACTTTTACAATACCACAGGTTTGGAAAAAGTGGTTTTGATTGAAATTAGTAGTAAATGAACAAAGAACATATTATTTTAGTAGGTGGTTTGGCATAACCAAAGGTGGGTTTGATAGTATATATCACCTTAGATGAGAGTACAGCCTATCTTGAGCTTGTAATCTTGTCTTTATACTAAAACAACTTTTTTCAAGGCATATTTATTGTTAAAGATGGTAGTTTTGAAGGTAAAGAGGGTAGTTTTGGATAGAAAAAAATTATTTTAATGCCTTAGATCTAGTTACACACCTCATAAGTAACTAGAATGTAGTCCTAATATTATTCAACATTGCTTCAACTAATTTTCACATGGTATTAATTAAATTTTAAAAGCCACACACTTTATGTTGAAAAACATGATCTTTTCTTGGTTGATCCAAGCTATTCTAATGCTATAAGATGGGTGATTAAGGTTGACGTGATGCCCTATAAATCTTCCTACCTTCATATCTAATCTCAATGTTGAGCTCCAATGATAGAAACAAATGAAGAGATGTTTTTAAATATCATATTCCCAGTTGTGCGAGTAGGTTGAGTTCAACCATGTCAATACATGAATAGATATGTGTTCCAATATTATATTCCAATAGCCTATACTCACAATTAATTTAAAAGACAAGATTGATATGCATAAGACAAATCTAATACATAATAATTCAATACAAAACCTCTTATATGACCTATGTTAGGAGTTTTGAAGTGGATATATTATAAGGAATTAGGAAGAGAGTGAGGGTGAACTGGATTCTCTATTTTTCTCTTATCTCAAATTATCATCACCATTGAGATTTGAAAACTATATCAATATGTTATACAAATATAATGCAGATTTAATGCAGGAGATAGATCTGAATTTGAGAAATGTCAAATGGCTCATTAGTTTTATAAATCTATGCTATGAGAGAGAGTGTATGGGATCCTCTCTTCCTTCATAATTTTTCCTAGGTTTAGAGATATCTATGATACCAAATATTGAAATAAATTCATTTATATTTTATTAATCAAACCAAATGTCACATAGCTATATTTATATCTAAAATAATCCCTATAAAATAGTAACTAATCTCATAAATAATGAAATAAAAACTAACAAGATAAAAACTAAATATTATGAGTTGTGTTATACAAAAAAGTTGCATGACAAATGTCCTATGATAAATCAATTATAATATTTTATTTTACCACTAGAATGAGAAAAAAATGAATCTTGAGCATTTATAAGGTGTTAAGGAAGGTGAAGAGACACTGTATAAGGTAGAGAATGTTAGGAAATATCCAAACTAGATAGAGAAGTGGGTTACATAACTCAATAGAGTTCCAAGTTAGTGATAAGGGGGATCCTAGAGAGAGTGGGGAAGATTTGATTCCAAAAAGAACATAACAATTAGTGGAGAGTATGTTTTAGTCTAGAATGAACTGTGATTGAGTCTAAGTATTCTCCATGTAATGTAATAAGCCTATATAGTCATGTGTGATAGTGTGAGAGAGTGTGTGCATTCAATTATATTATTTTTAATATGAATTAAATGAATATGATGTGTTTAAATATGTTATGTATAAGAGTGTGCTCAAGTGTGTCCATGAGAGAGTGCAAAACCCAAGCATAGAAAAGATAAAGGCATTCCTTAAGTGGACCCCCTCTCTTGTGTTTGCACCAGAACAATTAAGATTAATAGTCACACATTCCACATAATATTTGGGCTTGATGATGTATGGTATGCCACTAAGGGTTTAAACCCTTAATGATAGTAACACAATACATGGTGGAATGGTAGGAGTTATCATAATGGTAACATGCTATCAAATGATATAAGTTGATGGAGGAGTAGTAACACAACCTTTTAAAAAAATTCATAGATTTATGCCCCTGATAGGAGGATGTGGTAGAGGTAACCCTAAATAAATTTAGTGTTTAGGCATGCCTTCAGTCAACATAATAGTGACACAAGCACCAACAACCCTCGTATTGGATCCTTGGATCTTTTATGAAATGTATTTAAGTTTTCCTAAATACCATAGTGTAAAATACCAAGGAACGTATTCACAAATGTTAAATAATTTATAAAATGAATGGATTCATAGTTTTGAATCACAAGGCAATCTAATTTTACATGAATTTACTAGATCACATTCATACTTGGTATCAAAATTTTGATCCAAACTAGGCCATTATGTACTATGATATCCTAAATGAAACCTTCTTGAAGGAGTTTGATATATTGATTTTGAGTAGCAAAACATCATTTCATTGAAAAATATTAATAAATATTTGATATAATGTATTTGTGTGTATGATGCTAAGTTTAATATTATAGTATTCAATCTTTCCTTTGATATTCACCCAATACATCATGTATAGTTTTTTTTTGGAGGGTTTATTGTAACTTTTCAGAGTGCCTTATCCATGAAAATGTTTGTTGATCCTATGGAATAATTGAGGTGTAACTAAGATTTGAATCCATTATAATTATAGATAGACATGTAGATTATTACAATGGAATCACAAATATGGAAGCTTATGACGAATATCATGCATGATTCTGGAATCATGTTCTGGTGTACCAATTTGAAGGTAAAGGGAAATTATAACAATAATTTTATGAGGTAGAATGTGAGAGACCTCATTGCATCATGTGATATTTTTCATGAAATACATGATGTATGAAACTATCCCCTCCTTCAGCACATAACCCATAATAAGGTCTCTCTATTAAAGTTTTTTAAATTCCTCCAAATAAAACACCGAATACTCTCAAATGATTGATAATATTAATGAGGAAAAATAACAAGGCACATAATAAGAAATAATAAATCCAAATAGACAAAATTATTGTGATTACAGTAAACAATGTGGGTACAAAGGTTGTATTGGGGATGAGGAGGTGGAATGTTTCCCCCACACACTTATTATAAGTGCATACCATCAGACCATTACTAGAAAGACTACCTAAAATATCCTACTTATTTGTATTTTATATGTGAGCTTTGATTCAAGGAGTGGCTAGATATGTATGCCAAAATCACACATAAGGTTAGGCCTAAGAAGGGTGCTAACATGATTAAACCTGCATGTAACCTAGACTAATGGGATTCAAAGGCACAAAATCATAAGGATGTTTCCCCCGAAGTGTATGTGACAACCCATAGTGCATAACTACATGAAAAAAAATATCTCCCAAGGATAAGGTCCAAGTAGGATATGAGCCAAAAACTCCCAAATACAAGGTGATGTGCCTTGAACCCTCTATAGTGCCCTGCTTGGATGGCTTGTGCTATAATGAGATGCTATGAGAATCCATGCATGTTATAGAAATTTTGTAAGTTGAACTTCAATTTTATTGAGATTTAGAGGAAAAGATAAAGAAGGATATCTAACCATAAGTACAAGTTGATGAGTATGAGAATTATCTTACCAACATACTAGCTGTCTTACTTTCTAAAGGAATGATCTTTATGTTAAATAATAGTTTTTCCTAATAGATAGGTAAAAAACCAACTAAATTACCTATGACACACCTAACACGAGGGTATAATGTAAGAGTATCCCAATATGTAAGATATGATTATGAGTTTCTCATAAATGTAGACATTAATGTGTTGTCATTATGTGACATACTAGTGGACACATGTGTCAAATTAAATATCCCCATAGGAGATGGTTGGTGAAATATGGGTAGTTCATGTTATGACCCTCACACCACATTTTTTTCATGGTTAACAAAACCCATGGGGATTTTGCATTATGTTATTTTTGAGATAATGGGTGCAAAGTCTTGAGTGGAGTTTGAATTAATTGAGATCATTAAATTACACAATTACTTTGCTCTACTTGGTAAACCTTAGTGTTATGCTAACAATGCAGATATGCACTTCAAAAAGTGATACATAAATTTTTAGAATGAGAGGGGAGGTTATTTAATTCCATTTTAAAGTGATTAATCCCCCCATACATAAAAGTGTTAACTTAGAGGAAGAGATCAAAAACATCATAACATATGGATTAGAAATTTAGAGACATAGGGATGGACTCATGAGATAAGATGAGGAAAAATCCACTTATAACACCTCATATATTACCTATGACTGATGGGTATCCTAATCATATAAAGTACTAAGAAGAAAAATCAATGTGGTGTGCTCTAAATATTGGCTTATACCTACAAAAAAATCCATGTGCACAAACATTAAGCCTTCCACAGTTGCTAATAAAGTTTGGGAACTATGCACCACATTTAAGGTAAATAGGGTGTTCTATAAAAGTAAGGGTAAGCTTACTATTTTGACTCGATATAGATGTTAGGATCAAAAAGACCTAATCCTAAAACATGTTCAAGAATTAAATGCAAAAATTAAAACAAGATACAAAAACACAAAATAGGAGAGATGACACATTACACAATATATATGTGGAAACCCTGCTAAACTAGCCAAGGAAAAACCACAGGGAAAACACATCATCCAAACTTCATATTTACATTGGCAACTCTCTTCTACAATAGCTCCTCTCAACAACTCCTTTCTTGTGCTTACAATCACTCAAGTGAACCAAGATTTATAGGATCAAAATTTTGACAACATAATTCTAACACCATAGCATCGAAATGAGCTCCAAGATTCTACCTCTATCTTCAAAGATCCATACTATGCTTCTAATACACTAGATGAACCATGCTCTCTAAGCCTTACAAGCTCTAACCACCTAAGCATGAAAATGCTTACAACCTAATAATATAGGTTATTTAGGATTACAAGCCTTATAAACTCCAACCTTATATCATGAAAGTTCAAGCTTACAAGGATCCAAGTGATCCACTAAATGGATGATCAAAATACAAAGAGGAGTAAGGCATTTATAGCATTTTACAACATGAGAAAGAGAGGGGAGAGAATGAATAATTGCTTAAATAAATTTGACCCACACATGAGTGGGGTTTCATGCGATATATTTAAGGTTTTTCACCATGTGCAAAATCATCTCCACTTGATACAAGACCATGTGCCACCTCCATATGGCTCCAAAATGGATTCCCCACTTCCATAAGTGAGTCCAAACAATGAATATTGTTATTCTTATCTTATTATCCAATGGTCAACAAAGTATATTCTCTAATTTAGACAAAATATTAGCCACCCCATGTGACTCTAATAATTATAACCCACTCACACATGGGAGGCCAATATGTAATAATGCATTCTTGTCTTCCTCTTTCATGTGACCACATAAGTCCAAAAGGTGTTGCAATCACATTTTGACTTTATCTACACATGTGAATCATGGGTCCCCTTATAAATTTTACCCATGCATGACCCTTTTTATTTTTTACCATGTGACTCACTAAGGATAAAATGCATGTCCTCTAGTGGAGTATTATGCCCCACACCTATCACATCATCATGATCACACTTGGGACCCACCATGGGCCCCACCTCCACATCACCTTCTTGCCACATCACCTACATGATATGTAATTTGTATGAAAAATCATATATACACCCTCATTCCACATCACCTACATGCCATGTCACCATGAATAATGATTGTGAATAATGCCTATGAATAGTGACCTATGAATAGTGGCTTCACACCCAATAGTGTTTTATAAAAGTAAGGGTAAGCTTACTATGTTAACTCAATATGATAGTTACATGCATGTAAATTACTTTATTCATGAAATTGAGGCATGTATCCTAGAGAAGGATCAGTTGAGTGTTTTGGAATACACTCTAAAGAGCACGATTGTGCACTAATGGACCACCCACAAACCAAAAATTCCCTCCTAGACCAAAGTTAAAGATCTTATATTCTCTATATTCGAACACAGTAATGAACACATGTATTACCTATGTATAGTGGTGATTATGATCCATGGATGTATGTTAGTGTGTATGAAGACACTTAGACATGATGCAAACCTTGGTTCCCAATAGGCCTATGGATTTATGTTTTTTTATAAGACTCTAAAATTTTGTGCTTGTGTATGGCATGTTGTGAATGAGATGTGTCGATAAACTAATGATTACAAGATCCTAAAGGATAATTCCATCCATACATTCTCTTTTTCTTCATCCAATCTAGACTAAATAACTATATAATGAGAAATGACTCATACTACCTAAGTTTTTTGAAGACTCTGAAGTGAATAGTGACTTCAATGATGATGATGAAGTGTAGTGGATGGCACATAATTGGAAATATGTGGTTGTCAAGTAAAAGAGTGTGTGTAACATAGATGAATAAAATTAAGAGGATGCTCTTAGTCACTTAATATTTAATGCTTATCATGGGGAGTGAAAAGTAATAGACATGCCAATTGATTAACACAAGTGCTACCAAGAGCCTTTGAAGATAAATAAGGTAAATATTGGCTCAAAATGAGAGCCTAAAATGGCTGCACTTGGGGATTATTCATCTAATTAAGACTTAGCATGAATCATGGATATTTTCTAATAATTAAAATACCTCTTCCTAAGAAACTACAAGGAGATGAAGGATGTGCATTATACTTTGGGGAAAATTAATATCACCTAGGTGAATGATGCAAAACCCATGAAGAAGTGGCCATATCAAATGAACCTACTTTTTCACCAAGTTTAAGGAATAAATTGATAGCATGTTGGTTTCCAATATAATCTCTTTAGTTGAGAAATTTTAGTAAGTGATCCCAATGGTTATTAGTATCAAGAAATATGGGTGCATTTATATATGCATCAACTATCGACTTCTTAAAACTGCATGTGTCACATACCCTTTTCCCACCCCTTTCACTGAGGAATTTATTGAGGGAGTGGAAGGTTGATAAATATAAATCTTCACTAATTAATTTTTGGGATGAAGAGGATGATAAGCCCACAACCACCTTCACTACCAAGTGGAGTTCATTTGCATATAATGACATGTCGTTCACCCTAAATAATGTGCCTACTATTTTCTCACACATCATTATAATGACATTCAAGGAATTTATGAACTATTTCCTTCAAGTATATTTGGATTATTGGATAATGTATGGGTTGGTGAAGGACCATCATGACAATTCGTGCTTCATGTTCGAGCAATGTCTCCAGCTTCAAATTTATTTCAATTTAAATAAGTTCATATTTGTGACACCCTTTGGAACAATAATTTTCATGTTATTTATAAGTATGGCCTCCATTTTAACTTACTAAGGTGGCCATCATTCTTCAACTTGAGTCACCCACCACTCAATGGTAAATGTGCACATATTTAGGGCATATCAACTACTACTAAAATTTTATTCACCAGTATGCTAAGATTGCAGTGTTGTTAGAGAAACTTTTACATAATAATGGTCCATTCATATGGGGCATAACATAAGAAGAGGACTTCAAAACATTGAAGGATAATCTCACAAGTGCATCTATCCTCTAATTCCTAGATTGCATAAACCATTTCATGTGCATGTTGACATGTCAAGTATAGGAATAGGATCCATCCTAGCTCAACCAATAAATAATAATATGGACCATATAGTTTACTTTTCCCATAGTAAACTTATGTTATTTTAGTAAAACTATATAACCACTGAGCACAAGCCTCTCACAATGGTGTATGCACTATAAAAGTTTTGCCATAATCTTTTTGTTACACCATTTGTCTTCTTCACTGGTCATGAGGCATTGAAGTGCCTTCTTAATAAGCTAATACTCTATGAAATGATTTTTTGATGAAACCTATTATTTTAAGAATTCTAATTTTATATATTTTTGAATCTAGGTAAGCAAGATATGGGTCCTGACTACATGTCATCATCAATACATGTGAGGATGTGTAAAACATTAAAGATGACATGACATATTATCAATTGTATGTAGTATAACACATCACTAAGGATATTTATGATATTTATACTTTTATCACTTCTAAAACTACTCCCAAAAAAATTTCCACTAAGGAATATAAATAATTATCTATCTACCACACCTTATATCAGCTCATTTTAGGTGAAATTTACAACTTTAGGTGCAAAAAAGTCCTGCAAAGGTGTATCCTTGAGAATGTGTACCCAAAGATGTTATAAAAAAGACATGAAGGGATTATAGTATGTCACTTTTTTGGATAATTTATTGTGCACTAAATCCTCCCCTCTAACCTTTGGTGGCCTATTTATTTAAATATGTCAAAGACTATATACACAAATGTGATGCACATCCATAAACTGGAAAACTCAATCACCATATGAGATGCCTTTAATCCCCATCCTAGCTTAGGAACCCTTTAAAATATAGGTTTTTGACTTTATCGTCCCTATCTCCCCAGCTATGCATAAGACTGATGCATGTTATGTTAGTACCGCGACTAACTATTTCACTTAATGGGTTGAGGTAGCGCTGACAAAAATTACACAGTGGTAATAATGACACATTTATTTTAGGAGAATATCATCATTCTATATGGGTTCCCTCTTATCTTGACAAGTTAATAAGGTTCCCATTTCATCAATGAGATCATGCACATATTATTATCTGACTTCATGGTTGTGCACCACAATACTACCTTATACCACCCATAGGAAAATGGGACTATAGAGGCTTTCAATAAGATTCTTAGTAAGACTATTAACCGTGATTTATGATATCATGTGAAAGTATTGGGATAAACATGTTTTAGTATTATTTTGGGCCTATCAAACAATCTATAAGTGCCTCAATAAGTACACTCTATTTCAACTTGTGTTTAACACAAAGATAATTCTTCCATGGAATTTGTATTTCCATATTTTTGCATCGTATGCATAGGACAACTATAGAAAAAGGAGTCACTCAATGAATTCATATAGGACTTCATGCATTTGGAATAAATGAATGTCATATCCCAATGATCTAAACCATGGAAAAGACCTGATAAAAGTCTTGCCATTATCGATAAATCAAGGGGAAAATATTACTTGAAGGAGACCATATTTTACTCTATGATTTTAAGTACTTATAGCATCTAGGGAATTTTTATATCTATTGGTTGGGGCCCCACATAATCCATAATATTTTAGAGACTGGATCTTGTAATATATGCACCTTGGATGGAAAAATTCTCCCTAGGCATTTCTATGGAATTAAGCTCAAGCCATACCATGCATAGTGTGCTTAAGCCATGTTGTAATAAGGTTTATGCCATTTATTTTTATTTGTATTTTTATGTTTGGTATATAGTATAGTATATCTTAGGAATTAAGTTAAATAGTTATGTGTCATAGTTTGTAATAAAATGTGTAGCCTCGTCCAACTAATTTTATCTTTGGGTGAGTCTTGTTACGCCCTTTTGTCAAAATCTCTCTTAATGAAAGAAAAATTTACTAGATAAGGAAACTTAATGGGTGCAAAATGATAGGAATTATATAGGGTTATTTACACCCTGATGACAATTTAAATGATAGATCTAAAGATATTTGTGATTTTGATAATAATTTTCTCAAACTCTATTCACACAACTATTTACTCTTCAAAGGAACATAAAGCTCTAAGCATATTGTAGATTCAAAACTTGTCAACATAAAGGTACTTGTTCTGGTTGAGAACCAAGAGCAAAATTTAGTGTGTGGGAGGGATCCTAGTGGCTAAAATAAAGTTTTTATGTATGTGAGGGAGCTCAACCAAGTATATGGATACATAGATATTTGTGAGGAAAGGAATTACAATAGAATTGGAGCATTTACCTAGAAATTAAAGTATCTTGATGCATGAAATAAATTTTTGGGTTTAATAAGTGTATTAGGAGTAGAGTGAAACACCAAAGAATTCAATAAATATAAATAAGGCAAAGATTTCACTAAAGTGAGATCTATGTAAAATTTCACAAACAAATTTTTAAAAAAATCTAGCCATTATGCAATTATTCTAGTTATCAGGCACTAGAGTAAATACATGTGTCAATTGAGAAATGAATGTAAATACAATCATGTGGAATTTTAAATGTAGAAAACAACAAGGAAGGGAAATAAATGTGTAAGAGTTGAAGTGATGCTAATAACATCTAAGCCATCTAGCTCATGTCATTAAATGGAATGTTGTTAGATAATATAAAACCCTGGACACAAGAATTTTTCCCCACTTATCATTTTCAAACACATTTAGAGACCCCACATGAGTGAATTGTAAGAAGAGATCCAAAAAAAGGAATTCACTACTAAAACCAAAGATTTGAGACCTAAAACATTGATTTTAAAATAATAGAGAATTGTGCACCATTTTATAAGTAAAACATAACCATAAAAATGAGCTAAGAAGGATTTAGAGGAAATTCCATGTATCATAAGACATGTTTCATCATTAGAGCTATGTGAAGCTTAAATTTTAAAGTATAAATTCCTATTCCAAATGGTAGGAAAACATGCCAAGATCATGAGTTTCAATCAAATAAATATTTCAAGTTTTACATGAGAGTATTTCAGCCCATGACTAATAAGAGGCAAAAGGTAGTAGGAGGCCAAACACCCACATAATTTATAAGTAGTAAGTGTATACACATATATGAAGCATTGAGAAAAAAACTAATATAGATTAAGAAGTTCTTAGCTAAGGAGATGGAGGTGTGTGTCATATCAGATTCATCAAAGTTTATGGATATGCAATAGCTAGCCACAATGCATCACAAGGAGGGGTGTGCTTCCTCGATCATTTAATTCAAGGTCAAATACTATAACCACCGAAGGTATAACAATGAGACAAACATTCAAAATGACTACATGGTTGATATGAGATAAAAATACTATAGATGGCACAATACTATTTGATATGACTATTAAGCAAGCACTCAATAAGGTGGGAGTGCTCTAGTTATTTGAGCTCTCCTATTTTGACAAGATAGATAAATTCATGCATTTATTTTTATCACACATCCATGAGACGTAATTTTATTTTATCAGGTACAAGATGAAGATCTTGACACTTCAAATCAATAAATATGCTAGACTTCATTATTTAGTTAAGGACATTATATAAGTACTCATTGACACAAATAATGTAGATAGGGTCACACAAATCCTAAACTATAAGAAGGAAATGTTTACATTTCCTATTGAAACATTTTTTATTAAGCAACAAAGGTAGCCTCACTACTTGTATACATAAAGCTAGCTAGATCTAGTATATGGGGAGAGATCAATAAGAAATTTTTATATATTTTGCACAAAATGTCTCAAGTAAAATTTTATTATGGACACAATCATTGAGGATGTAGAGAGGTCACATAAGACAAGAATTATTTGGTTGGGGTTTCATTCTAATATTATTAGTACCTAATGAAATCAAGATATCTGATGGCTATGATGACAAGGTCTGGTCCTTCCCTCTAGAGGATAAATAATCATATAGTAAATAGTATGAACACATGTGTACATTTATCTATGTCAAGACATATAAAATAACAAGTGGTAATTCTAAGCCATTTATCGATTACATGTCTAGGATGGGTGGAGTTTGTTAACATACAACACTATATCTGGCTAGGATCTTACTGGTAGATGCATATACCTCTGGGTAGATCAAGGCACCATATTTGTTTAGTGCTAGTAAATTTTTTGAAAGAAATCACAATAATATCCAACAACCATAATGTTTCAATAGATTTTATAGGGATAGATAGCAATTGGCATGCCTTGAGGACAATGTTAGCCTATCTATGTAAAGTTGCACTAAAGTTGAAGAAGAATACAAAAATAAAAACACCATTTAAAATTAGAAATAAGTGATGATTAATAATTAGTTTAATTAGTTATATTATTCTCTTAAACTAAGGTTTAATGGTGGAGGCTTGGAAACACATAAACTTGAAGTTGTAGTCAAACCAACCACCTTCAACAAGAAGGATCCCAACAAAAAGAACTCTAAATTATTAGAGGCTATACCTAATATCTCTAAACATGTTGAGTATAAATAGGATAACATTCCATTTATATAACATCAAATTCATATGGACACTCCATAACTTTCCAAGTAACCCTCTCCCAAGAAATCACCTCCTAAGAAAATACCACTAGTTGTACAATCGCCACTTAAGGACTCCCAAGTACCAAAATGTTATATATATATATATATATATATATATATATATATATATACAAATTCATATGGACACTCCATAACTTTCCAAGTAACCCTCTCCCAAGAAATCACCTCCTAAGAAAATACCACTAGTTGTACAATCGCCACTTAAGGACTCCCAAGTACCAAAATGTTATATATATATATATATATGAGTAATAAATGGCGGTAATGTATAAGAGAAACCATGCATATAGACACAAGATAAAATTTAAAGAGTAGGTGAAGTGGACACATTGACTGCATAAGACTTTAAATCAACTCTCAAAGTAGGAGTCATGATTGCATTAAATACCTAGACAAAGATGTAATTTTTGAGCTCGAGGTAACAGTAGGGGAAAATCATGCATGAAATGATGATAATGTTGGATGATAATCACCCAACTCCCAAGGTGGCTCAAATAAATATAGTAAGAGTGAGCCTATTATACTCAGTGATAAAGGAAGGGAAATTAGTATCCCTAGGCTCGAGGTGCTTGAAATTGAAACATCAGAAGAGATGAGGCTAAACAAAGGAAAATGAAAGGTCACCAAAGATCCTAAATAAGAATTATGTTATAAATATTTAATACCATGGAGTTAGAGGAGGATATCAATAAAATGAGCATCTATGAGAGGGTTCAAAAAAGGATCAAGGATATGGAACTCTACTTGTGGCACATCAATAAGGAAAAGGATGTAACTATTGACCAAATTTGACTTTTAGTCAAATTGGGGCACCTATAGTAAAAAATTGAGGTTATAGGTCTATATGGGGTGTAATATGAGTGTCATTGGGTGTATTATATTTCAATTTATGTCAATTAATGTTATATTGGCTTTGGTTAATTAGTTTTTATGTCCATTTATCATTTTGAGTCATTTTAGGGGTCAAAAAGGTGCATTTAATACTTTGTATAGGTTTATTTGGAAATGTGAAGGTGTAAAAATATTATTTCATGCCAAATTTGTCCCTATAAGTCTTAAGTAATTGAAAAAAACTGAAATATGGTAGATTATGTAGAAGAAAGGTAGTTTTCTTAAAGGAAAGAAGAGTTTGGCACTTGTATAGCCTCCTTGAGAAGTGTGCCACATGGAAAATGGTCATGTAGTGCCTATTAATATTCCCCATGCTTAGTTACATGCATATTTTTTCCTTTTTAAGTGTCAATTATTTCTCAAAATTGTTCATCTCTCTTTTCACCCTTCTTGGCAAGTAGAAGTGACTTTTAGGTTTTTGCTTGGTACAAAAAACTCAGGATGTTTTAGGTAAAATGATTTAGGGAGGTTAAATTAAAATAATATACCTTAATTTAAATATAATGATTTTGGCATGTGCTTCATGAACCATCCTCATGAAGTTGATTGTGTAAATTTGCCTACTAATTTGTGCACCCTATAGGTTTTGCCTTGGTTTGGAGGATTTCATATAATAAAGATGATAATATGAGTTACTCATGATTTTAAATCCTTATCCTCATGAAGCTTTTTGGTTCAGTTTACAAGATGATATTCCATGTGTGATGGTAGTCATTTACACTACTTACAGAAGGTTGTATTCTTTTCAGGGGATTCATATTAATGATAAATGGTTTTCCCATGTTTAATTACATATAAAATACCTCCTTTACATGTTTTAATTCATAATTCCACGATTTTATCAAACTTTTACCCATTATCATACTCAATCAGGTCCTTACTCATTTACATATGCATCCATGTTGAAACACATGTACAGAGCTTGTTTAGTATGTTCATGAAGGTGTGTTTGAGGTATCCAAATGTTAAAATGTTTTTTTTTTTTTTAGAAGGAAAAAACAATGATTAATATTCAAAGAGATTGTAAAGGGTTGTCATAGCCATATGTAGCATACTTTCACCCAACCTACAGTGAATATGCATTCACAGGTGTTTGGAGGGTTTCAATTATTGAAGTTAGGTTTGGGGTCTTGAATAAATATCTTTGATATCATAATATACCATTTGGTAATTTATAAAACCTAAATTTTATCATCATTATGCATGTATTACTCACTATCTACCTAAACTCACAGTCTCCATGCTAAACTCAATCAAAGTCATCTACAGGTGGCTTACCACAAAGAGTTGAGATGCCTAATGGATTGTTGGAGTAGTGTTGATGTTCCTTTGGGAATCATAATATATTTAAGGAGATAATAACAAACACATAAAATTTTCTAAGTTGGCATCCAACTTTGAAAAGCTTTAAAAGGTGCAAGGACTATTTTGAGGTCTTTTGTCCCTAAAGCATAAAAATAGAGGTCTATCATGAAGAGGACATGTATGCAAATAGTTTCAAAGCATATAAATAGGTGATTTTTTTTTCCCTCTATCATGGAGAGGACTTGTGAAAAAATGGAGTCAAAGGAATTTATGTAAGGTAATTATTATGAGACCCAAAGAAGCCTCTTGAAACACTGAACCCAGACAATATTCACCTACAAGTTTGAGTTTCAAGAGGCTCTTTCATTCAAAAATTACAAACTTGATCATACCTCCATTATCTAATGATTTTAAATGAGGTAAGAAGCATTCGTTACCTGAAGGTCATCAATAGAGTTTGATATACTATGTTTTAAACCCTTATGTGTACCTATAGTTCGTACACTGAGCTAATGTTGACCTATAGCTGAGTATGAGAATAGAGTTATAATCTTGGTGTGCTAAGTGGTGTTTATCCCTTTAAATTTAAAACAATGCATATAAGAAAATTATAGATGGATTTAAAATTTCATGGAATGTCCCCATACATCATGACTAGGTTCAAATAGGTACAAATCCACCTACAGCCAATAGAGGGCAGAGAGGGGTAGGGAGCAAGTAATGTAGATTTATTGAGATGTATAAAGCAATAAAGGTGACAAAATGGTCTATAAAATTTCTAATATATCTTAAAGGAAAGTTATAAAATTTTATGATAGGGTCTTAAGCACACAAACACCATCATTTTTGTCTTAGAACTCACCTACAATCAACTGAGGGTGACTGAGATAAACAGTGAGTTGGGATTGAGTCCTAAGTGATGATTTAACTCAGGTTTGAAATGAAAAAGTTAAGTCAAGGGTATATGACCATGAAAGGTTTATTTTAAGGTTTATTTTTTGTTTTCAAGGCCTAACTCATGCAGTTTATCCCAAGGTACCACCTCTCCAAAACAAAGATACAGTCAAGGTTTTGAAACTCAATCTTAACTTATAAAGTGTGAAGAGAGACTAATGAAGGTTGAAGTGATTTTTAAGTTAAAGTACCTTTATCATGAATATAATTGTCTCATTAATCTATCATGAGTAAGTATATAATATGGATATTTTTTTAATAAATCAATACACAATCAACCTTCTAAAAACCCCTTCACAATCAACCCTCCAAGAGGTCTGTCTTGGAATTTGGATGAATTAAGCGGTCTTTTGGCCCAACCAGGAGCTATTTTTTGGTCCACATCACCCATATGACCCTAAGGTAATTAGGGGAATATTTTATACCCTATTATCATTAATAAAACAATAAATGAACACCTATAGATATTGGAAGCATGTAAACAAGGTTAGATTACCAATCAAGCCTGACTGAGTAAGAGAAGGTTTCAATATGGGAACATGAACTATGAGAGTTATAAATCATTTTAAGTGTTATTATCATGGTGATAAACATCTAAAATACATTCATGATATTAGAACCAATTGAAATAGAGCTTCAATCATGCATACTCATTTCATTCGTAACACCCCTACAAATAGCACCCTTTTTTCAAATTTGTCTTGAAGTTTTGATGAAGTTGGAGGGTTTATTCATAAAACCAAGGGATAAAAATTTATGGGGATAAAAATTTATTTTCTATGAGTAAATGTGGGAAGTACCCCCTATTTTGTCTCAGATGGGAGGTACTTCCCTAGGTGCACTAGTTGACAGTTAAAGCAATGGAGGAAAAGAGGATAATTAGATGATTTTGGAACCTTTATAGAATATTTAAAAGGTTTTTCCACATATATGGAAGCATTAATAACTAAAAAATAAAGGTTGGAGTTCAATGTAATAACTCAAACCCTCAGACTTATAAGCAAACCTACTAGGCATGGCTAGGCCTAAAAGTTCAAATGAGAAGGCATTGCCACTTCCACCTTGAGATGAGATTTATACCCTCTTGAATAATGTGTATTGTATGAATATAGGCATGTTTTATCTATTTATAGATAGGAAAAAACACCAAAATCCATTCTAATCTCCAAAGTGTAGTCAAGCCTGATGAGCAAGGGTATGCCTAAGGCCCAAACAAGGAGTCATTTTAATTTCCAACATTAAATAATAATATAAATGGATTTAAATATGTATATTATGGAATTATATAAGTTATTAAGCTTTTATTATGAATAGGAAGTCATTTTTTGGACACAAAACCAATTCAGGCATGTGTAAAGGAGGAAAAGGATCTTGATAGGTCAGGTTCAAGAACTCATATCTTTCATGATGCTACTCATGAGTGAAAAAATATTTATGGGAGTTTATTAGGGGTATTTAATGCCATTTTTTTTAAAAAAATTTACAACTCTAGTGTCATGTTTTTATGAATTAACCTTAAGAGGTCAAACTGCTCAGAAACCCTTCCAAAACCCTTACAAAGACCAGTTTGTGAAAGTGAAGTTGGAAATCTAATATAATTACATATTATGACCATGAAACCTATTTTACCTTGGAAGTTAATCCCTCAATATTATCCACATGCTTTTTGGATGTATGAACCTATATGGACATGGTTGAAATAAGTTATTTTTGATGATTTTTTATGTTGTGTAGGATACAAGAGGAGTTTGAACATGAAATAAAATTTGGGAGTAATATATAGAATTTAAATAACTAATAATTTAAATTTAGTACTCCATAATAAAGCCTAAGGTTTCAAATAATATCTCTCCTTTCAGCCAGTCAAAACTAGCCTATTGGACAAGCTAGTGAGTAGGGTGGAAAACTTCAAGTGAGCTCATTTTAAGATGTGCCTAATTATTTTAAGGCCATTAAGGGTATTTATAGGTTTAATACACTCCCTCTTATGTATTTTAATCAGAAACTTATGCCAATTTGAAACGCAAGTGTGCAAGGTGCATGAAAGAGAGGTTTTTTGGACAATAGATGATGATTGCTCCTTTCTAAGTGATTCTAGATAACTAGGACTAAAAAAAATGCATGAAGAGTAATTTATTATGTCCTTAAACTCAATTAAAATCATTTTACCTTATCCTAATTAGTTATGATGCATCCAAACAAGGCCAATCATGTAGGGAATTTTTCTAAGCCAAAACGAGGAGTTTCTTGCCACTTTTCATGAAGTTTGTGACTTGGATTGACACTTGTAACTCCTAAAATTTAATTTTTCATCCCAAATACTCTTCACATTCACAATTAACTCCTTTTATCAGCTTTAAAAGTGTCCTTGTGACCCTTTAACTTCTCTCTTCTCTCTCTCACATGTTTTATAAGAGCTAGCCATTTTGGCATTGTGTTGGATGCTCCACCTAAGTATGGAAAAGCCCTGATGATTTGTATACATTTTTATCAATAATAAAACTTATTTTTACCTCTTCCATTACTTTTATTGGTGTGTTAATTTGGAATGTTTTATTTTTCATAAGTGAAGACTATGGATTCCTTAGCATGTTGTTTTATTCTTTCATATTATTTGTAGTTAGAAAACTTCTTGAAGGGAATGTGAAGTGTTTTAGGATATGTAAAAGATTGAGTGAGTTATAATTTTCATTAGTTCCCTTGTAGTCCTTTTTTCTATTCCACCTAACTTTTCATATTCATCCATAACCTTACAATGTAGAATTGATGTGAGAAGATGAAGACTGGAGAAGTATATATTCAGTTTGTCCATTGATTTCAAGTGTAATATGCATATGGTTGGATGTCATCATGTTATTTGGTGTATAACCTCACTTATATTATTTTTATTTCTTTTATCCTTCTCCCTTTTCACACCCCAAAGTTTAGTACTAGTTGCAATCCAAAGTGGTACATCAAGGGATCTAACCCTATCTAGAGATTTATCTCATTCCTTAGGCAACCCACAAGCCTAGAGGTGATTTCATTTTACCACTTGGATGAGAATATATTTTACATATTCTTAAAGGGTGACAATTCAAGTGACAATAGTTTTTGGCACACCCAGTGGGACCCTTGGTTTAAGAGGTTGAGAGATTTTTCATGTTGTCTCTCAACAATCAGCCTTTAGAAGCATCTATCAAAGCATCAGTGGTGACTCCAAAGATACATCAATTAGTTAAGTAACCCAAGTTATACTTTGAATATTGTTATTAATCTATTTCTTTATGTTATTTATTTTAATTAGGTTTTATGGCTGAGTTTGGTGTTGAGTTTTATTCTCTACAAGTTGGTGAGATGTTGCAAGTTTGTGCCATTCCCTATCAATATGAACAAGTCCTTGGTCAATCTTGGAATGATCCTTACTATTATAAATATAAATTTCATTAGATAAAATATGATCCTTGTCATCCCATGCATGAATTATATCAATCCTATAACCATCCTCCTCAATGTTTTGCTCCTCCTAGTCAACTTACTCACTTCTCAAGCCAACCCATATTCACCTTCAAGAAAGCACTTTTGGGATATGAGAGTACATGTTAGATCCTAAAACACAAATATAATGTGGTATATAGGTTCCTAATCATGTCATTAATAAGGTGAGATAATCATTATATTTGGTCAAAAGAGAGTGGGTACCTATTGAGAGAGCCAATTGGAAAAGGCTCACAAGTGAGATGCTTAATGTGAGTGGCCTAGTTTCTTCTTTAGAGGATAGGCTAGGGGTTCAAGAAATTTAATCTCAAAAAAATTACCAGCCTTCATATCCACTTCCCCAAGTTTATTATCAGCCATATAAAACCCCTACTCATCAGCCAAATTAAAGATATCAAAGTCATCCTTTTCCTAATTAGTTGGAGGAGGAAGTTGAAAGAATAAACCTTGTGTTTGAAGATAATATTGATAGGTAGATTGAATTGGAAAATATGAATATGTAAATGTCCATGTTAGAATTCAAATAAGTGGAGTTCAATCCCTCATTGCCCTATCATATTGCATCCCCACCACCTCAAAAGGAGACTCATAATCCTAATGTCCTAAGCTGGAATAAGATAGTAGAGTCATGGGGAAAGAAAGAGAAGAAAAGTCTTGAAAAAGAGTGTGAAGTTGAGAAGATTCTTGATCCTATACAAAATCCTCCTACCATTCCTCAAGAAAAATATTATAACCTAATGTCCTAATCTAGATTAAGATAGTGGAATCATGGGGAAAGAAAGAAGATTAAAGCATTGTCAAGAAGTGTGAAGTTGAGAATGGAGTTGGTCCTTTGCAAGTCTCTCCCACACTTCATCATGAAGATTCATGTGTTCCATGTCAATGCTCATGTATTAATCATACTCATGATTATTCTTATGATCTTCAAGAGAAACTTTTTCAAGAAAACCTAGCCAAGAAAATTGAGGAGTTAGAGTCAAGGATGAAGTTACTAAGCCAAGGTGTCATGGAAGGTTTAGACCCCAAAGAAGATTTTATGCCTAAACACACCCCATCTAAGATCCTTAAAGAGAGTTCCCAATTTGAATCAAATGTGAATGAAGTGTATATCAAGTGGAAGGAAGAAACTCAAGTTATTTTAACCCAAGGTCTGGCTCTCCTTCCTCAAGAGCTTCTAAAACAATCCCCAACTCTGCATTCTCAATCTGATTTTAAGCCCTATGTTCCACCTCCACCAACTAGTTCCTTTTGTCCTCATCCCATCACCCTTTGCCTTGATGTACTTATGGTATGGGAAACTTAAGAAGAGAAAGTGGTTGGAGAAAATTAATAACTCTTACTTGAAGAAAATTTAACTCTTTGGTAGCCTTATTAGGTTAGGCCACCAGATTTCAAAATCCCTGGTCTTGGCCTCACTAAGAAGGAGATTGAGGATCTTGCATCCATTGATAAACAAGATTAGATTATGAAAGATGATGTGAAATTTGAAATATCTCAATAGGTTCTAAGTGATGAAGAAGAGGTGGGTTCTTATGTTGAATCTCCTTGTTTGGTTGATGATGAAGCATACACTCCTTGTGTTGAAGAAGAAATCTTGGAAGAGGTCCTTTGGGAATCCAAAGAAGAAGTTTAAGGAGTATATCTTGTTTTTACCCTTTATGATGATGATAAAAGTGAAGATGATGACTTATGGTATATATTTGAGGACATTTGCAAAGAATTTGAATCTCTCAAGGGGTCTACAACTCCTTTAGAGCTGGTTACAAGTAATGGTAAGAAAGATGACATTGTTCAAGATGTCATAGATGAGAAAGATGACATTGCCAAACATGTAATAGGTGAGAAACAAAAAGGTCCACATTAGCCTTGGGAGGTTAAGACAAACCTCTATTGGCCTTGATCTTTCAAAGAACAAGAAATCATTCCTCTAGAGACCATGACTACAAAGAAGATGAAAGTTGATCATAAGAAAAAGAGTGGGTAGCAACATGAAGTATGTGTACAAGGTAAAAAGGAATATGTATACATTAGAGACCTATTTTAAGATGATTTACTTGAGAACAAGTAAAGTGAAGTGCTAAGGAATAGGTCTAGTCCATCAAGTTTTCAATCTAAAGGGCAACATGTTTGGCATCCCTACCCATCTCATGCATAAGGAGACTCAAGAAACTTTCCATTTTATCTTGTAAATTGAGGTATGACTGATTATTAGTTGTACATAATATATTTTTTTAGATTACCCTAAGTGATTTGAGCACATGTGTGTGTGTGTGTGTGTGTTTGCTTTATTTATTGTGTGAGTCCTTCACTTTGTGTGGTTGAGGTAGTCATTAGTTGTCTTATCTTCATCAAGTTTATGGTCAATGGTCAAAGGTTTCCTTATTTGTCTCAAACTTTAGATGACTCCTAAGCCCAATGGACTAATAAAGCTACTAGTCTAGTTAGTATAGTAGGCATACTACCCCTATGAGTCACCAATTTGTTGACCAAATTTGACTTTTTAGTCAAATGGGGGCACCTATAGTAAAAAATTGATTTTATAGGTCTATATGGGTGTAATATGAGTTTTATGGGGTGTATTATAGTTTAATTTATGTCAATTAATATTACATTGGCTTTGGTCAATTATTTTTTATGTTAATTTATCATTTTGAGTCATTTTAGGGGTTAAAAAGGTGTATTTAATGCTTTATATAGGTTTCTTTAGAAATTTGAAGGTGTAAAAATATTATTTCAAGACCCATATGTCCCTATAAGTCTTAAGTAACTAAAAAAACTAAAATATGGCATATTATGTAGAAGAAAGGAAGTTTTCTTGAAGGAAAAGAAGAGTTTGGCACTTATACAGCCTCCTTAGGAAGTGTGCCACATGGAAAATGGTTAGGTAGTGCATATTAAACTTCTCCATGCTTATTTACATGCTTGTTTTGATTTTCAAGTGTCATTTATTGCTCAAACCTGTTCATCTCTCTTTTCACCCTTCTTGGCAAGTAGACATGACTTTCAAGTTTTTATTTTGTGTAGATAACTCAAGATGTTTCAAGGGAAATTATTTAAGTAGGTTAAATTAAACTCATATACCTTCATTTTCATATATTAATTTTTAATAATGGTGTATTTTTCTTCATGAACCATCCTCATGAAGTTGATTGTGCAAATTTGCCTACTAATCTGTGCACTGTATAGGTTTTGTCTTGGTTTGGAGGATTCCATACAATCTAGATATTGATATGAGTTCCATATTATTTTCATTACCTATAATTATGATTTAAATTCTTATTTTCATTTTTGGTAAATATCTCATGAGCTTTTTGGTTCAGTTTGCAAGATGATGTCCCAAGTATGATGGAAGTCATTTGCACTACTTGAAGAAGGTTTAATTCTCTACAAGGGATTAATATGAATGGAAAATGTTTTTTAAAATATTTAATTACATATTACATACCTCCTTTACATTTTTTTCCTCATAATTCCATACTTTTATCAAACTTTGACCCATTCTCATACTCAGTCAGCTCCTTACCCATTTTCATATGCATCCATGCTGAATCACATATACATAGCCTATTTAGTATGTTCATGAAGTTGTTTTTAATGTCTAAAAATTTTAAAATGTTTCTAAGAGAAGTAAAAAATGAGGAATCTTCAAATAGCTTATAAAGGGCTATCATAGCCATATGTAGCATACTTTCACCCAACCTGCCATGAATATGCATTCACAAGTGTTTGGAGGGTTTCAATTATTGAAGTGAGATTTGGGTTATTTCATAAATATATTTAATATCATAATATACAATTTTTTCCTTTTTAAAACCTAAATTTTATCATCATTATGCATGTCTTTCTCAATGCCTACCTACTAAACTCAGTCAAAGTCATCTACAGGTGGCTTACCACAGAGAGTTGAGATGCCTAATGGATTTTTGAAGTAGTTTTGAGGTTCATTTGGGAATCATAATATATTTAATTACATCATTAAAAATTCATAAAATTTTATAATTTGTAAATTCAAATTTGAAAATATTCAAAAGGTGCAAGGACTATTTTGAGGCCTTTTGTCCCTAAAGCATAAAAACAAAGGTCTAAGAGGTTTTTACAGGTTCCCTATAGCATGTTTGCAAATATTTTAAAATCATATAAATAAGTGAGTTTTGTTTCCTATATCATGGAGAGGACTTATAAAAAAATTGAGTCAAATGGATTGATGTAATGCAATTGTTATGAGACCTAAAGATGCCTCTTGAAACACTGAACCCAGTTAGTATTCACCTACAGGTTTGAGTTTCAAGAGACTCTTTCATTCAAAAATTAAAAAATTGATCATACCTTCATGATAGAATGATTGTAAATGAGGTAACAATCATTCTTGACCTTAATGTCATCAAGGGATTTTGATATACTAGTTTCTAAACCCTTATGTGTACCTATAATCTGTACACTGAGCTAATGTTGACCTACAAGTGAGTATGGGGACAAAGTTGCAATATTGGTGTGTTAAGTGGTGTTTATCCATTTCAAGGAAAATAATTGAATATAAAAAAATTATATATGGATTTAAAATTTCATGGAATTTCCCCATACATCATGACTAGGGTTCAAATAGGTACAAAACCACCTACAACCAATAGATGGCAGAGAGGGGAAGGGAGCAAGTAAAGTAGATTTCTTAAGATGTTTAAAGAAATAAAGGTGAGACAATGATCTAGACCAGTTATAATATGGATTAAATGAATTTTATAATATTTGATGACATGGTATTAATCACATAAACACCATCATTTTGGTCTTGGAACTCACCTACAGTCAGCTGAGGATGACTGAGACAGACAGTGAATTGGGATTGAGTCCAAGTGATGATTTAGCTGAGGTTTGAAATGAAAAATTTAAGTCAAGGGTAGATTACCATGGAATATTTTTTTGAAGGTTTTTTTTGTTTTCAAGGCCTAACTCATGCAGGTTACCCCAAGGTACCACCTCTCCAAAATAAAGATACAGTCAAGGTTTGGAAACTCAGTCTTAACTTTGTAAAGTGTGAAGAGAGATTAATGGAGGTTGAAGTCATTTTCTAGTTAAAGCACATTTATCATAAATATAAGTGTATCATTAATATATCATGATTAAATATATAATATGGATATTTTTATAACAAATCCATACACAATCAACCTTCTAAAAACCCATGCACAGTCAACCTTCCAGGAGGTCTATCTTGGAATTTGGATGAATTAAGGGGTCTTTTGGCCCAACCAAGAGTTGATTTTTAGTCCACATCACCCATATGACCTTAATGGAAGGAGGGTAATATTTTATGCCCTGTTATCATTCCTAAAACAAGTAGTAAACACTTACAAATAGTGGAAGCATGCAAACAAGGTTAGCTTACTAGTCAAACCCGATTGAGTAAGAGAAGGTTTCAATATGGGAGCATGAACTATGAGATTTGGAAATAATTTTAAGTGTTATTATCATGGTGAAAAACATATAAACTACCTTCATGATATTATAAAAAAATTAAATAAATCTTAAATCATGCATACTTAGTCCATTTGTAACACCCTTGCAGACAGTGCCCTTTTTGTAAGTTTGTCTTGAAGTTTTGATGAAGTTAGAGGGTTTATACATAAAACCAAGGGATCAAATTTTATGGAGAGAGTATTTAACACATATATAATACTCTAAATAGTTATTTTATATGATTAAATGGGGTAATAACCCCTTGTTTTGTCTCAAACAAGGGATACTTCCCTAGGTGCACTAGTTGACAGTTGGAGGAGTGGAGGCAAAGAGGCTGATCAAATGATGTTGTAACCTTAAGATAAGATGTAAAATGTTGTTCCAAATTTAGGGAAGAATTAATAACTAAATAATAAATTTTGGATTTCAATGAAATAGGTCAAACCCTCAAACTTACAAGCAAACCTACTAGGCATGGCTAGGCCTAAAGGTTCAAATGAGAAGGCATTGCCACTTCCACCTTGAGATTAGATTTATAACATCTTGAATAATGTGTATGGGATGAATAAATGAATTTTTTATTTATTTATAGATAATAAAAACCACCAAAATCCATTCTAAGGTCTAAAGTGTAGTCACGCCTGGTGAGCAAGGGTATACCTAAGGCCCAAACAAGGAGTCATTTTCATTTCCAACATGAAATAAGCATATAAATGGATTAAAAAATGTATATAAGGGAATTATATAAGTTATTAATTTTTATTTATGCAAAGGAAGTCATTTTTTGGACACAAAACCAATTCAAGCCTGTTCAAAGGAGGAAAAGGAGCTCGATAAGTCAGGTTCAAGCACTCATATCTTTCATGATGTTGTGCATGGGTGCCAAAGTATTTATGGGAGATTATTTAGGGTATTTAATGCCATTTTTTTAATTTATTTTCAACTCCAATGTTGGGTTTTTATGAAACAACCTTAAGAGGTCAAACTGCTCAAAAACCCTACCAAAACCTTTGCAGAGACTAGTTTGTGAAAGTGGATTTGGAAAGCTAATCTAATTACATATTCTGACCATGAAACCTATTTTAACTTGGAAATTAATCTCTAAATATTCTTCACATTATTTTTGGATGTACAGACCTATATGAACATGGCTGAAATGGGCTATTTTTGACAATTTTTTTGTGTTGTGTAGGATACAGGAGGAGTTTGAACATGAATCCAAATTTGGGAGGAATATATATAATTTTTATGACCCATAATTTAAATTTAATATGATATAATAAATCCTAATGTTTAAAACAATAGCTCTCCTTTCAACCAGTCAGAATTGGCCTATTAGACAAGCTAGTGAGAAGGGTGGAAAACTTTAAGTGAGTTGATTTTAAGGTGTTTCTAATGCCTATAAGTCCATGAATAGTATTTAAAGGTTTAATCCACTCCATAATATTTATTTTAATGGGAAAATAATTCCAATTTGGAAGCCAAGTGTGCAGGGTGCATGAAAGAGAGGTTTTCTAGACAATAGATGATGATTACTCCTTTACAAGTGATTCGAGATGACTAGGAATACAAATAATACATGGATAGTATTTTATGATTTATTTACCCTCTATTAAAATAATTTTACCTTCTCCTAATCAGTTATGAGGCATTAAAACAAGGCCAATCATGCAAGCAATTTTTTTGAGCCAAAATGAGGAGTTTCTTGCCACTTTTCATGAAGTTTATGACTTGGATTGGCACTTGTATCTCCTGACCTTGCATGGATCACCCCAAATAATCTTTAAATTCAAAATTAAATCTTTGGATCATCTTGAAAAGTTTCCTTGTTACCCTTAGACTTCTCTCTTCTTCTCCCTCTCATAAGTTCTATAAGAGCTAGGCATTTTGGCATTGTGTTGGATGCTCCACCTGAGTATGGTGAAGCCCTAATAATTTTTATACCTTTTGATCAGTAATAAAAATAATTTCTACCTCTTCCATTACTTTTCTTATTATTTTCATTTGGAATTTTTGATTTTGCATAAGTGAAGACTATGGATTCCTTAGCATGTTGTTTCATTATTTCATCCTATTTACAGTTGGAAAACTTCTTCTTATAGGTCATGTGAAGTGTTTTAGGAGATGTCAAAGATTTATTGAGTTATTATTTTCATTAGTTACCTCATATGCCTATTTTCTAATCCTACTAACTTTTCACATTCATCCATAACCTCAAAATGTAGGATTAATGTGAGAAGATGAAGATTGGAGAAGTGTATGTTCAGTTTTTCCTTTGATTTCAAGTGTAATATGCATATGTTTAGATGTTATCATGTTATTTTTTAAATCACCTCCCTTAGATTAGTTTGATTTCAGTTATTCTTCTCCCTTTTTACACCCTAAATTTTATTAGTAGTTACAATCCAAAGTGGTACATTAAGGGATTTAATCCTATCTAGAGATTAGCCTCATTCCTTAGGCAACCCACAAGCCTAGAGGTGATTCCATTATTACACTTTGATGAGGAGAGATTTTCCATCTCCTCAAAGGTTTCAAATCTAAGTGACAATAGTAACAACATAGACACAAAGATAATGTTTGTTCCTTTAATGCTCATATGAACACACCAATGTTTGAAGTTCCTTCCATCACCATCAAAGATGAAGACACGATGCAATCTAAGGTGAGTGCCAAATTATCTATGTCAACCTGACCAAGATTAATAAGGTTGAGGATAGGATCACATTTATAAACTGGTGATAGATCTAAGCCATTAAAATAAAGGAATAGTGCCATAATTAGTGGCTAGAATGTACATTTGATGAAGTTAGATAAGTAATGTTCTCAATAAAAAAATAAGCTAGATACCATGGACCTAAAAATGTTGAGGATATGTCAGTGCATTATGGAGAAGGAACCTAGCCTCTTGGACAAAGTAAATGTTAACCATTTTGACCACAAGTCAAAATGAGTCAACCCCCTATAGTCAAAAACTTCATTTAGGGGCATAGTATATTGTATATGGTATGTTATATTCCATTTTATGTCATTTAATGTCTTACTAGCCTTGATCATGGTCTAATTTAGTCTTTATGTCATTTGATGTCATTTAGGGGTCATTTTAGAGCATTAAATGCAAGTGGTACAGTTTTAAAAGTAAGGTAAGTGTTATAAAATCCTCATAAATGTCCAATATGTTAGTCCCTATTAGACATTTTAGTTTCTAACTAAAAACTTATAGGTGATAACTAAAAATCAAGAAAACAAGAAAAAAGGAAGGAGTTTCAAAGGTTATATGACCTATTAAAGAGAGTGGAACATGGGAAAAGGTTTTTAAATGGATATTCAACTTCCTTAGATTCATTTCCATGATTTACATGCTTTTCAAGTGCCAAAAAATGGCTAAAACCATTCTACTCTTCCAGCGCTCCACTATGCACATAAAACTGGTCAATAGGTTTTTGGTTGGTATAGCTAATAGAAGAAATTTCATATAAAATACCTTTTTGGGATGGTATTAAACTCATTCCAAATAATTTTCATGGAAATATTTCAAGTAATTGTGGCTTATACTTTATGAACCATCTTTAACAAGTTGACTTTGTATTTTTGCCTATTATTTCCCACACTATGTAGGTTTTGCTCTTATTTGAGATAGTCCATATATCTTAGTTGATGAATTTTATTACATAATATTTTTATCAATTATCTCATTTTATCCATGATTTTTTTAATCATCATAAGTGATTTTATGAGCCAAGTAGTCCAAATTACAGGTTGATGTCACCATGTGACGTTAAAGTCATGTTTCACTACATGCATAAGGTTTGGTTCTCTCCAAAGGTTTCATGTGAATGTGATAGGATATTATCCATTTTTTCATGTCATAATAATAACCTCCCTTCCATTTTTGGCCTTACAACATCATACATTGATCAAACTCAAAGTCAATTCTATGCAAGCTTCTGACTATAATCATGGTATCTTGAGGTTTAAAAACATTCATGGGAGGTATATTAAGAGTATTATGTTATTTAAAACCCCATTGGATCATTAAAATTCAAACTAAACCACTCAAATACCATGAGAAGGATTGTGATAGACAAAACCATATACATACATAGTCAACCCATTGAATGAGAATCTATAGGTGCCTTAGAAGGAGGCCATCACATTGAGATAATGTATTTGATTGTTTTAAAAGTATTTATGATTAAATATTTTTAATGAGATAGGATTGGTTATATTATCTTCACTATGTGTATTGGTCATGTCTTCACACTCACTACCTAGCCTATAACTCAATGCATGCCTATAGGTGCATCATAAATGCTAATCATATTAAAGGAGAGTATTGGAACTTAATGAAGTTATAAATGGTGAAAGGAGTCCATTTTAAGGTTGATAGAGGGACTAAAAATCATTTAAGGATAGATTTAATGCACACTACCCATACTCATTATCACTACCTACACATGGAAATATCCACGTACAGGTGGCACTGACAGAGAGTTGGAGATGATATATGGAGATATTATAACATGTTTTGAGATCATCTTTCAGGTTATAAGATGTTTAAAAGACTATAATAGGTATGTTTGATGCATTAGACTATTTGACAGTCTTGAAAGGTCACTCCAAGTGAAGGAATGTGAACTCAGGGATAAGTTTCCCTATAACACAAAAATAGAGCACTCAACACTTTTGGTGTTAATTTATGATGATGTCACATGGATTTTTGACCAACCCAAATGCATCCATATTATAGCCTCCACATAGGTGGAGAGACTTATAAAAGGAAGAGGGTGTGTGACTTGAGGATAGTAGTGTTTGAAGACCTCCAACATTGATATTTATTCACTAAAGTCTCTCAGTGATGTCTACAAGATTTGAGTTTCAAACTACCCCCTACACCCAAAATTGCAAAGCAAAGGCATGTATTCATGGTAAGTGGTTCCAAGAGAGTGAGAGAGTATAAAATTAAAGTGGGAGGAATTTTAATATCTTCTTGAGGAATCTAAGGACATGAAAGGTTTGGATAGGTGTCATTCACTCCTCTGTATGGATTATAATGAAAAACTAAAGACAAATATGGTGCCAAGTGTGAGGGGTGAGTTAAAGAAGAGTTATTTGGACTATAGGTAGTGACAAATCATGTGTATAATAATCTTGATGATTATGGATATGACTAATGCATGGTGAAGCATGTCTACAACCCCTCTCCCTTAGTGCAATCATCACATCTACCCCTAATCAGTTGTGGGATGTTTCAAAATGGACAAATGATGAAATCAATTATTTTAACAAGAAAAAGGATCTATACACCACATTCTAGGAGTTTCATGACTTTGAAGGACATGTGTAACTCCTCTGAATTTGACAAGTGTTCTTATGACTCTTGGAATTCTCTCTTCTCAATTCTATCTCAAGTTCTATAAGAAGAAGACATTTTGGATTTTGTAAATTAATACCACACCATGTATGATGAAGCCCTATTTTTTTTGGCATTGTACTTTACCTTAGAAAAATAAATAAAATTTGGTTTGAGATCATATATCATCTTTTCAAAGTGTGTGAAAAGATGTATAGTGAATAATTAAGAGATATCTATCTATCCTTGCTTTCTCTCAATCCTTCCATGTTTGATGCAAGTGATTCCAGTATAGTAAGACATATGAAGTTTTTTTAAGTGTATGGATATGTTATTAAGTGTAAAATTAGCCTTAGTATCTATAATTGATCTATGGTTTCACTTACCTTGGATATTCTTCATGCATGTCACCTTCATATTGAAACACTAATGCTAGTGCATTCTAAGACTCTTAGACTAGTGTTGTAGGCCTTATCTCTTTGTGAAATAATTATTATAGTATTTTGGAATACATTATAGTGTATCACCCCCTTATAATAGTTTAATTTCATGAAAACTTCTATTCCTTTCCCCAAAACAAGTAATAGTTAGGTGATAAGCATTTCAAGGTATATTCAGGGAGTTATCCCTTAAACCTAGAAGTTTACTTCTATCATAGGTACACCCACATACCTATAAGTACTCACATGTTTCCCAAACATGGAGTAGTCTTGAATACCCTCCTCTATGGTGCAATATTTGGTGAAAATAATTCTATCACTTCCAATCGGACCCATTATCTTCAAGATAGCTTGTCAAAGTGAATGCTGGTCTTGACAACATTAGTTGCAAATTGATGTGCTACTCAGCATTTGGCAACTCCATTCAAGGTAAAATCTAGTTCAAGGTAATTTTTTTGTCATAAATTAGATCTCATGCTTCATGGTTCTTACTAGGTCATCATCTCGTAGAGTGTTCAATCTTATCAATCCATCTATTCAATGTAAACTTCCTCTTGAAATTCAATACCCTCATCCTAATTTACCTTTTGAGGAGAAAGAAGATTTTGCTAGCCAAAGAAGTGAAGAAGTTGAAGAGATTGAAGATATTGAAGAATACATGGCTAGGAAACATGCCTTTCCTACCTTCAATACTAAAAATCCAATTCATCTCCAAGTATATGATGTCATTCCCCCTAATGCCACAAAGAGTGTGCCTACATTCAATGGTGAGATTCATGTTACATCTAGTGAACACATAAGTGATATCTCAAATTTTTGTAGTTTGCATAATGTCATTAAGGATAATATTTCCATTAGACTCCATTCCATTCCCCTTAGAGGGAAATATATTGATTGGAATAGGACTTTTCTCGGTGGATGTATCACATCATGGGAAGACTTTGGAGTGTTGTTGACTTAAATTTTTGAAGATGAAAGTGACCATGCCTCTCTTAAACATCATATCAATCTAATAAAAAGAGGCCCCAAGGAAACAATGCATGACTTCAATGAGAGGTTTCAAAAGACTTGGTATATATTTCCTCCTCCCATGAGACAACCTACTAGATTTGTGTTCCCCACATACTTGAGAGCCATTGGTACTAATATTGTTATCATGTTTCAATCTATGGGTGGTTTCACTCTCCTTGAAGCATATGAACTTGCCTTTAAAGATGATAATGGCCTCATTCAAGTATTAAAATTTCCTCCTAAGGTGTCTATGCCTCTACTACCCAATACTATAGCTGATACTCCATGTGTGGCCTAAATTCCTAATGTTAAGACCAAGCCTATAACTGCTCCTAAGAAGGTAGATAATGTCATAGATAAAGATGCAAAAATTTAAATGCTAAGAGCTCAGCTTAGGAAAGCTAACATGAAATAAGGTGCCTATACAAATCCATACCCCTATTTGCATCAATATGGCTAACAATATGGCAAAGGAAGAGGTTAAGGGAAACCTAACTTCAATAGGATTTCCAATGTGTACAATCCTAATTCCACTACTAATGCAAGGGAGATGGTACCAGTGTATAACAACTTAGTGTAAGGAGAAAATGGAAACAAGGATAATTTATGGATGTAAATGAGAATGGAGAGAAATATCTTGTTTCACAAGGGTGAGTCACTCCCCTCCTATCATCTGAAGATGAGTTCATGATGCAAGTAAATGGGAATTGATAGCCTCATAAAGAGAGCTTCACCAACTTCTTGGTAGAAGAAACTTTTGTACTTAATCAAGGAGTCTCTATTGAATAAAATATAAGGGCCAAGAGGAAGGATCTATGATGTGATAATATCATTCATAAAATTTTATCCAATCTCCCTCCAAGGTAGAAAAGCATGGTTGCGAGCATGGTGGCTCCAAACACACCTACACCTCCTCCAAGTCAAAATGTGGTAAGATCTACTCAAAGTGTCTCAATTCCTTAAGTTCTAAGCAATATTTTACCTCCAAGGAATCAAGATAAGGTGAGTAATATTGACCTAAACATAGTGGATTCCTTGAAAAGTGCCAAAGTATCTATCTCCTTGTGGGATGTCCTTCATATGCCTAGCCAAAAAGAACTATTACAAAAGAAGTTGTATGTTATCCCTACTAGTCCTTCATCTTCAAGTCAAATTAATTATCATGTTGTTCTTGAAAATTCCCATAATACTATTTTTGAACCATATACTAAAGCCAAGAATCCTCCACCATTCTACCTCACTCTTATAGTGGGTGACAAATTGGTCCACAATTGTATAGTTGATAGTGGTGCTTCTACTTCAGTCATGCCCAAATTTGTAGCTGATAAGTTGGGCCTAAAATATAAACCTCATAGCGAAGGAGTGATCCAACTATATTTTACACTTGCTAAGACAATATAATTGATTAAAAAAAATTGAAGGTTTCCTTGCATGATTGTCCTATATTTCCCATCCTTCAAGACATAGTTATTGTTGACATCCTATCTCACTTTACAATCTACCTTATAAGAGACTTTACAGCCAAGATATTTGGATATCCCTTAGCTGATTGGTCCTTCTTGGCTTTTAATATAAGGTATGGAATCAAGGTGACCATTAGAACTCAACCTCTTGTAAGGTTTCACATTAATCCCTATATTAAAACATGTTCTAACTTAAATTATGTTGTCCATGAGAGGGAAGAATCTATGTTGATGATGGTGCTTCTAAACTTGAGGGCACTTCTAACTTGTTCCTTGATGAATATGTTGTATATGATTATGAGCATATCCTTATACATACGTTGATCAAACTAACCTTGGTACTTATATCATCCATGAAGAGCCATTTGAAAGAGTAGAGGTAAGTGTTAAACATTCCTTTTCACAAGTTGCTGAGAGTAACTATTTGATTCATGTATATGATGAGGCTAGATTGAAGAATCTGATTGACCACCATGGAGGGAGGAATGATGTCTTTATACCTATTTTTGATGAATATGCCCTTGATGATGATATTCATGGGGAAGAAGAGTTTGACCAGTTGAGTAATGTTCCTGCTCTAAAAAAAATTATATTTGATATGTTTTTTAATGAGACTAATGAGCAGGATCTTAAGTATTCTATTTGTTGGTTAATTATTTTGTCGATCAGCATACTGATAAACAAAATAGGTCTAATTAGCCAAAGTAGGAAGATTGGTCATCCAAATGTGTAGGTTTACCACATCAAAAGGAGACTAATCTCTCCTCTCATCAAGGGGAGGTTCCCTATGATATGTTATATATATGTATAAACAGAAAATAATACTCAAGGGTGGGACAAACCATCCATCTCTCTTTATTTAGAGATGATGCGTGCAAATCAAAGGAAAAATCTCAAGGGAAATGACAGAAATCACTCCTCTTCTTTTAGAATTACTATTCAGCAAACCCCAAGAATACTCTTGGTAGTAATTACAAAAAGTAACCAAGGACATAATAACTAGCAAATTGAGATGTAGCACAAAGTCTCCACCTGAATTACCCAAGAGTGAGATACGAAGGAAAATGAGGGCACAAAGTCATCCCAAGTTCCTTTACATAGAAATAAAAAGAAAACACACTAAAGGCAATTATGGGGGCACAAAGTCTCTCCACAATTGACTTCAGGACACCTTCTTGACAACTTTCACTAATTTTGCTTGTTGAATTGAAGGAACAGAGAATATATTAAGGAAAAAGACATAAGAACAGTTTCCTCAACAACAAAGATATCACAGCACAAAGTTTGAAAAGTCACTTGCTTTCTTATTCCAATAACAAAATATGATCAATTTGAACTCAAAGTCTTAGTAATGCCTTTCAATTTTGGTAGAGTTTCATTTTTAATTATCAGAGAGAGATCCATTTACAATAAAAGATAGTCCCTTATATAGCCTCTTCAAGAAGGACTCAGGAACAGTAACACATCATGTTGCATTGAAATTTGTTAAGAAGACAGGCTGAAATTTAGGGGAATCTACCCATTTGCTTTTCTCAATGCAAAGAAACAAGTCATGCTATTGAAAGTTTGCATCTTTTAATGTCCACCTAGTGATCTGATCCCTCTTCATCATTCATCTTTTTTTGGTTATTTGAATCGGGTCCTAGATTTAATTCGATGCTCTGTACCTTAGTCACTTTCTGCTAGTCTTTAGCAATTGATGCATGGCACATTCCACTGCTAAATAGGTGAAGACACATGGCAAGTTCCGTGGGACTCTGAGAAATGTTTATTGATAGAGGATTTGAAATCTATTAGAAACTCATAATCACAGGTGCAAACACTTGTCGCTCTCTATGGAGTTACAACAGAAAAGGTGGCAGCTTTTACTTGCCTCTTGAGAATCCTATGGAGGATGACACATGGCAGCTTCCGCTGAGCTTCTAGCTACCTTTGAAAAGTCTTCAGGACTTATATTAGTTTTTCACAAAGGATGACATGTGGCAACATGAATTTTGAAATAGGTGAGGACACGTGGTGTTTTCCACTGTCACTTTTTGAGGGACACGTGGTAGCATCTGTTAAACTTGTAGAAGCTTTGGATGCCTTTTAAGTGTCCTACAGAAGATGACACATAGTAGCTTCTATCACATTTTAGAAAGACTATAGAACTATGCGGGACTCATTTGGATTCATGCAGATGATGCCACTTGGCATGTTTCACTTAACTTACAAAGGACACATGGTAGCTTCTGTGGCATCGTGTTGAAACCTCTCATCGTCAACACCTGGCACTTTTTGCTATCAGGATTTTGTAGCATCATAAAAATGCTTAGGGATCACTCAAGTTATTTCTAATGATGACACTTATCGGCCTCCACCGATCTCTGCATTGGACGCGTGGCATCATCTACCACTTCTCAGAAATAAAGTGTAACGGGGCCCAGTCGATGACACTTGGCAGCATCTGCCTGACTCTTTCTTTTGCGTGTGCTTCTTTTCTTAATGGAGATAGCCTTTGAACCTTTGAACTCATGAACCTAATAAACTTATGAAGTGGTTCAAGGTTCAACAGTTTGGTCGGTTCATTCTTTTGAGTCACTTTGGCATCTTTGAACCAATCTTGTTGAACTGTTTGGGGCTTGAACCTGTTGAACCATTAGTCCTTTGAATGAAAAAGCTTGAATAATTCCCAATTTTGAAAGCTTAGAACAATTTTTTGAAATGAGAAGAGATATTTTGCTCTTTTCAAGACCAAAATAGCTTATATGTTGTCCTAAAAATGAGTAACATTTTTTAGGTACAACAGTTAGCTCCAATGGGGGAACTTCTATCAATTGTAAAAAAGAATTAAAGAGAATAGAATCCAGAATCTCTAGTGCCTTGAAGTATGAAATTGGGCTATGGAGTCATGCTACCCAAAAATGAAAGGCATCAAAAATGGAAACAAACAAAATAAAATAGAATTAAAAACTATACAAATATACATATATATAGATGCAATGATCTGATACTTCAAGAGTTGAAGTGTTTTAGATGTTGCCCATTGTGAGGCAGAGAAAAGAGTGTGTCATCTTGATATTTCAGTAGAAAGCTATTTTCACCAATGTGTTGATGAATTATAAATGGGCCTCTCCAGAGGGAGTCAAATTTTCCATGCATCCCCTTTGGTTCTCTCCTTTTGTCCCATAGCAAGACTTGATTTCCAATCTGGAAATCACAATTTTTGGCCTTCTGGTCAAATAGTTTCTTTACCAAAATTTGATGAGCAACAATTCAGTCCACCACCATGGTTCTCTATTCATCTAGCTTAGTCAGGCACATGATTCTCTTATCAAGAGAGCTTTCATATGTCTGATCTTTAATTGCCTTTGCCAATTTCAAGACTGACAATTCTAAGGTGATTGGTATCTCAACATTGATACCATAAAAAAGTTGAAAAGAAGACATACCAATTACCCTCTTTGGTGTGATTCTGTCTTCCCATAGAGCATCAACCAATGCTTTATGCCATGTCCTTTGATTGTTATCTGCTAGCTTCTTGATGATAGTTACCAGGTTCTTATTGTTGGATTCATCTTGTCCATTCCCTTGTGGAAAATAATTAGAAGAGTGAGAGAGTGTAATTCCATAATGGAAATAGAATTGTGTAATCTCCTGGGAAGTGAAATAAGCTACATTGTCAGTCAAAATTTTAGTTGGAACTCCAAACTTGGAAATGATATTCTCTTTGAAGAAATTGCATACAACTTCTAAAGTAGCATACTTAGTTGGGATTGCTTCTACCCACTTGGTGAAATAGTCAGTTGCTGTAATGACATAATCATGTCTAGCACTTGAAGATGGGTTTATAGTTCTAATAAAATCAATCCCCCATTGCTGGAAAGGTTCTTCTATGAACACTAGCTTGAGAGGCAGGGCAGCCAACTTGGGTCTTCCAACAAATTGCTGGCAGAGTTCACATTTTCTTACCCACTTATATGCATCTTGGAAAAGAGTTGGCCAGTAATACCTAGCTCACAGAATCTTGTGAGCAATCATAGGGTTAAAAAAATATCCTCCAGAGGCTAGATTATGGAAAGATTTCAAAAGTTGGTTTTGTTTCTCTTTGTCTACACAGCGAAGGAATACTCCATCTATGCTTCTCTTGTACAAGCCATTGTCCCAAAAGAAAAAATTGGCAGCTTTCAACTTGATAGTCCTTATTTCTTTATAAGACAAATGAGCAAGGCATTCACCATAAGTAAGGAAATGAGTAATACCTAAATACCACTCATTGGTAGTGGAAAAAAAAGGATTATTGGTGTATCTTCTACTTCAGCTTTTTCATGTTGTGTATTTTTTGGCTTATTGTCAGCAATAAATTGGCATAGGCCTTTCCCCTGACCAGCTTTGTTGGATTGATGTCTAGATCAAATTCTTAGATCTTTGTAATCTAATTTCCCCTTTTGTTGCCAAACTCTTGCTAAGTTAATATGGACTTGACTGTGGTGTCAGGAACTAAGGCAGTAGTGTGTGAATTCAAGACATAGAAGCAGAAATGTTTGATTGCTTTCACCAATGCATAAGCATGCTTCTCTACATTTGAATACTTCATCTCATGGGTTTTGAGAGGGAAACGCATGAAAGAGATAGAAGATTCCATACCTTCCTTGTCCCATTGAACAAGAATTGTTGAAAGCATGTGTTCAGATGCATAGCTGTATATAATGAAATCTTTGTTGTAATCTAGACAAACCAAAGTAGGGGTGTGAGCAATGGCAGTCTTGATATCCTAAAATTCTAACTTGCCTTCTTTAGTCCAGTTGAAGGTGGTCTTCTCTTTCATCATGTTCACAATGTGTCTAGTCTTCTCAGTAAATTTAGGGATGAATCTCCGTAAGAAATTCACCTTTTTAAAGAAAGAATGAACAACATTCTTACTTGTAGGCAAATTAAGCTCTTGAATATACTTGACTCTGTCTGCGTGAATATTTATGCCTTATTTTGACATAATGTGTCCAAGGAGCTTCCCCTCTGTTACTCCAAAAATAGACTTCTTGGGGTTCAAGGAAATACCATTCTGGTGGCAATGCTCTAGCACTTGTTGTAAGTAGCGTACATGATCAGATCAATGCTTTGAAAAGATAGTCAAGTCATCAAGGTATACCACTATGAATTTACCTATCTCATCTTTGAAATACAACTCCATTTCTCTCTGAAAGGTAGCACGAGCATTTATCAAGCCAAATGTAACCCAAGGTGTGGTGAATGCAGTCTTGTGTTGGTCTACTTCACCAACTTTAACTTGATTATATCCTGAGAAGCCATCTAGCATTGATAACATCTCTGAACCTATCACTGTTTAAAGCACTTGATCCATGATTGGCAAAGGATAATTATCTTTCAAAGATGACTGATTCAGATTCTCAAAATCTACACAAATGTGAATATATTTAACATTTTTTGTATCTCAGATAGAATAGTACCTGATAATTTTGGATTGTATTGTCTAGATTTTTGCTTATAGGGCATTGAATCAGCCTTGAGAGGAATCTCATGGAAAATTTCATCAAGTTTGAGAGACTTCAGGTCTTCATAAGAATATGCTAAGACATCCATGTATTGACAGAGTAAAGTGGTGAACTTGAATCTTTCTTCAGGGGTGCAGCACTTACCAATGTTAACCATTTTGGGATTTTCTTTAGTAGTCAGATTTACTTAATTGAATCCCTGAGAGAAACTTGAATCTATTTGTTGTTGCTTGATGAATCTATCATGCTTGTCAAACAATTTCTCAAGAGAAACCAGGCCTTTAGGAATTTTATTTCTTTTCAGCTGTAAGAATTTTTCATTTATATCTAAACTAGATTCAGAGGCTAATTCATACTTTTGAGGTTCACTGCTTTCAAAATGTCATTGTTCAAAATTGTCTTTTTGTTCCAAGAAAGCAATGATTTAATTATCATCATTGAATACTTGCCAATGATCAACATTGTCAGGAACACTTGGTCTATAGATTAGCTCAATAGTATACCTGTCTTCTTTGAAATCTAAATGAGGAACTAAGAGAGCTCCTAAAATAGCAAGTGCATTAGCTATGTCATTAGACTCTCTAGGTATGGTAGAAATGTTGAAAGCATCAAAGCTTTCAATTTGGTCTCAAACCAAGTTGTGATAGTGGCGTAATCTTTCATTCTTGGTTTGGTATAAGTTCCTCACTTGACAGACCACTAATTTAGCATCCCTTTTGACATGAAGAAACTTGATGCCTTTGTCTTGAGTAGCCTTCATTCCAAGCAACAAAGATTCATATTCAGTTGTATTGTTAGTGTTGATAAACTATAATTTTTAAGATGAAGGAAACATATCTCCTCGAGGAGATATCAATACAATCCCAGCTCCTAAACTAGTAGAGGAACAACTACCATCAAATTTTAAATTCCATATCTCATCTGATACTAATTTTTCTTTAGACTTTCCTTCATCAGAGATGGAGGATTCTTCTTCATTTGTATTGCAACCTACTAGTTCTTCTATTGTTCTAGTTGAACTGATTTCTGAGTTAACCCTTTCAAGAATTATATTAGATGTTTTATGCACTTCATCTATAGACAAAAAATAGTTACCCATACCTATGGATTCAAAAAGAATTTGAGCTTCAGGGGCTGATGTTTGGGTGACCACATATTTTGCATCTTTTTCAAGGAGAAACCTCTTCATTACGCCTTGTACAGGGATCTTTGCCTCAGATAGCTCCATGCTTAGTTCTCCTCTCACATCCTTACAAAAAATTTATCCAAGCAAAATGCCATAAGATGCTAGGACATCAATTACCAATACAGTTATCATAATTCTCTTGTCTAGAAAGGCTGCAAATAAAAATTGGGCATCTTTGATTTGCTACAGCAATGGTACTTGCTTGTTCTCCATGGAGAAACATCTCCCAAATGTCTTGGTCAGTGTGAGACTTAGAGACTCAGCTAATTTAGCAAGCATGACATTGTCAAATGCACCTGAGTCTATAATACAATTACTCAACTTGTGACCATTTATTAACAAAGAAACATAGAAAGGTTATATTTTTCCAGGAGCAGCTAGAGGAGTAATGACAAGATTATTCAGAATGGGCATGTTCTTTGGAGAATTGGGAGTTACCTTTTTAGCCTTTTGTCTTGTAGGGATAGTTTGGTTCTTGACACATTGGATCAACTTATCCAATTGATCAAGATTGGATTGCAAATATTCAAATTCAAATATCTATATTTTTGTATTTTTGACATGATCAATTATGTTAAATGGCTGAATTGAGCTAGGTACAGAGGAAGGTATTTCAACCTTTTGAGTTTTAGGAGGGATGGGAGGAGGGCTGGTTTGAAAAATGGGAGTAGAGGGTGAAGGTGAAATTGATGTATTTGCCTTTTGATTGATCACCAGATCCTTTGACTGAAAAGGCAGAGTGGTTCCATGCTTAGCAATTGTAACTGTTGGTTGAGGTTGCTCTTCTATCTTCCTTTATCAGCTTGCTAGACTGATTAGTTCTTAGACCTAGTAAACACCACATATGATCCATTAAAAGCTTCTCCTTTGCTTCTGGGTTCATCTTGGTAGTTCATGAAACTAATGTGGGAGTCGCTAGTTGATTCTTTTTGATTTTCTATAAGGAGATCAACATCATTTTCTTGATTCAATTCAAGCTAGAAAGAGAACTCTGATTCTGCTTCAAGATATCCCATTGATGAATTGGTTAGAGGAGCTTCTAGGGCAAGTTTCCCTTATGGGGGAGGAAGGTGATTCTGTTGCCCTTGATTCATGGCAACATTGCCCTAATATGACTAATTTGAGAATGTCCTTCTTGGCATATCTCTATATGAAAGAGCAGAAGACATTCCTTGAGCCATTTGCTTTTTGAGAGCAAGCAACACATTTGCCAATTTTTGCACCATTAGATCTATGGTACTTGTAGATGAATATTCAGAAGATGATGAAGCTCTATTTCTATTTGGATCTCTTCTTATCTTTTCTACTAAGATGAGATCATCTTCTACCTCAGTGGCCAAATGTTGAGCTGTAGAAAGATCTATTTAACCAGCACGTCTCAAAAGAAAACTTACTTTAGGTAACTGAGAATTAATGAAGAAGCATTTGAGATTCTCAGTTGTAGGTCGAGAAATTACTAGAATTTTATTCCTCAATTTGTCAAATTTGTCTATGAAGTCTCTCATTGGTTCATAAGGCTCTTTCTTCATCTGTGTAAGCTGAGCTAGAAGTGCATGTGCATCTTCTGTAGGTTTGAATCTAGCTTTAAACTTAGCTTTGAGGGTATTCCAATCAGTTATTGACTAAGCCTGTAGATGGTAAAGCCAATCTGTAGTAGCACCTTGTAATGTTTCTACAAATAGCCTGACTGCTACATCTTCAAATTCTACTCCAATTACTCCACTAGCTATGCTGAAGGCTACAATGTGTTCATTAGGATGAACTTTCCCATCACCATAGAATTTGCAAAAATTCTTCCTTGAACTACATGGAAGCTCATGTAGAGGTGGAGTAAGATTGAGAGGACCAAAAGCAATACCCCAGGGGCCTTGAATTGCTATTATAGGATTAAGAAAAGGAGGAATAACAAATCTCAAAGGGGTAATTATTGGCAAAGCTTTATCAATAATAGAAGTGGATACTTTGTCTGGCAATGGAGATCTAACTTTAGTAGGAGGAAAGTTCTTGGTTCGTTGGAGATGAGATGGTGAAGGAAACATATCAAAATCACTTTGCTATACCAACTCAAATATAGGATCAATAATACCTTTAGCCCTTTGGCTTTGTGTATACCTTGAATTTGCCAGATTGTGAAACAAAAATGGAAAAGAATTGACCTTGCTTCAGTTTAAAGCTTGAGGCTTTAAACTGTGCATTCTTATCTAGTTAGTGTGGAGGTGAATGATAAGGCTATAAATGGATAATGGGTTATAATCCCTAGTGGAGTCACCAAAAACTATTATTTGAATATTTTGTTGATCAACGTACTGATAAACAAAATAGGTCTAATTAGCCAAAGTAGGAAGATTGGTCGTCCACAATGCATAGGTTTACCACATCAAAAGGAGACTAATCTCTCCTCTCATCAAGGGGAGGTTCCCTATAGATATGATATATATATATATATATATATATATATATATATATATATATATATATATATATATATATATATATATATATATATATATATATATATAAACAGAAAATAATACTCAAGGGTGGGACAAACCATCCATCTCTCTTTCTTTAGAGATGATGCATGCAAATCAAAAGAAAAATCTCAAGGGAAATGATAGAAAGCACTCCTCTTCTTTCAAAAGTACTATTCAACAAACCCCAAGAATACTCCTAGTAGTAATTACAAAAAGTAACCAAAGATGTAGTAACTAGGAAATTGACATGTAGCACAAAGTCTCCATCTGAATTTCCCAAGAGTGAGATACGAAGGATAATGAGGGCACAAAGTCATCCCAAGATCCTTTACATATAAATAAAAAGAAAACACACTAAAGGCAATTATAGGGGCACAAAGTCTCTCCACAATTAACTTCAGGACACCTTCCTGACAACTTTCACTAATTTTGCTTGTCGAATTAAAGGAACAAAGAATATATTAAGGAAAAAGACATAAGAATAGTTTCCTCAACAACAAAGATATCACAGCAGAAAGTCTAAAAAGTCACTTGCTTTCTTATTCCAATAACAAAATATGATCAACAATCTTAGCTCAAAGTCTCAGTAATGCCTTTCAATTTGGGTAGAGTTTCATTTCTGATTATCAGAGAGAGATCCATTTACAATAAAAGAGAGTCCCTTATATAGCCTCTTTAAGAAGGACTCAGGAAGAGTAACACATCATGTTGCATTGAAATTTGTTAAGAAGACAGGCTAGAATTTAGGGGCATCTACCCATTTGTTTTTCTCAATGCAGAGAAACAAGTCACGCTATTGAAAGTTTGTATCTTTTAATGTCCACCTGGTGATCTGATACTTCATCATTCCTCCTTTTTTGGTTATTTGAATTAGGTCCTAGATTCAATTCGATGCTCTATTCCTTAGTCACTTTTTTTTGGTCTTTAGCAATTAATGTGTGGCACATTCCACTGCTAAATAGGTGAAGATACGTGGCAAGTTCCACAAGACTCTAAGAAATGTTTATTGATAGAGGCTTTGAAACCTATTATAAACTTAGAATTGTGGGTGCAAACACTTGTCGCTCTCCATGGAGTTACAACAGAAAAGGTGGAAGCTTTTGCTTGCCTCTTGAGAATCCTGTGGAGGATGACACATGGAGGCTTCCACTACATTTGATGAGAGACATGTGGTAGGTTCCATTGCTTTGATACTATGTCTCAATGAATGACATGTGGCATCATGTGTTGTGAAACAGGTGAGGACACGTGGCGCTTTTTGCTATCACTTTCTAAGGGACACATGGCAGCATCCATTGAACTTGTAGAAGCTTTGGATGCCTTTTGAATGTCTTATGGAAGATGACACATGGTGGCTTCTATCACATTTTATAAACACTATAAAACTATGTGGGACTCATTTGGATTCATACAGATGATGCCACTTGGCATGTTTCACTTAACTTACAAAGGACACATGGCAGCTTTTGCGGCATCATGTTTAAACCTTCCACCATTGACACCTGGTGCTTTCCGCTATCAAGCTTTTATAGCATCATAAAAATGCTTAGGGCTCACTTGAGTTCTTTCAAATGATGACACTTGTCAGCCTCCATTGATCTCTGCATGGGACACGTGGCATCATCTGCCAATTCTCAGAAACAAAGTGTAATGAGGCCTGACCGATGACACTTGGCAGCATCTGCCTGACTCTTTATTTTGCGCATGCTTCTTTTCTTAATGGAGGTAGCCTTTGAACCTTTGAACCCGATGAACTTATGAAGTGGTTCAATGGTTTGTTTAGTTCATTCCTTTGAGTCACTTTGGCATCTTTGAACCAAGTGCGTTGAATCGTTTGGGGCTTGAACTTGTTGAATTGTTGAACCATTAGTACTTTGACTGAAAAAGCTTGAATAATTCCCAATTTTGAAAGCTTAGAACAATTTTTTGAAATGAGAAGAGATATTTTGGTCTTTTCAAGACCAAAATAGCTTATATGTTGTCCTAAAAATGAGTGACATTTTTCAGGTACAACACTATTAAGCATGAAAGTAAGGGCCATGTTGTGAAGGAAGATGAACATCAAGTTATTGTCCAAAATTCTATAGTCTTATAAAGATGTCATGAGGTCAAGGAAGATTTAATTGTGCTTCACAGATAGTCAAGAGTTCCATCTGATGTTGAGATACATTTGGAGGCATTTGGACATAAAGAATATTAGCTTGATACTCGTAAACATCAAGCACATTTTGTCCAAGAAGATGGAGAGGTAGAGGTAGCTATCATATATTATAATCTACACTTTGAAGAGCATCTAATGAATATGACAAAGATAAATCAACTTGCATCCCAAATCAAATTCCTTGAAGAATATAAAATATCAATCATGAAGGCTTCAAATAGTTCACTTGTAGGTATGAGAAGGCTTAAAGTTGGTAAGCTTCTTGACCATACACATATACAAGTGATTGATGATGAGCATGCTTCTCATGTTAGACTACCTTTATAGAGTGACAAAGATGCAAGGGGAACCATCTTTGACCCTAGTTGAGGTATGATCATATGTTTCACCTCATAAATGATGTTTTGTAAATAGTAGAATAGGTGTGTGTGTGTCTTTCCTTCGGTGTTGTGTTCCATAAGTGTTATATTTGAACACATGCGTGTTTCTTTTAGGTTTGTCTTATTATGTGTGTATTTCCTTATGTTTTGTTGTTTTTTAAAAGGAAATTATGTGTCAAACTATTGCACATGTGAATCCATGGCCCAATGGACAAGATTAGGCAACTAGTCTTAGTATAACAAGCATAATACCCTTGGGAAATCACCAAGAATGTTGACCATTTTTTACCACAAGTCAAAATGAGTCAACACCCTATAGTCCAAAATTTTATATAGGGTAATAATATAATTTCATATGGTGTGTTATAGTCCATTTATGTCATTTAATGTCTTACTATCATTGGTCATGGTCTAATTTAGTTTTTGTGTCATTTGATGTCATTTAGGGGTCATTTTAGAGAATTAAATATAAGTGGTATAATTTTATAAGTAATAAAAGTGTTATAAACTCATAAAAATCAAATATGTTAGTCCCTATCATACATGTTAGATTCTAACTAAAATCTTGTAGGTGATAACTAAAAATCAAGAAAATAAGTAAAAAAAGGAGTTTCAAAGGTTGTACGACCTATGAGAGAGAGTGGAACATGGGATAAGGTTTTTGGATGGCTCTTAAACTTCATCAAATTAATTTACATGCTTTAAATGATTTTTAATTTCAAAAAAGGGATAAAACCATTCTGCTCTTCCATCACTCCACTATGCACATAAAACTGGTCAATAGGTTTTTAGTTGGTATGGTGAGTAGGATAAGTTTCAGACGAAATGCATTTTTGGGGTGATATTAAACTCATTATAATTAATTTTAATGTAAATATTTCAATTAATGGTGGATATAATTTATGAACCATCTTTAACAAGTTGACTATGTTTTTTTGCTTGTTGTTTCCCACACCCTACAGGTTTTTCTCCTATTTCGGCTAGTCCATATAGATAAATTGGTGAATTTTATTAAAAAATATTTTTAATCCCTTATATCATGTTTTCATGTTTGGTTTCATCATTGGAATTGATTTTATGAGCTAATCAGTCCAAATTATAGGTTGATATCACCATGTGAGGTTACAGTCAAGTTTCACTACTTACATAAGGTTTGGTTCTATGAAAAGGTTTCATGTGAATGTGATATGTTGTGATATTTGTTTTCATGGAATAAAAATCACCTCCCTTGCATGTTTGGTCTTAAAAAATCATGCATTGATGAAACACATAGTCATATCAAACTCATAATCAATTTCATGCAAGCTTCTGACTGTAGTCATGGTGTTTTAAGGTTTGAAAATGTTAATGGGAGGTATATGAAGAGTATTATGTTTTTTAACACCCCATTATATCATTAATATAAAAATTAGGCCTCTCAAATTCCATGAAAAGGATTGTGATTATCAAAACCATATACCTACATAGTCAACCCATTGAATGAGCATCTATAGGTACTTTGGAAGGAGCCCATCACATTGATATAAGGTATTTTATTGTTTTTAGAATACTTATGATTAAACAGATTCATTTTAAGATCTTGAAGGAGATAGGATTGGTTGGAGGATCCTTCACTATGTGTATTGGCCATGTCTTCACTCTCATTGCCTAGCCTGTAACTCAATGCATGCCTATAGGTGCATCATAAATGATAATCATATTGAAGGAGAGTATTAGAACTTAATGAATTTATACATGGTGAAATGAGTCCATTTGAAGGTTGATAAAGGGCATAAAACTCATTAAAGTTCAGATTTAATGCACATTACCCATACCCATTCTTACTGCTTGCACATGGAAATGTCCACCTACAAGTGGTACTAATAAAGAGTTTGAGGTGATATATGGAGATATTAGAACATGTTTTAAGACCTTCACTGAGGTTCTAAAATGTTGAAAATACCATAAAGTTCATGTTTGAATCATTAGATTGGTTGACAGTCTTGAAAGGTCACTCCAAGTGAAGGAATGCGAACTTAGGGACAAGTGTCCCTAAAACTCAAAAATAGAGCACTCAACACTTTTGGTGTTAATTTATGATTATGTCACATGGAGTTTTGACCAACCCAAATGCATTTATCTTGTATCCTCCACATAGGGGAAGAGCCTTACAAAAGTAAGAGGGTGTGTGACTTGAGGAGAGTAGTGTTTTAAGGACTCCTACATTGAGATTTATTCACTGTAGTCTCTCAATGATGTCTATATGATTTGAGCTTCAAATTGCCCTCTACACCCAAATTTGCAATGCAAAGGCATGTATTCATGGTAAGTGATTCCAAGTAAGTGAGAGAGTAGATACTTAAAGTGGGAGGGCTTTTAAGGTCTACCTGAAGAATATAAGCCATGAAGGGTCTTGATAGGTGTCATTCACTCCTCTATATGGATTGGAATGAAAAACTGAAGATAAATCGGGTGCCAAGTGTGAGGGTTGAGTGAAAGAGGAGCTATTTGGACTATAGGCAGTGATAACTCATGTGCAGAATAATCCTAATGATTAGGGATGAAACCAATGCATGTTGGAGCATGTCTATAACCTTTCCCCCTTAGTGAAATCATCACATCTGCCCCTTGTTAGTTGTGGGGTGTTCCAAAAAGGTCAAATGATGAAGGTAGTTTTTTGAACAAGCAAAAGGAGCCCTACACCATATTTTAGGAGTTTCATGAATTTGAGGGGAATTTGTCCTATGAAACCTTACATGGTATATTTCTCACTTCATTCTCCTACATGTGTAACTCCTCTCTATTTGACAAGTGTTTTTATGACTCTTGGACTTCTCACTCCATTTTGGCTCTTGTAAGCTAATACCACCCCATGTATGGTGAATCCCAAATGGTTTTGACATTAGACTTTGCCTTATAATAATAAATAAAATCTATTTTGAGTTCATATATCATCTTCTCAAATTGTGCAAAGAGATGTATAGTGAATAGTTAAGAGATATCTATATATCCTTGCTTTCTCTTGATCATTCCACATTTGATGTAAGTGATTCCAATATAGCATGACATATGAAGTGTTTCAAAGTGTATGATATGTTCTTAAGTGTATAATGAGCCTTATTATTTGTAATTTATCTATGGTTTCACTTACCTTGGATATTCTTCATGCATGTCACCTTCATATTGAAACACTAATGTTAGTGCATTCTAGGACTCTTAGACTAGTGTTGTAGGCCTTGTCTCTTTATGAAATAAGTATGATAGTCTTGTGGAAGACTTTATAGTGTATCATCCCCCTTATATTAGTTTCATTTCATGAAAAATTCTATCCCTTTCCCCATAAACAAACAATATTTAGTCAGGTGATAAGCATTTCAAGATATATTCAGGGAGCTAGCCCTTAAACCTAGAGGTCTACTTCTACCATAGGTACACCCACATACCTAGAAGTACTCCCATGTTGCCAAAATATATATGAGGATTGAACACCCTCCTATAGGGTGAAATATTTGGTGACAATATTAAAAAACCAAGAAGTGAAATAACAAACCCTTGTCAAAATTTAATGAAACTTGAGGTATCTAAGAACCTCTTATGTAAGTTAACTTAGAGGGTTAATGTATCCATTTGGATTTTATTTAATTTTAACTAGTAAGGTTCAATGATTAAAAAGAAAATTCAAAAGGAAAAACATGAAGAAGATGATGTTTTTGCATAGGTGTATTTAAATAAGGATAAGGTCAAGATAATCCAATTTCTACTAGAAGTAGAAGACATCATAAATAAAATTATCACAAGCTAGTAAAAGATCAAAGAAATATTCAAAAGTATTCAGTTTCAGATGATTGATGATTAAAGTGAACTATATAATTACCTTAAGGATATGACTAATAAGGTCAAGGTAATAAAGGAACAAGCAGAGGGGTCTCAGGTGAAACCTACTAAATTTAGGGGCATAACTACATGCATACCTAGCATCACAACAAAAATCTCAGGTTGTGATTATGTGCTTAAATGATTTTAAAGTTGAGTTGACAAATAATCATCAAAGTTTTTTGTTGATATATGGGATATCAATGGGTTATCTAATGGTATCCAACCAAGTTGGTGTGGGTTGATGCTGACTCCTTTTGATGGGGTTTACCTTTTATGAATAAGTAAAACTTAGCACTAGTTCCTCAATTTCCTAGAGTATGAGATAGACTGACAAGCTGAGTCCATATGCATGAATTTGATAACATATCCAAGAAAATGGTGGAATTAAATTCATGTCAGTGTTAGACCTATAAAATTGAATGTGATTGATAGGAGGTAAATGGTAAAAGTAAATGTTGACCATTTTGACCATAAGTAAAAATGGGTTAACCCCTTGTATTCAAAAACTTATATAAGAGTCTAATATAATGTCATAGGGTGCGTCATAGTTAATTGGATGTGATTTGATGTCATTTTAGCCTTGGCCATAGTCTAATTAGTCCTTATGTCATTTTGAGTCACTTAGGGGTCATAAATGAGCATTAAATGTAAGTGGTTAGGTTTTCCAAGCAAGACAAGTGTTCTAAACTCCTCCTCTATGTTCAATATGTTATTCCATATTAGACATGTCATATTATAACGAAAAAATTATAGGTTATAACTAAAAATCAAGAAAGTAAGTGGAAAAAGGGGTTTCAAAGGTGCACAGCCTATTAGAGATAATGGCATGTGGGATAATCTTTTGGAAGATATATTCAACTTCTTTAGACTCATTTTCATGCTTGACATCCTTTGGAATCATCAAAAAGATTAAAAAACTATTCTGCTCTTCCATCTCTCCACTATGAACATGAAACTGGTCAATAGCTTTTTGGTTAGTACATCCATTATGATAAGTTTCAAATCAAATGCCTTTGGGGAGTGATATTACACATGGTAAAATTCAATTTCATTTTTGGAGTGTATATAATGGTGGCTTATAATTTATGAACCATATCTAACAAAATAAAAGTGTTTTTTTGCCTATGGTTTCCCACACCCTATAGGTTTTGTTATTATTTAAACTAGCTCATACATATAAGTTGGTGATTTTCCTTCCATATGATTTTAAATCTCTCCTCTCATGATTCCCATGCTTAGTTTCATGTTTTGAAATGATTTCATGGGCCAAATAGTTCAAGGTTTCAAGTTGATGTTTTAGGTGAAGTTGCAATCAAGTTCACTACTTACAGGAGGTTTGGTTCTCTATAAGGGTTTCATGTAGATTTGATATGATTTATCCATGTCTCTTATGTTATATCAATCATTTTATTCATGCTTGGTCTTACAAGTTCATGCTTTGGTTCAAACACATAGTCATAATGTGTCACAATCAGTTTTCTTCTTGTTTCAGTTGTAGTCATAGTGGTTAGAGATTTGATCACATTCATAGAGGAGAAATAAAGTTTCCAATAGGTTAAAATCTTATTGATGTATGATAAATTATATTAAACCCTCCAAATAGCATAAGAAATATTGTGGTGGTAGTCATATGTAACATATACACACAGTCAACCATGAATGTGCACCTACAGGTGTTCTCAAGAGGAAAATCATATTGGAAGTTGATGTTTGAACTTGTATCAAAATATGAAATGTTATAATCCTTCACTTTAACATCTTAAGGGAGCATCAAATTGGTTATAAGGTCATGTTTCATGCACATTACTATGATCACACTCACTACCTAATCTACAACTATACAACACCTATAAAAGATTGAAAATGTTGAAATGGGAACCTTGGCACCTATTTCAAATCTTTCAAAGTGTGAATAATGAATTAGGAGATATTGTGTCTATAATTGATTAAAATTATATATATCTTACACACTACCTATATGCATTCCCACTACCTGTATATGAAAATGTCCACCTAAAGGTGGAATGATAGAGAGTTAAAGGTGTCATATGGAAGTGTTAAAACATGCTTTGAAACCCTCCTTTAGGTTTTAAGATATTGTAGAGATCATGGCAAACATGTTTGAAATGCTAGATTGGAAAACAGACCTAAAATATTGTATCCTTGGATGATGACTATGTTTAGGGACCAAATCCTTAAAGCATAAAAATAGAGCACCTAACAACTTTGGGGATGATGTATAGAGATGTCATATTGAGTGTTGATTAATCCAAAGGTGTCCATATTGTATTCCTATCATAAAATAATGACTCTAAAAAATTAGGAGGTTGGATGGTTAGTGTAAATTAGTTTTTTAAGGGCTCCAAGATGCACTTTTATTCAATGAGTCTTGACAATGATATCTACAGGTTTAGAACTCTAAATTCCCTTCACACCCCAAAGTTGTAGTGTTAGAGTATGTCTCCATTTCTGAGTGGTCCTAAATATTTGGAAAGAACTTAAATGTTTCAAAGAACACCAGTGAAGGTGAAACACTATGTTTTGGCCTAATAAGCATACCTACAGGTGTGCCTCAACCCAAAAAGGCCATTTACAGCTAGTTGTAGGTATACACAACCTCACCATACAAACCTAGACATGGAGAACCAATGAATGGAGGCACATGAAAGTTAAAAAAAATTCACATACTCCTAGGTGTAACATGGATCACATGACACATGTTTCAAGGCTAATCAACAGCTATAGGCCCCCTGCATAGTCAACTATCGCTGATTGTGGTGGGTAGAGAGCAAAATAAGTGGGGTCCTTGATGTTGGCATGGCTTGAATATGAGTAAGATGAATTAAAATTAATATCTTATGACCTTATAATCTTCAAAAAAATCTTGTGCATTATTTTCTATGTCTAAATCATGCAACCACACCTACAAGTGCCCTTTCAAATAGAAAACATAGTAAAAAATTATACTCAATCTTGGCCAATTAAGGTGTATGAATAGGTATATGGGAGGTTAGAGAGATGAATGGATTGAGATAACCCTAATTATGATCATATTTTTCTCAATAGGATATTTCCATATGGAAACCATATAAAGAAGGGACTCAAAACAAGTACCCATAGTTCATATATTAAACCCTGCATGCAGTAAGCTTCCCTAAGAGTTTGTCTTGGGTTTTCATGCATTTAAAGGGTTTAATGGTATGTTAAAGAGTTGAAACTCAACATATATCATATATGTGAATTGGATAAACCTCTCCCATATTCACTTTCTCTTAGGAAATAAAGGAAGTGCCCTCTATTTTGTCTTATATAGAGGACACTCCCTTTGTATGTAAACCTACAGGTTTTGAAAGGAAATAATAAGAAGGTAGGTTTTAGTGTGATGAAACATTTTACTAAAGTGTTTATAAATGTAAAAAAATATGTAAATCTAGGAATATAATATATTAATATAATAGGGTAGTTTAAACCTTACAAGGTGCAAACAGACTTACATGCCCTAGAATAGACCTAAAGCCCAAGTTGTGGGGGGGGGGGGGGGGGGGGGGGGGAAATTTCATTTATAGTCTTATAAAAACATTATAATTAGTTTGATCATGTTTTTGAAGAGGAATAAGTTTTGTTTAATCTATAAATATGCAAATAAAATCATAGGAAAGCCACTTTTTTTTAAAGACCAATTCAGGCCTAAAGGGAATGGAATGGAGAACTCGAGTAGATAATTTGAAATGTTCACATCTTATTTAAAAATTTGCATGGGAATATAAATATTTTAGGGATCATGAGGAGGCTCTTTAAAATTTATTTTTTGGAATTTTTCTACAACTCCAATGTCACATCTTTATGAACAAATCCTAAGGATGGAAAGAGCCTAAACCCTCCAAAACCCTGATTCATGACCTGATGAAGGAAATGAAGCAAGAGAGCTATCAAAATGGAATTTAATAGATTTGTATATGGTTAAAACTTGTATAGGACTCTCCATATATCCTTATTACTCACTTTATATGTTCCCTACTTATACGGACAAGGGGGAAATGAGGCTTTCTTGACTATTTTTAGTTTTTAATAGGTTTTAGGGGGTTTCAAAGGATGCAACAAACTTTAGGAGAACTATTGAGACTTGAGATAACCCCTCATGTCCATTTATTATATCATAAAATATCCTAAGTGATTCTTTAAGTACCTCCATCTCTGCCAATCAAAACTATCAAAGTGAGCAAGATAGTGGGAAAGGTGAGAACTTAAAGTGGGAGGGTTTTTAAGGTCTACCTTAGGAATATAAGGCTATTAAAGGTCTTGATATGTGTAATTCACTCCTTTTTATGTATTTTCATGGAAAAATAAATCCAACCTTGAGTCCAAGAGTGAGGGGTGAGTGAAAGAGGAGTTACTTGGATTGTAGGCAATGGTAACTCATGTGCAAAAGAATCTTGATGATTAGGGATTCAAACAATGCATGGTTAATAATGTCTACAACCCTTCCCTATTATTTAAATCATGATATATATCCCTAACAAATTATGGGATGTTCCAAAATGTCTAAATGATGAACCCAATTTTTTGAGCAAGCAAGAGGAGTTCTACACCACATTTTAAGAGTTTGTATGCCTTTGAGGGCCATTTGTCTTATCAAACCTTGCATGGTCTATCTCAAACTTCATTATACTACATGTATAACTCCTTTTCTTAGCATGACACATGTCTTAGTTACTATTGTACTTCTCTCTCCAATTCTATAAGTAGTAGCCATTTTGGCTCTTGTAAGCTAATACCACAACATGTATGGTGAATCTTTGCTAGAATGGCATTGTATTTTGCCTTTAAACATTAATTCAAGTCTAGTTTTGAGTTCATGAATATTTTTCAAGTGTGAAAAGTGACGTATGGCGGAGTTAGTGATAATTCTCTATCCTTTCTTGCCTTGTCATTTCATGTTATACAATAATCCCTATTCTAATAGGGCATATAGAGTATATTCAAGTATGTTAGGCTAATTTCAAGTGTATTATTATTATTAGAGTGTGCATTCTACCCTTTGGTTCATTTACCTTGTTTTTCTTTCATACATCTCACCTCTATGTTGATATATTGATGTTAGAATCCTTTAAGACTTTGAAGCTAATTTGTATTCATTTTTTCATTGTGATAGAGTATGAAGGTCATGTGGAACTAATATTAGTGTATCACCCCCTTAGAGTAGGTCCATTTCATGAAAATTTATAATTCTTTTCCCATAAGCAAGTACTAGTTTAGGTGATAAGCATTGCAAGATACATTCAGGGAGATAGCCATTAAATCTAGAGGCTTACTTCCACCATAGGTACACCCACATACCTCTTTTAGGGTCTAAGCGTTGGTGACAATATTAATAACCTATAGATCTTCCTCCAACATTAAATTAAGATACAATATTGAGGATGGTTTGAATCAACTTGACATTCCAAATATGATGACACATTAATTACTAGTTGGTGGTACTCACATTAATTGATAATTGGTAAAAATTAGTCAACCTTGTGACATGAAGGTCATTTATAATGATATCAAATAAGAAAAAATAGTTTGTTGAAGGATATTTTAGGGCCATAAAAATGTTATTAGGTTTTTAACAAAGAGATTTTTGACCAGAATGAAAACACTATCAAAATATAGAGAAGGACTGTAAAGTTAAGTTTTGTATTTCTAGTGCCACAATGCACTTTGTAGTGATGAATTGGAAAGTAATTATTGTGGTTACTATTGTGTTGTTATTGTTCTAGTTGACATTTCTATTAAGGAATTTTTTTTTCACTATTAAGGGTATGTGTTAAATTTTATTTTATTCTTGGTGTTAAGCATAATTATTACCATGTGTTGATAAGTGATAATATATTCCCAAGTATCCCCATGCACATAATACAAATGTTTTGTGTTATAGTTTCTAACTAACCCTAACCCATCCTAGTATATCTCTCTATGCCTCAAGTGAGCATGCAAAGATAACTTACATGATATACTAACATAGTTAGATAGTGTTGGGGAACACATGTATGGTGCATAACTTGTGTTTGTGTGACTAAATCCCTCCCAACAATTATGAAATAATGGAATTATGCTAGATTAGCTCATATAATTGCTCTATCTGATATCATGGAAGTGATAATTTATTTAGATTTGATGTTCATAAAAAATGTGGAGGATCATCATGAATTGTTCTTTAAGTTGGGTAAATAATATGAGGCTTAATAGGATAAGATTCAATGTAAGATATAACACACTTCATGTTATTCATGTTTATTGATTTTTTCCATCATTGTAAGAATGAGGGTTAATTGTAGTTTCAAAAAAATTATATGTTGGTTGGGAAGAGGTTTGATTTTGATTGTTAGGTTTTTTATTTGGAGAGTGGTATAGAAGTGGATTGGAAAAGATAATCAGGTAATTGTTGGCTTGGTGAAGTGCTTCATGCTTGACCTTGGATTCATGAGCCTTGCCTACCATATCATATGTTTGATGCCACTCTCTAACCATGGTTTCATGATATATGTTTAGACCAAGAAATAATTAAAAATATATATTCTTAAGTTACTTACAATTCTCATGAGAATCACCCCAATTTTCATGGAACCCGAAAAAATTATTAGGATCATATTAATGATCACTAAGACAATAAGGATCAAACACTTTAGGTTAGGGTCAAAGAAGTTTTTTTCAAATCTTAGATAGGGAAAGAGGTTAATGGATTACAAAATTATTTTTTTGTGAAGAAGGATGAGGATGTTGGAATGGACATCCTTTAATAGGTGGGGGAGAGTTTGTTTAATATAGCTTCTTGGAAAAACAACATTGATGGTTATATTATAATCATAAGTTTCAAAGAAACCATCATTAGTAGCATTCTTGTATTTATATCTCATAAGATTTTGAGTTCCAATCTTGGGTTGGGAAGGCTCAAATTGTCTTATAAGGAAATTCCAATGTTTGGCTTGATCTAAGTATTACTCCAATGATTTTAGAGAAAGAGTCTTGATGATATATTATAATTATGCATTGAATGTATTTTAATGAATAGTTAGAATAAGTTGTCAACAAACATATTGTGCTTAGCTTTGTTGGTTAAAGTTTTCCAACTTTTTATAAAAGCTTGGTTAATATAATTTTACACTTGTTTGTAATTAATCAAATGAGCCAACTTTTTTTTAGGTAGATCATTGGATTGAAACTCTTCGACCAATGTATAAACAAAGTCTTCCAAGCTATGAATGGAGATAGAATTTAGTTAATTGTACCAACATAAATCATCACTAGAGAAGGTTTTCACAAATAGTTTGGTATCAGAAAAGGTGTTGAGTTTAATAAAATCTTTATAAAGATTACCAAAGGCCTTCATATAGAAATTAGGATCAATGGATACATTATAGCATATCTTAGGAGTGATGTCACCTATGTTAATTTTTACAATTTTAGGGACTAAGGGTTCATTTTAACAGTGTTTGATGACTTTGTTGTGAGGCATGTGTTGTGGGATGATATTACCAAGAGTGTTTCTAAGGGGGATAGGGGGTATTTCAATTTTTCACTCCCCATTAGATTTTTTGAGGTCAATTTTATATTTTCATAATTTGAGCACTAATATTATCTTAAATGTTATCTATTCAAATCATAGCTTACAAGATAATTTGGTTAGGATTGGGAGTGTTTTTTTAGAAGTAAAGGCTTGAGTAGTTTGTTTGGATGCACTAGATGTGGCATCAACATTAGTATTGATGTGATAATTTTTTGTGGGCCCACTAAAATAGAGACCTACCATGTTAGTGGCTATAATAGGCATGGTGGATAAGGGAGGAAATTAGGAAGTCACAAATTGATTCATCCCAAGTCATGTCAAAAAATTATGAGTAGGGGAAGGAGGACACTCTACATATGGTGCCATCATAACATGATAAACAACTGTAGGTTCATTTACCATATGCTCAAGACGATCTTGGAGATAGATTATCATTTCTTATGTATATTCTATTTCACACTATTTTTTAACCTAATGGTATTGGACTAGATAACCTCATCTAGGGGTTTTTAATTTGGTATATAGATCATAACATTAAGATATCATGTAAACCATATTTTAATTGATTTTAAGGCATTTAATTATTTTTGGAGGATTTATTAGTTCTATAACATTATGATTGTCACCAAATATTTAAAAATCATAGAAGGTTTTATCTCTAGTTTGGTCCAAGAGATGTTCCATAGAGAAAGACAAAAGATTAACTATATCAAGCTAGATAGTGTACCTAAAATCACATGATGCTAAAAATAGACTCTATAATGTTGGTTGATACAATTGGAAATTAAAGGAGAAAATATCAAATTGTATCAGGTTGATCAATATAATAAGGTCACAAAAAATAACTATATTGAGTTGGATGATATATTTTTTTAAGAAATTGGTAAACTGAACTATATCAATGTGACTAATGTAGTTGATAGATTAAAAAATATATATTAGGTTGCTTGGTACATTTTAAAGGACATAATTGTATCAAGTTGGCTGATGTAGTGAGAGAGAGACTTATAAGTTTGAACTGTATCAAGTTAGCCGATGCAATTTATAAGACACTAAAAACTATATCAAGTTAGTTTATAGAGTTTTCAAGCACAACATAGAATAGTATTGGGTTGGTCGATAAAGTTTAAAAATAAAAAAGCTGGTGAATTAACTAAGTAGTATAAAAATGAACATAAATAAAAGGTGTGTTTGACTTATAGTCTCTCATATATATTAATCCCAAGCATAAATATTAAACAATGCCTAATTAGAACTAACTATGGAATATTCCACCATTTGTTAGATACAATATCCCATATTTGAGGTACATTGAAAGTAACTTCCTAGGTTTAACCACTTATCAATGATGTATAAATTCAAATTGCTAAAGGTATTCCTATAGGATGAAAAATAAAACCCTATGCATTTTAGATATACCAGGAGATACATAATTTTTTTTTTTTTTTATATTAATGTCTAATGGATTGAGTATTAGGTTGGTATCCCTCACACCATGGATGAAGTGAAATTGATGACCTCTTAGCCTAGAATAATAGCTCTTGTTAGTTTTCAAACTACCATAACATACTTAAAGGATGATAAAATCAAACATATAAATAAAGATGACTTATATTGAAAGAAAAATATATACCATGTAATGAAATAAACAAATATTAGAACATTATTAGGCTAGCTAATAAATTCAAAAGTAAAAACTAATAAAATAGAAATGTATTGGGATCATCGATACATTTATAAAGAGATAAAACTATATCAGATCGGTTGATGTAGTTGAAAGCAACTAGGAAAATGTATTTGGCTAGCTAATACAATTTATAATACAAGTAAATTATATTAGGTTGGTTGATACAATCAGATCAAAGATATATAATGGTTTTGATGACATCATTAAGAAGTTAGATGGACAAACATGAAACTGATCCAATTAGAGGCAAGATAGTATTCATGTTGGGTTCACTAGACTGTATTATGATGGTGAAACCAAAGTGAATACAATGATAAGAAGAGAAATGTAAAAGTGAATACAATCTGACAAGGGGTGGGATGTGGTTCACATCACATTCACTATAATTTATACATGGGTTAGGATGACCTACAACTATCCTCTTTCTCTCAATAGATTAGTACTTGAATAAGGTCAATCAAATAGAGCATGTTTATACTTGGATGACTGGGTAAAGACCAATGATATTTGTAGATATAGTAGTGGATAGCATGTAAATAAAATGTCAAAAGGAAAGGGTTGCAAAGCCTAAGCCTATGACATAGGTATATAACTCTTATTAGACCTCAATGAAGGTAAATTATTGTAAAAATGCATGTAAAATAAATTATTTTAAAGGTGTACAAGTAAAGTAAATGATGGGTAAGTGATTTTAATAAGGTAAGGTGAAATGGTCAACTAGATAGGGGCCTATGAAACCTAAGTTGATGAATGGGAAGCCTTAAAAACACTATCTCTATACTATCTTATTCATTATAACAAAGATCTTAAGCAAAGATAAACACATACATCCAAAAATTAGTGAACAACATCTAATATCCTAAGTAAAGGAAAAAGTATAGAAATAAAAAAACATACTTTGGGGTGGACCCATCAATGCATCAATCTCCATCTTTGGCTCAAGTGAAGCTTTACAAGAGATGTTTAGGTTGATGATATAAAATGGTTTGATGAATACCTAGATATCCTTAGTTTGGAACTCTTAATGGCCTATTCTACCACAAGACAAGACCTTCAATATAAGGTTTTAAACCTCTAACTCTCCCAAATACTATTTTAGGACATAAATGTGAGCATGAGAATAGTATATGAATGTGATATATATTATTAGGAATAAAATATGACCCCTACATATATGGTGATAATAAGGTTATTTTTAAGAAGATCTAATAAATAACATAGTGGAAATATTTGGTGAATCTTGGGAAATTTGAATCACAGCTTTCATGAGTCCTCTATGGGTGATGTAAAATCTATGATGATTCTAAAGGAGAGAAAATAGACATCTAATTTTTCTTTGTACAACTATTTGGCTGCACCAAAAAGTAGATGTCAAATAGAACCACCAAAACACTACACTAGAAGGTAGCACCAAATGGATCCAATGAATAGTTGCATTAGATGGTTGTGATGGATAGTTGTGATGAATGGCTACATCAAAAGACTCTATGTAATGGTTACATTGATTGGCTATGCTAAATAGTGAAGTCAAGCCAAGCTTCCAGGTTAGCAGTGTAGCTAGTCTGCTATTCGATTATCCAGTCACCTCCTTAGTCTTATAAATACACCCTCAATCCTCATTTTAAACATTTTTCACATTAAATTTCTCATCTTCCTTTGGCCCCAACCATAGCATTTCACCATGGTAAGAAAATATGTTTTGAACAACTTTCCAAGCCCATACATTTTGAAGATCATGTAACATCCATTTCCAAATGCATACATAATATAGTGATTGGATTTTGAAATGCAACTTTGATGACCTATTGTGAATTTGCCTAGTTATATCCTAGAGACATAGGAAGTTCACATTATTCAAGGAGAGTTGTATGAATATTAAGATATATAAAATTTATAAGGGGTTTATAAGGGGAATTTAGATTCCATGTATCAGGAGTCAGAAAATATGATGGTGTCACTTCTGCAAGTATTGCCATTGTTTAAGACAAGCTGATATAAAAAAGATTAAATCAAGAACTAGATAAGTTGTGTCTAGTAACCAATGTCATGGATCCATTGGATAACTTCAAAATTCATCTAGAATCATAAGGTAGCCAAAAAAATGGTTGATAATTTCTTTTATGAAGATGTGGGATATGATTTAGATGACAAGGATAATGAACAATAAGAGATGGTAATTTAATAATGATCAGTCAATAAAAAAGATGATACCCTTTGTTACATAAATATTGAACTATTTCATGGAATTCAGGATTAGTGACCACCATATAGAGAACCAAACCAAGATGAGGAATTTAGAGATAACTCTTAGTACATGGCAATATTCAGTCAAAGGATATTTGCATTGATGCATCAATCATCAAAAAGGGTCTTGGGAGAGAATTTTCTATAAGAAATTGATCTCATCCTCACAAATTTAATACCAAATGCACTAGTGTTGTGGCAATCCTCAAGTTAACAAATCCATTATAGACTATATCTATGATGCATAGATTGCAACTAAAGGTTCAATATGTTTCAAGTTTAGGGATAGTCTATACATCACAAATATATTTTGTAATGGATTTGTTGACTTGAGACTTCCAAAACTATTGCATTTAGTATTGTATTTATGAGTATGAAACCAATTTATGGTAGATAATGCTCTCCCAAGATCATTTGTGATGATTGATGTGTTTTCCCCCAAAAATATCACTCATTTTTGGGACAAAATTTGAACTATTTTGGTCTTACAAACCAAAATTGTCTCTTTCATTTCTAAAATTTGTCCTAGGCATTCAAATTCCTCATTTTTCAAGCTTCTCAAAAAATCTACAGACTCTCCAAGCTTAAATCTATGGACTCTATTGAAAAAGAGAAATCTACAGACTATGCAAGAAAAGAAAATCTACGGACTCTACAGGCCAAGTTCAATAGGCTTCACTGGTTGATTTCTATAGACTCTACAAGAAAGAAGCAATATTTCAACACTTAGGTGATCTCAAAGTTGGTTCAATGATCAGGTTCAAATAAAAGAGTTCATCGACAAGCATCAGCAGCAAGAGTTTAACCGCTTCTAGGTTCACAGACTTCTATAGTCAGGTTCAAAAGACTTCTACAAGCAGGTTCAATCAAGGTTCAACAAGTTTTTGAGGCTTGAACCATTGAACCACTTTGGTTCGAAGGTTCAATAGGTTTAAGGTTCAATAGGTTCAATACATTTGGTTCAACAAGTTCAAAATCTCTCAACACAACTGTGAAGTTCAATCGGCAAAGTTCATCGCTTTGGTTCAATCAAATGGTTCATCAGCTTGGTTTAAAGGCTTCATTTGAACCATTGAACCAAAGCTTGGTTCAATGATTGGTTCAATGCTTTAGTTCATTCAGTCGGTTCACTCAGTTGGTTCATTGGCTTGGTTCATCAGCTTGGTTCAATCAAAGGGATCATTGGTTTGGTTCAAAGCATGGTTCGAAGCTAGGTTCAATGGTTGGTTCAATGGAGTGGTTCAATGCAAAAGTTCTCGAAGGACAAGTGCCCTTATGGAGGGCACCTGGTCGATAAAATCACCCTTCAAAAGGGTCATTTTCAAGGAAGCTGTAAAGGTAAATTCTTTCAAATTTTTGTTTAAGGTAGTCGAAAAAGACTAAGGCACAATTCTTTCAGACTTTTGTCTGAAGGAATTCCTTCAGACAAAAAGTCTAAAGGAATTTGAGAAAGAAGCTGTGGGAGGAAATCCTAAAGTAATTTCAAAAGATAAAGCAATCAAAAAAATTTGTGGACTTTTTGTCTGCGAGAAAATATCCACAGGAAAACTTTCAAAGGACTCTAAAGAAAAGGCCGCCAAAGGACCCCGAAGGGTAGGTGCCCTTGCGGGGGACTCTCAGCTGCCAACTTAAAGGACACTTCCCCAAAGCTGAAGGGTCACCTTCCCTTCGGGAGGATGCAAAATAGGAAAGCTGAAGAAGGACCAAGGGGTGACGCGCCCAAAAATGTCAAATTCAAGAACAACAAACTAGTCATTGAAAACGTAGTGATAGGTGCGTGAATGTCAATTTCAAGGTTTGTAAAATAGCCCTTAATTTTGAAAAGCTTTAAAGAAGAGCCAAAGAACTTAGCGACCTACCAAAATAAGCCTTAGAGCCATCTAAAGACTGCTTGAAGGGTAGATACCCTTGCAGGGGGCTCTTTTTGATCCAAAATGGACTCGAATGTAATCAAAGGCTTTAAGGCCAAGATCAACAAGAAATGACTAAGGAAAAGAGCATCAAATTGAATCAAGGACCCGATTCAATTAACCAAAAAAGGAGGAATGATGAAGAAGGATCAGATCACCAGGTGGACATTGAAAGATGCAAACTTTCAATAGCGTGACTTGTTTCTCTGCATTGAGAAAAGCAAATGGGTAGATGCCCCTAAATTCTAGCCTATCTTCTTAACAAATTTAAATGCAACATGATGTGTTACTATTCCCAAGTCCTTCTTAAAAAGGCTATATAAGGGACTCTCTTTTATTGTAAATGTATCTCTTTTTGACAATCAAAAATGAAACTCTGCCTAAATTGAAAAGCATTACTGAGACTTTGAGCTCAAATTGTTGATCATATTTTGTTATTGGAATAAGAAAGCAAGTGACTTTTCAGACTTTGTGCTGTGATATCTTTATTGTTGAGGAAACTATTCTTATGTCTTTTTCCTTAATATATTTTTTATTCCTTTAATTCAATAAGTAGAATTAGTGAAAGTAGTCAGGAAGGTGTCCTGAAGTCAACTGTGGAGAGACTTTGTGCCCCCATAATTGCCTTTAGTGTGTTTCTTTTCATTTTTATGTAAAGGACCTTGGGACAACTTTGTGCCCTCATTGTCCTTCATATCTCACTCTTGGGCAAATTCAAGTGGAGACTTTGTGCTACATCTCAATTTGTTGGTTACTACGTCCTTGGTTACATTTTGCATTTACTACCAAGAGCATTCTTGTGGTTTACTGAATAGTACTTATGAAAGAAGAGGAGTGCTTTCTGCCATTTCCCTTGAGTTTTTCCTTTGATTTGCATGCATCATCTCTAAAGAAAGAGAGATGGATGGTTTGTCCTACCCTTGAGTATTATTTTCTATTTATATATATGTGTGTGTATATATATGTGTGTGTGTGTGTACATATATATATAGGGAACTTCCCCTTGATGAGAGGAGAGATTAGTCCCCTTTTGATGTGGTAAACCTACACATTTGGATGACCAATCTTCTTACTTTGGCTAATCAGACCTATTTTATTTATCAGTACGTTGATCGACAAAATATTCAACCAACAATTTTTGGCAACTTCGTGAGGGATATAACCCATTATCATTATAACCCTTATCTATTACAGACTCTGGCGACTTTGTTTCATGTCTTACCTATTATTCATTATAGCCTTACCATCTTCCTCCACCTCCATTATTTTATCTGGTCTGCAAAACCAGAGTTGCTAGGAAAGAGTGCGCAGTTTGAAGCCTCAAGCCTCAAGCTGAAGCTGAGCCAGTCCTTTTCCATTTTTGTTCTGTAATCTAGCTACTCTATCCAAATTGGTTATTTCTATTTTTCTTAATTAAATCATGGCATTTCGAGGCCCCTGGGGTAACTCTTTTGGCCCACTCAACTTGACTCCACCTCTGCATGAACTCCCACATAGTTCAAGAAAGAATTTCCCCAAATTTTTTGGTGATGGGATAGTTCACCCTGATGAACACATTGCAGCCTTCAAAATAGCCTGTGGTGTTATAGGGGTGGAATTTGAAGACATGGCAGTCAGGCTTTTTGTGGAGACACTACAAGGTGCTGCTATAGACTAGTTCTACCATCTACAAGCTGGATCAGTGACTGACTAGGATACACTCAAAGCCAAGTTCAAAGTAAGGTTCAAACATGTAGAAGATGCACATGCCTTGCTGGCCCAGCTTACTCAGATGAAAAAAGAGCCTCATGAGCCTATGAGGGATTTTATTGGCAAGTTTGACAAGCTAAGGCATAGGATTCCCATGGTTGCTCAGCCGACACCTCAAAACTTCAAATACTTCTTCATCTATTCACAATTGCCTGAAGTGAGTTTTTTGTTGAGATGAGCTGGTCATATAGATCTTGTTGCAGCTAAAATTTTGGCCACTAAGGTAGAAGATGATCTCATCTTAGTAGGGAAGATAAGAAGAGATCCAAACAGAGGCAAACCCTCTTCATCTTCTAAATACTCACCCACGGTCACCATTGACCCAATGGTACAAAAGCTGGTAAATGAATTGCTAGCCTTGAAAAGGCAAATGGCATAAGGTATGTCTTTTGCTCCTCTATATAAAGACATACCAAGGAGGACATTCCCTAATCAGCCATATCAAGGCAATGCTGCCAGAAGTCAAGGGCAACCAAATTGTCTTCCTCCCCCATAGAGGAACCTTGCCCTTGAAGCACCTCCAACCAACTCAATAGTTGGATATCTAGAAATAGAACATGTTTCCTATTTTCAAACTGAGTTTGAGAAAGAAAATGGCACTGATATCTTCAAGGAGGATCTAGAAGAATCAATTGGTGACTCCCACATTGGTTTCCTAAATTACTAGGATTAACCTAGAAGTGAAGGTGAAGCAATCAAAGGATCATACGTAGTATTCACCTAGTCCCAAAATCAGTCAGCCCAGCAGGCTAACAAAGAGAAGACAGAGGAGCGACCCCAACCAGCAATTTCAATTGCTGAGTAGAGAACCCCTCTTCCTTCTCAGTCAAAGGACCCGGTGATTGCCAAAGAAGTAAGTACATCGAACATCTCTATACCTTCTACTTCAAATTTGCAAACCAGTCCTCCCCCTCCCAAAAACCAAAAGGATGAACTCCCATCCTCTCTTCTAAGTCCATCTCAATCATTTGCCATGATTGATCATGTCAAGAAATCCAAATTTTAGATGATTGAGTTTGAATCCCTGCAAGCCAATCCTGAGTAATAAAACATTGGTGGAGAACCAAGTGTGGACCTGTCTAAGGCAAAAATTTTGGTTACCCAAATGTTTGCCCCTGTAGCTCAAATTTTATTTAAGCCTTCAAGCAGGGGTAATTACTTCTTGACCATAGATGATGCTCATGTCTCAGCTGATGAAAGTCCTATAGCTAGCAATCTAGGATTTGATCCAAACAAGGCATCAAAAGAATTAGTAGGGTGAATTACAAATCAAGAAGTATCTTCCATCTCTGATGAAGAGAAATCTAATAGAAGATTAGCTTCTGATGATGCTAAGATCATGGAATCTGATGGCAATAATTCTTCTACAACTAGATGCGAATCTCTATTGCTTGGATTGAAGACTATTCAAGATGAAGAGATCAAACTCCTGCACATCAAAGGAGATGTTAAGCTGATAGTTTATCAGGAGTTTGATGTGGACAATCCAAGCATGTGCTAGATTGAACTAGCAAAATAGCAAGCTATGGTGGTGGACTACACTGTTGTATTTCAAAGTCAACAAAAGGAACCCTTTGCCAAGAAAGCAAGGAGTTATGCCAAGTTCAAAAGTCTTCTATAAGTAGGTTCAATCAAGGTTCAACAAGTTTTTGAGGCTTAAACCATTGAACCGTTGAACCATTGAACCACTTTGGTTCAAAGGTTCAATGGGTTCAAGGTTCAACAGGTTCACTACATTTGGTTTAATAGGTTTAAAAGCTCCCAACACAACTGTGAAGTTGAATCGGCAAAGTTCATCACTTTGGTTCAATCAAATGGTTCGTCAGCTTGGTTCAAAGGCTTCATTTGAACTGCTGAACCAAATCTTGGTTCAACGGTTGGTTTAATGCTTTGGTTCATTTAGTCAGTTCACTCAGTTGGTTCATCAGCTTGGTTCAATCAAAGGGATCATTGGTTTGGTTCAAAGCATGGTTCGAAGCTAGGTTCAATGGTTGGTTAAAAGGAGTGGCTCAATGCAAAATTTCAAGAGAGCCTCTTAAAGGACAAGTGCCATTGCGGAGGGTACTTGGTCGACAAAATCACCCTTCAAAAGGGTCATTTTCAAGGAAGCTGTAAAGGTAAATTCTTTCAAATTTTTGTTTAAGGCAGTCAAAAAAGACTAAGGCACAATTCTTTCAAACTTTTGTCTGAAGGAATTCCTTCAGACAAAAAGTCCAAAGGAATTTGAGAAATAAGCTGCAGGAGGAAATCCCGAAGGAAATAACAAAAGACAAAGCAATCAGAAATTTTCCACAGACTTTTTTTCCACAGGAAAATATCCATAGACTTTTTGTCTACAGACTGTTTATCTATGTGAATTGTACGTGGGAATTGTCCATAGGAAATGTCCACAAGAAAACTTATGAAGGACTCCAAAGAAAAGGCCATCGAAGGACCCCGAAGGGCAGGTGCCCTTGTGGGGGACTCTCAGCTGCCAACTTAAAGGACACTTCTCCAAAGCTGAAGGGTCACCTTCCCTTCAAGAGGATACAAAATAGGAAAGTCAAAGAAGGACCAAGGGGTGATGCACCCAAAAATGTCAAATTCAAGAACAATAAACTAGCTGTTGAAAACATAGTGATAGGTGTGCGAACGTTAATTTCAAGGCTTGTAAAATAGCTGTTAATTTTGAAAAGCCTTAAAGAAGAGCCAAAGAACTTAGCGACCTGCTAAAAGAAGCTTGAGAGCCATTTGAAGACTACTTGAAGGGCAGATACCCTTGCAGGGGGCTCTTCCTGATCCAAAATGGACCCGAATGCAATCAAAGGCTTTAAGGCCAAGATCAGTAGGAAGCGACTAAGGAAAAGAGCATCAAATTGAATCAAGGACCCGATTCAATTAACCAAAAAAGGAGGAATGATGAAGAAGGATTAGATCACCAGGTGGACATTGAAAGATGCAAACTTTGAATAGCGTGACATGTTTCTCTGCATTGAGAAAAGCAAATGGGTAGATGCCCCTAAATTCTAGCCTATCTTCTTAACAAATTTCAATGCAACATGATGTGTTACTATTCTTGAGTCCTTCTTGAAGAGGCTTAAGGGACTCTCTTTTATTGTAAATGTATCTCTTTCTGACAATCAGAAACGAAACTCTGCCCAAATTGAAATGCATTACTGAGACTTTGAGCTTAGATTGTCGATCATATTTTGTTATTAGAATAAGAAAGAAAGTGACTTTTCAGACTTTGTGCTGTGATATCTTTGTTTTTGAGGAAAATGTTCTTATGTCTTTTTCCTTAATATATTTTTTATTCCTTTAATTCAATAAGCAGAATTAGTGAAAGTAGTTAGGAAGGTGTCCTAAAATCAACTATGGAGAGACTTTGTGCCCCCATAATTACCTTTAGTGTGTTTTCTTTTCATTTTTGTGTAAAAGACCTTGGGACGACTTTGTGCCCTCATTGTCCTTCGTATCTCACTCTTGGGCAAATTCAAGTGGAGACTTTGTGTTACATCTCAATTTTTTGGTTACTACGTCCTTGGTTACATTTTGTATTTACTACCAGGAGTATTCTTGTGGTTTGTTGAATAATACTTTTGAAAGAAGAGGAGTGCTTTTTGTCATTTCCCTTGAGTTTTTCCTTTGATTTGCATGCATCATCTCTGAAGAAAGAGAGATGGATGGTTTGTCCTACCCTTGAGTATTATTTTCTATTTATATATATATATATATATAGCATATCTATAGGGAACCTCCCCTTGATGAGAGGAGAGATTAGTCCCCTTTTGATGTGGTAAACCTACACATTTGGATGACCAATCTTCCTACTTTGGCTGATCAGACCTATTTTGTTTATCAGTACATTGATCAACAAAATATTCAACCAACATGATGCATCAATGTAAATATCCATTGACTAAATATTTCCATGTACTAATATCTCTCTCCAAATTCCTCATCTTGGTTTAGATCTCTATATGGTGGTTGTTAATCCTAAATTCCATGCAACAGTTCAGCATTTATGTCACCAAGGGTTTCATCTTTTTTATTGACTGATTATTTTTCAATTTCCATCTCTTGTTGTTCATTATCCCTGTCATCTAAATTACACCCCAAATCTTCATAATAGACATTCTCAACCATTTTTTAGGTACCTCATATGATTCAAGATGAATTATAGTGTTATCTAATAAATCAATAACATGGTTATTAGATGCAACTTGACTAGTTCCTGATTTAATATTTTTCTTATCAACTTATTTTTAAAACAAAGGCAATACTTACAGAATAAGCACCAACATTTTTTCTAACTCCTGACACATGGAATTTGAATTCCCCTTATAAACCCTTTCTAAATTTTATTTCTCTTAATAATCATAAATCTCTCCTTTAACAAAATGTAAACTTCTTGTTTCTATAGGATATCTAGGCAAATGTAAAGGTGCACATGCAACATTTTATTTGTTATCCCTAATTCCATTGAAGTTACTTTGGTATCCTTCAATAGGTGAGGTACATTTAATGGTTTTCTATATTTCAAGGTTTTAACCTTGGTTTCCTTATTCTTTTGCACCTTATATTGGTAGTGTTTGGGAATTCAATCCTTGATTTTTTTTCCTTTCTTCTTCCCATGCCCTTAAGTTTTAACTCTGGTGAATTTTCTTGCAATTTTGTTTGACACTATCATTCGATCTATCATTCAGCATTGTCATTTGGCACTTCTATTCAACACTATTTGAGGTATTATCACTCAACACTATTATTTAGCTCCTCTGATTGACATTATTGGTGTTTATTATTTAGTATCATCATCTGGTTCCTCAATTTGATTTATTTTGATTACCTTGTTTGATATTGGGGGTCAAGTGTATATATATGTGGTGAAATGAAGGGTACTCTAAGATATTGTTATAAACAATTGGTGAGCTGACCCTAAAACTAATATATATATATATATATATATATATATATATATATATATATATATATATATATATATATATATATATTCCTAAATTTTTGGTGATCTATACCCATCTATTGACCCTAAAAAATTTCCAAACTCAAAATTTGAAAATTTGGAATATTCATGAATTAATGAATATTCCCTGCTAAAATTTACCATGGGTTCTAATACCTAAAACCAACCCTAAACCTTAGGTTGATAATATTAAGTAGGCTGATACAATTTAAAAATTATGGATAACACAATATGATATCGGTCAAGTTGATACAATACAAATGTCAAAAGATAGACTCAGAAATTTTGTGGGCTAGTTGATAAAGTACATAGAAGACTTAAGTATGAAACAAATAGTATTATCCAAGTTGATACCATAGGGTATTGGAAGGCTATAAAATCTAGATGAAAATTATATGGATAGAGACTCAGTGGAGGTCAAAATGATAGTAGTGATGGTATGAAATATTATTATTTAAACATATATTGAAAAAATACCACAAGTGAATCCCACCCCATTTCTAGTGTACCCTTTAAATCTTTCACTTAGGGATATTGATACATCGACAAGTCATTGTAACAAAAAGCATTAGTAATGTGTTAAAAGTGAAAATATAATGTGTATATATGGATTGTCTTTAATGGATCCAACAGTAACAAAAATTTGGTGGGTGCCCCTTACTATTACAAGGGATACAAATTATATTACAAAAAAATAGATGAGAGTTTGAAGTATAAGTTCCCTAAAGACTCCCAAGGGCATGGAACACATATTACATCCTTGGTAGTGGGAAACTTGGTGAGGTATACCCATGTGTTCATTTTTTTGAAAGGGTACACTAGTAAGATGGCAACAAGAGCGTAGGTAGCCATTTATAAGGTATGTTATTTACATGGGTGCACCATGATGGACATCCTCACCATAATGGATTAAGGTACTTATCTATGCTTTAGTTATTTTTAATTTAACAAAAACATAGTTACTAACAATTAATCCATTATAGGGGTAGTAGATGGGGTGGAATTTTTTTCAATCTCATGAGGAGGAATGTCTAACTAGTATCATAATGAAAAAAATAACAATTATTAGTGTTGTATAAAAAGGAGAATTTATTTCTTTCTCGATGGTAAATTGAGGGATTATATACCAAACCCTATCTAATGATGACCCATGGGTAATGACTATTAATGCAAGCTTCACAAACCATGACTTGTCATCCTCTTTTCAGCTCAAAAATGGTAATGTATATAAAGAAAAAAAATCCCAATAATTTAACTCTATAAAACTAATAAATGCTCATTTTGAACTCATCTAAAACAAAATGAATAGAAGTTCAAGCGTAAATTTCTGCACATCTAGCACCCTCAATTTGAATCTTGTCCATAAAAAACTTATTATGTGCAATGAGGAGCAATGTGGTTATTGTAGTAGGGGGCATTGACAAGGTCATATGCTACACCTTTAGGCATGGGTGTTAGTCACATCAACCTATTGAATCCATAAAACTTAGTCTTATCTTAAGAATATCAAGATCTATTTACTAAATTTATGACTTAAAAACAATTTCATTTTATTATAACTTCTTTAAAGGTAAAAAATCATTTTAAAATGTTATATTTGACTAAAATTAAGCCTTATGGTTTATTAATAATATGAGTTGTCAAAGTTGGTTTTTGATTGATAGTAAGGGAAAGTTATAATTTATGTTCATATTCAAGAATTGTTGGTTGAAGAAAGCAATATTTTTTGCTCTGCTAGGGTTTACTCATGACTTGCATCGAGAGCCATAGTCTTTTCACCAGTATACTTCCCTACCATACCTCATCCCCATAAGATATTAGAATTTATTTATATTTAATAGTTTGGCCCTTTGGATGAGTTATTTAATGGCCTCTCCACCTTCCCATCCAGTTCTTGAAGCTGTGATGGTTGAAGGAGAAATGTTCAGCAATGGCCCCAATGAATAAGTGATTTAGAAAATGTGTCCCAAAAGTTTATCATGAGGTAAGGATTCTCCTCTTAATGTTGTTATTTCTTAGCTTGATTTTAATTATGATGTTCAATGGATAGAACAATTATGCCTCATAGACTACCTTATTGGACACATTCTTTTTGAAAGCATGCTTAAGTCCAAGGTTTAATCTACCTAGGCAGCCCATGGCATTAATCTTGAAAGCATCCAAAACATGACCAAAAGATTTTTATATTAAAATTTGAATACCCCACCCATGGAGGTTTCATATTAAACAATTCATCCACCTGGTATGTTTGAAACTCTCTCCTAGTGTTATCCCCTTAGAACATAGACTTTATTGCCTTAGAGCAAGATGCTCTAAAAGTCCCTGTGTGGGTTGAGTTCCCAAGTTTACCCCTACCTTGCTGGCCATTCTTGGACCAAATATATGGCTTTATAGGTTGAATTTTCACTCACAAATCCTAGAGATTCTAATAATCCCGATCACAAAGGAGGGTATTTATGGAAGTTGATATTTCTAAGGACCTCAAAGAATCTATGAAAATACAAGTCAATGATCACTGGTATTCTCAGATAATTTTATATATCAACTTCCTTAACACATGATTCTATTTCCAAGATAAATACCACAAGATTAAGGACTACCCATTGTACCTCCCCCATAATAGAACCCCTACCAAAATTTTAGTTGCATCTCATAAGAATACCTAGGAAGATGGATGGTAAATTGTTGGGGGTAATAAGAATAATTACAACAAGGGACATACTTAAATAGGTAGTGAGAATATTAACAAGCCTTCCTTTAGTTTTGTACCTTAGGTAATTAAACTCTCAACTCTACTAAATAAATAAGAGCTCATATCATGATCCCCATCGAAGAACCAATAGTTATAGAAGTAACACCATCTCAACCTCATTTTCAAAGCATGCCCATGGTGGTGAATGTTTTTTCCAGTTATCAAGTTTCATCAGATGTCTCTATAGACAATCTAGATTTCCTATTACACTTCACTCAAACTATATTTGGTAAGCACCTATGTAGCCCCTCTTGGAAATCTTTGATTTGATCTTGAAGCCCCATTTGTTAGGATGTTTTTGAGGATTCAAAGTATGTGATAGAATTTATCCAGTAGCCAGAATTTCTCCTAGCCAACTCGAAGCAATTATTGAAGAATATATATATATATATGAATCCCTTGAATGGATATACATAAAGGATAATCTTTCAATGCCTATAATCTATGAATTATTTATCATGGAATGTTCAAGGTTTAACAAACTCAGTCTACAAGTATGTGGTTTGATATTTCAAAAGTTTGTAGATTTGGACATTCTCTACCTTCAGGAAGTGAAGGTGATAGGCTTCCTTCTCATGACTATAACCAAAGTTATATAGCCTAATATTTTAGTGCTTTTCAATGAACATGAGGTAGGTCAAGGTGGCATTATGACATTTATTGTGCCCAAATGATGGATTTATTTTGTGACATCTAAAAAATACCCTTTCCATCATGTCATATGGGCCCTCTTTAATATTGAGAATTATTTTTTTAGCATTATTAATGTTTATGCCTTGAATGATGCTCATGAGAATACAACTTTATGGTGATGGATTATTTATTCTCTTCCTAATGCACATTGGGTTATTTATGGGTATTTTAATATGGTTGAATAATCAATTGATAAGATTGGTAATCAATCTATGAGATGGGCCATTGATGAAAGGGAGGAATAGTTATACATGTGAAATAAATTTGGCCTTCATAACCCTAATTCAAGGTGGTACCCAAAATAAAAATCTTGGTACACTTAAACCAATCTTCAAGGTGGATCTAATAGGGTTCTTAAATGTCTTGATCATGCCATGATTTCTTCTCAATCATACTTTTCTTTGATAACACATTCTCATTTTTGGTGGTTTGATTAGGTTTCATATTACTTGGCTACTCAAAAAGCCTAAATTTCAAATATGTGATTATTTATTCATACAACACTTCTAGATCATGGGCCCACCATGGCACACATCAAGCGGGTCCAGAATCTTGTTCTTAGGCCTACTCAGCAACCAAGGTGGACCTAATGGTGGGCAGATGCTATCAATAAAATGGTTATATTTATACACATTTACATGTGCTAATTAGATAATATTTGGTGGTGTTCCTAATTTGCCACCTCTTCTGAGCTAAGTCGGGTGGTGGCCTTGCTAGAGCAACATCCATTTAGTGAAGCCTTCTAGATATGAATGGCTAGATTATGCCACAAAATATAAATTATTGATCAGTACAATGCCCATGGTGTTTAACTTAGAGATCATATGCATTGGCTCAAAGTGAGTGATTAAGTATCCAAGAAATGCTTCCACATTTTCAAGGCTAAATCCACTACCCAACAAATGGTATCCTTTTAGGATAATGGGCAACAATTGGTGAAGACACCTAAGATGGTCAAAGGTTTTTGTCAAACATTATCTACAAGTGTTTTCTATCCAACCACTATCCATGGAAAATTAATAAGCCCTAAACCCATGCCTCTCAGTGGTTCCCACTAAAGTTTCCTCCACCCAAAGGGTCACCTATGATATGTTCCTCTCTCTGGAGGACCTATTCAAAACTATGATACAAATGGAAAATGACAAAGCCCTAGGCTATGATGGCTTCCCTTATGAATTTTATAATAAAATGTGAGATATTTTGGGGGCTAACCTTTACCATGTCTACATCGAATCCTTGTACTCATAGACTTTGGGCTCAACCATCAATAAAGGACATATCAATTTCATCCCAAAATCTAGTGATCCTAAACTTATTTGTAATTAGCATCTTATTACTTTGATTAATATCTCTTACAAAATCATCACCAAGGCTTTGACTCTTCACCTTAGGCATAATCTACCATCAATCATTCAACTTGAACATATGGGCTTCATTCAAGGTTGGTATATTCTGGATAATGTCATAGCAGTGTGGGAAAACATGGAATAGGATTTTTAGTCACACCAAAAGGTCTTATTCATCAAAATAGACTTTGAGAAAGCCTATGACTATATTAAGTGCCCATTTATCCTTACTATGATACAAGTTCTAGGTTTTGGTCCCACTCTCATTCAATCTATGTGCATGTTTTTTTCTAATGCTTTGGTATATCTCTCTATTAATGGCTTAAATTTGGAGCCTTTTGACCTATTTAGATCGATTAGAAAGGTATTCCCTTGGCCCCAAGACTATATGTTCTCATAGTAGAAGACTTTGGATACATCTAGGATAATGCTCAATAGTAAGGCTTGGTGCATGGTATATCCCTTCCTTCAGAAGAACCCCAATAAATTTTCAATATCCACTTTACTCTTTTATTATTGTCGTCAAGAATGAGGATGTTGTGGCCAATGCAATGCACTAATGGGATGTATTTTATCTCACCTATAGCTCCACCATTCAATGACATAAAATACAGTGTTATAAGCAATCATATCTTCCATAACATGCCTGGATGGTGTAGTATAATTGGCACTGACTTCATCATGATGAGATAGTTAAATTTTTAGAGATCCCCTTTGCCTTTCAGGTCTCCCCCTCTTGGCTTTGGAAATATGTGGTCAACTGTATTGAGAAAAATTCTTGTATTAGATCACCAATCCACTTTTCTTCACTAGTAAATTCTAAATATGCTCTAAAGTGCTTGTTTCCACCTATGTTTATTACTCCTCATGTTGGGTTCCCACTAAATAGTCCATTAAAAACTTGAAACATTATTGAGGGACTTCATCTAGGCCAATGCCTCCTATGATACGAGTTTTTATAAGTTTCTTGAGATTATTTTTGTCTCCTATGGGAGGCTGGTGGTATGGGCCTCATTGATATCTTTCAACAATCCTTTGCTCTATGTGCTAAGTGGATTATTCACATAGTTTATGGTAAATAATCCTATAAGATCATTTTCAATAATTGCATTGCTGAAGAGTCCCCCTATAGCCGTATGACTTTGAAATGGCTTGGTTTTCCTAATCTCTTTACTCTAGTCACCTCGATCAAATTGATGGGAACCTTTGTTATTAAGAGTATCTTGAAAGCCCAACAAAAAATCAAACTTTAGTTATTATGGAATGGTTTAGGATTTAGGGATGGTCTATCTATTAACCAATAATCACTTTGATGGTCATCGATCATAAACATGAAGGTAGTGCCTTTGGTTGAAGTGCCTTAGATTCATGAAATTAGATTTTATCACATAGGTATTCACACCATGCAAGACCTTTTATAAAAATAAAATTAGCTTTGGATCCCCTAGAATTCCTTACAAGATAAATACACACTTTCTCTAGTTGATACAAAATCTTATGATGAGATTTTGGTAGCAGTGATAATGGAGTTCCTTCACAATATCTCCATCACCCCTGCCCACCCTTGGTGGAAGGAATGGAAATGGTACAAAGAGACTCTTTTAAAAAATTATACTACCAAAAAAGGATTTGAATGGCTCTCTCCATACATAGATATGGTGGATAAACTCAACTAGAGGTGGGATATACATTCTTCCACTTCTCTCTAAGAGAAACAATTTTGCACTTTCTGGTCTACTTCTACTGAGCCCCAAATTGCTCACTTCAATTGGTGTTTACTTTATCAAGGTTATACATATTGGAATAAGAGTGGTCCAATTGGAGATTTCTCTCTTAAAATGTCCCTTTTTTAGCCACTTTAAAACCATATTTCACCTTTTCTAGCACTGCCTAAGGGCCTAGTGTGCCTAGTTATGGATTCAAGATTTTTTCATCCACTTCACTCTATTCCCTTTAGTTAGTGCCATATTATTTTTGGGGATAACATGAGTCTACTAATGATCATTTCATATATCTCATTATATCTAATACAAAAGTGTTTCCTTTTGGTTATATATTGCATTACATTTAATAGTTAAGGTCTTATCTAAGTAGGAAATGAATGCAATTATTCTTTGTTTGTATGTGATACATTATTGATTCTTTATCTTGTTATTTTGTATAACTTGGATGAAATGAATTTTTTTTTGTGTACATAGATACATCCCTATGGTATGGTAATTTTGAGAAGACATCAAATAGTTTTGGCAAACCTTTTTGGCAATAGTTTTTTAAGATTTAATGAAGAATACATTGAGCTATGAAGATCTACAGCTCTGAAGAAGCTCTGAAGACACTCTAAATATGATCCAAAGATGATATAAAGATGCTCTAAATATTCTCTAGAGATAATTTAAATACCTATATAGAGTTCTTCAAAGATGCCCAGGCATGCTCTAAAGATGTCCAACTAGATCTTGCAGATCAAGATAATGATTCTAAAGATATCTATTGTGTAAAATAAACTTTCCATATTTAGATATATTATTTTTAGATAATACTATTAATATTAATGGGCTAAAATGATCTAGATATATTTATATTTCTGATTTTTAAAACTAAATATAATCTCTTCAGATTTATGTTAGTTACTTTCTATCTATTTGTAGTTGAGTCAGTTCCAATGCCTTCCTATAAGTGTGGGATTTGATTCCTATGTCTCCTATTTTGAATAAGTAGATTTGGTTGTTTAGATTACTATATTTTATATTCTATGAATAATTCTTGAGATATGTTTTAAATATATGTCTCCTTCTCATTCCATATAGTTAGTAAGTTAGTTAAATAATGAGTTAGTCAATCAATTATGATAAAAAATTAGAGGAAGCATTCCAGTGTAGTTTCACATATCGCTATATGTTCCTTTGATAATGAAATAAAGTTCAGCATTCATTTTAATTACTAAGTAAAGTTGTTCCTATTTTGAGGAAGGAGCAAAGGCCCACTTCTCTTTGAAAATCATGACAAATTGGTATTTTTAGTTATAGTTTAAAATTATTTCTTTAATCTAGGTATAATTCATTTACTATAAAGTGTAATTTCTTTTTATATACAAGAGTGATTTATTTTAAATACAAGAGTGATTTTATTTTCAAAGCAAGTGTGATTTCCTTTTCAAAGAAAAGTGTGAATTTCCTTTAATGCAAGTGTGTTTTCATTACATGGAGAGTTTGTTTCAATAAAATACAAGTGATTTTTCTTTATGCAAGAGTGTGTCTTTCAATATCATAAAAAGTAAAGTTTGTTAACTCATTTATATATTAAAAATTTGTTAGGAGTAGTTTAAGTGATAGTAGATAGCCTCCTCACATTCTATAATACCACATTGTCGTACCCATCTGGACAAGTCAAGTGAGGACATCATAATGTCTTATGCCAAATGTTTAAGTTATAAATGTTGATTGCGTGAATTCTATGGTAGATATTCAACTAGTAAACCTTTTAGATTTACTTTCTAAAAAATAGAGTTAGAGTCTTATTTACTATTATTAGGATTTAGACATCACAACAGAGTAAACCCCCAAAAATAACAAACTATAAACTCAAATACCCAATAGTCTCATTACATATAGCCTTGGACATTGGCCCTAAATGACACCAATCCATTGATTAGTTAAATGAGAGGTATAATAATAGCCTATCATTTTTGGTACCATTATTGAGGACACTTTTAATCAATAAGTGTTAGTGAGATCCTATATTATAGTTATACAAGTAAATTCAAAAACATTCATAAAACACCAAAAATAATCCTAGACTCTTTATATTTATGAACCACCCAAAATATTATCAAGGATGGTTTATCTCTAAGGGATACCAAATAAATCAAGAAGAGAGGATCCAATTCTTGTTGGAAAGATCAATAAGTGAAAGAAAGGCAATTAAAAGCTATATACAAACTTTTTATGATAATTATCCTAAATAAGGTTCATCCTCACAAATAGATCCTATAAGAAGAATCCTATTCAGATCATCTTCTCCTATAAAGAGAATTGATCCTAAAAATCCCCTTTTTGAAAATAGTCAGATTTGATCAACAAGCTCTATAAGAAGAAGATCTGATCACCAACAAAGAATCTCCTCCTGAAATAGACCATAAGTTGAGCACCCAAGAAGAGAATATGGATTAGATTATTAACCAAAGTTGGGAATTGGGAGTTGAACATGCACATGTAGAGAGCCTTGATCGACAGCCCAATAGCATAAAAAAAATTCTTATCCAATCAGCTTAGGTCTTGATGATAAAACTTCCATGAAAAAATTTTCACCATCCATTTTACCTAATTTTAGAGGTAAATCCTCAAAGGATCGAGATTATTTCCTCTTTGAATTTTAGGTTCTCTGCTAAATATATGATTATGTCATAAATAATCAAAATTTGACGTTATTCCCATCTACACTTAAGGATGTAGCCATTAGATGGTTCATGGGCCTTGAGGGTAATTCCATAACCACTTGGGATGAAATTAAAAATGCATTTTTGGAAAAATATTAAGATTATTTTAGAGTTAGAGAATGAAAGGAAGATTTTTTCAAGATCAAACAAAATTAATATGAAACCTTAGAAGATTACCTTAATAGATTTATATTTACCCATAAATCGAGTGGTTACCAACTCACCGAAGAGGTCATCAAGATAGTCTTTCTTAAAGGTTTATATGATGATGCATGTGATGATTTAAACCTAATGGGAAAGGATGACATTGACAAGTTAACCTTTCATCAGATTTTAGCATTATGTACTAACTACTCTAGGACAAGACCTAATATAAGGAAATCAAGTTTAGGAAAATCACCTAAAGTTTGACAATTAATGGAAGAATTTTCTAATTTCAAAAAATATATTTGTTTACAATTGACATCTACCTTATATGGCCTCAAATCAAAATCCAATGCCACCAACACTAAATAATTGTCAATATATTATCCTAGATGCAAACTCAAACATGCAATAAAAGATTGCCCCTTAGACAAAATAGAGGTATGTGGAATTTATGACCTAAACCATGAAACCAAGAATTGAAAACATCTTCCCAACATGAGAAACAAATTAAAACAAGTAGCTCATACATTTGAGAAAGTAAAATTTATCCAAAGACAAGGAAACCAATACTCTCAGCCTTAAAATCAATTTGGCCCAAGATTTCCCCCCAATCTATTAATGGCACCATGGGCTGGACAACTCACACCACTAATGTGGGGGCCACCACAACCATAAGCATAGAGTACTCAAGAATGGATGCCACATATGTGGAGAATGTCTCAAAATCCTTCACAAACCTAGGCATAGCAATAAAACCAATAATCACATTGGGTACAACAGTCACCACCTTAATGGTCAAATTAACAATATCAGCCACAAAGAAGGTTTCTTGCATAGTTGGCTTTGATTCCTTCACAACCTTAGCCACCACTAATTGATCAGTAGTTTAACCAACCATAGTTACATACCTAAGCAATGGAAAATCCTAAGAATATGCAAAATACACATATCTATGGATATGATCAAGAAAGTAATGTTGCAAGTGGTTCAACTGAATGTAATAATGTTCCACTCAGATCATGGAAGGTAGGAGGAGATTCACCCATTAACATAACTAAAATTCCCAATGACAAAAAAATTCATGATCCACCTATAATCCAAGAACAAATTAAAGATAAGGTATAAGCCACAACCATACCAACCATAATTCAAGATCCCCTTGTTGTTCCTTTTTTGATAGACTTAAGGAAGAAAAACCTAGGGAAGATTTTGAATTGGTGTACGAATTAAAAGATATGAGGATATAAATTCCACTACTAAGATCCATTCATTATATTCCTAATTTTGAATCAAATCATTAAAGGATTATGCATCAAAGCACCAGGTAGAAAAAAGTAGTATCTTAAAACAATTTAGGTAACTGGAAAAATTGATGATTTACTAACAAGAAACATACTTGCTCCTAAATATGGAGATCATGGCAGTCTTGCGATAATTGGGAACAAGTATATTCCAAATGTGCTTGTAGATTTAAGGTATTGTCATAAATATAATGACTATCAACACAGTAGAGTCTTTATCTATCATAGGGCTTTAACCTATCACTATAATGTTGTAAATGGTAGATTAATCCACTGTTGCCCCTAAAATAACCATAGATAATATACCAATCACCATATAATCTTAGCAATATCTTATGGATTTAATGATCCTTCAGCCTAAACCAAAGAGGGAAGGATATCTAATCATTTTTGGTGGACCTTAGTTAGCCATAGTTACAACATGAATTGACTAGAGATCTCGAAACATGACCATTTCTAATGGAATTCATGCTAAATAGATATCTCTCTAACCACCTAATAAACCTTCAATGGGTCTTTCTAAACAAATGTGGTTAGATCATCCTAAACAAAACCAAACTATTATGTCTTCCTTATCCATGATTACCATTAAAACATGTTCGAGAGTTTGAGGAATAAATAATAGAAGATTTAGACCAAGAAAGCTTAGTTCCTAAGTTCAACAGTTTCACTCTGAAGTCTGATAGATTTACTCTAAAGTCTAAAAGCATAACTCCAAAGATAGATATCTTAGCTCTAAATACTAGTAGCTTAGATCCAAACACTATTAGTGTAGATCTAAAGACTGATAGCTATACTCTTAAGATGAAAAATCTTGAATGGTAAGAATCACTTATCTCATTATATGGTGACTCTTTAGTCATAGACACTTATAAATATAGTTCTTCAATGTAGTGGAAAACTAGAAGGAGATTTGGTGAGGTCATGGAATATGGATAGTAAAATAGTTTCTCTAAATTTTAGATAATTTATAGTTACAATGCTAATGTTTTGATAATTTTGACAACTATTGTTCGGCCTAAAATGTCTCTTGAGCATCTAGGAGCCTAAAAATTAGTTATTCAATGTAGTAGCACATGGGTGTTAGAGATTTGTAGGGGTTCATGGAGTTTTATTATTTAAACTACGTGTCAAGTTTATTATTGTGAGGAGGTACATGTTGGGTGTAAGTCACTATTCAAAGCCATTATTCATGGTGACATGGCATCTTGGTGATATGGAATATAAGTGATGTGGTAGGAAGGTGATATGATTTGTTGGTGATGTGGCATGGCCCATAAAGAATCATCCATGTGTAAATTTGATGTGAATAAAGAATATAGCATAGCACTCCACTAAAGGATAGGGTTTTTTATCTTTAGTGATTTGCATGCTTTTATCTTTTGGTGTAAAATATAAAGTTAGAGTGGGGTGAATTTCTTTGGTGGCCTCCATGATTTTATGTTTGATAATATTCAAAAGGTGTTGGAAAATATTTTGGAAGCTTGTATGCACATGGGAAGAATAATACAAAAGTCCATTATTATTATTTTATCCTCACATGAGGAGTGAGGCACCATTTTTGGAAGCACATGGAGGTGGATGAGATATTATCTAAAGTGATGATTTAATTTTTGACCCTTGCACATGAAGACAAGTTTATTACTATTGAGCATTACTCCTCCAAGTGGAAGTGTGGTGCCATATTATCTCTCACCTATTTATTTATCTCATGTAAATGCTATTAAATAATGATTCTCTTTTATAATTTTTATTCTAGGAATTCTATGAATTCTTGCATTCTTCAACGAGGTGAAGAGGATCTGAATAATTTTGAAGTCCTTGTTTCAAGCTCTGTTGAGAGCTTGAATGTAAGTTTGGTGTCAGCTTACATTGGTGCATTAAAGATAGGAGGCTGAGAGATTAGAGAGAGGTATGATAGGGTGTTGTCACTGAGCATTCTCCTTATTGTTATTGCAATTAATAAAGGCTAGACAAATTTCTCCATATACATAGCCCATTAGGTGAACTATGTTACATTGGTGTCTTCTATGTTGCATGGTTTGGTTGATTTTTGTTAGTTTTTTATTTGTATTTTATAGCTTCTCTTATTAGAATTTTGAGGATATATTTGTTAATTATCCTAACGAGTGGTATTAGAGAAAATTTTATTTGTTATTGAAGCTTAAATTGTAGGAAGCTACAAATAAAAAATTAAGTGGGAGCTATGGTAGATTATAATAAATCAAAGGTGGAGAAGTTTAATGGATAGAACTTTAGATTATGGAAGATGCAGATGGAGGATTATCTATTTCATAAGAACCTTGACTTTCCTTTTAGAGGCAAAGCCAAGAAGCCAACATTAATGTCAGATGAGAATTGGGAGTTGCTAGATATGAAATCACTTGGAACCATTTGAATGTGTCTTGCATCTATGGTATCATTTAATATCTCTCAAGAAAAGACTACATAAAGTCTTTTGAGAACACTAGGGAAGTTGTATGAAAAACCCACTACTTCCAATAAAATTTTCTTAATGAATAAATTGTTTAATATGAAAATGGCTTAAAATGGTTTAATAGAAAATTATTTGAATGATTTTAACATGGTTATAAGATAGTTGAGTTCTATTACTATTGAGTTTGATGATGAAATCAGGGCTTTTCTTATTCTATGTTACTTACTTGAGAGTTGGAATATCTTGGTAATGGCAGTAAGCAAAACCATCTTCAACAATGCCAAACTAAAGTTTAAAGATTGGTGGGTATGATTCTAAGTGATGAAATTCAGAGGAAAAACACTGGTGAAGCTTCCACACCAAGGAATGTATTAAAAGTGGAGACTTGGGTGAAATAAAAGTACAAAAGAAGAGGTAACTATGGAAACTCAAGGAGGGGTTCAAGATTTAAATCAAGAATCAAGATGGAATGTTGGCATTGTGGGAAGCTTGGAAAAGCAAATAAATATTATTGACTCCTTTGTGTAAAATCAACAAAGGAACAACAAAAAGGTAACAATGAAGTGAATGTAGCAAGTGATATTTTACAAGATTATCTTATTCTTTCTTTAGGTAATATATATGAATCTTAGGTTTTAGATTTTGGTGCTTATTTTCATGATAATCCTCATAGACATTACTTTCAAGATTATGTTCAAGGTAATTTTGGGCATGTTTATCTTGGTGATGATGAACCTTTTAGCATTGTTGAAAAAGGTAATGTTTAGATTAAGTTGCAGAATGAAAACACTTGGTTGCTTAAGGATGTTAGGAATTTCCAAGTTTGAGGAGAAATATAATTTCTATTGGAAAAATGGGTAGTTAAAATTGTATGGTCACTTTTACAAGTAACTAATCGAAAGTTATCAAGGGTTTTCTGGTGGTTTCAAGAGGTGATAAAGTGGGTACTTTGTATTTATCCATAGTTATCACTAATGCATCTTATGATTTAGCTTATTTAGATATAGACACAACTTTATGGCACTACATACTTGGCCATATGAGTGAAAAGGGCATGAATATCATAAATGAAACGGATAAATTGTTTGGTATGGAAGAAATTGATTTGGAATTTTGTGAGCACTTTGTGTATGGGAGATATAAACATGTGTGGTTTCTCAGATTTGGACCAACCAAGAAGGAGTAGAAGTTAGAGATTGTGCATATAGATGTGTGGGGACAAACTCAAGTATCTTCACTTAGTGGTTCATGGTATTATTTTACATTCAATGATGATGCGATTAGAAAGGTTTGGGTTTATTACATAAAATAAAAATATGATGTGTTTGATACATTTAAGAGATGTAGAGTTTAAATTGAGAATAAAATAATTTTAAAGATCAAATACCTCAGGTTAGATAATAAATATGAATACTGTAGCAAAGAGTTTGATAATTACTATTCACTAAATATAATTTGTATGCATAACATGGTTCTAGGAACACCACAATAAAATGGGATGTTGGAAAGGATAAACATGACTATGATGGAATATGGTAAAAACATGAGACTGCATGTATGGTTTCCCTTATAATTGTGGGTGGATGTTATATATATAGTGGTGTATCTTATAAATAAATGACCTTTGACTATTTTTAATGGTGGCATACTAGATGAGGCATGGATAGTTAAGAAGGTAGACTACTCTTTTCTAAGGGTATTTGGTTGTGAAGTTTTTTAGGACCAAATTAGAAGTGAAGTCTAATAAATGTACTTTTATTGGCTATGATACTAATGAATTTGGATTATGTTTATGGGATTTGGAAGCTAAGAACATAATCAAGAGTAGATATGTGATCTTTAATGAAAAAGTTGAGTATAGGGATCAATTTCTGGAAAATAAGCAAGAGGAATCAAACAAAGAGTACACAATATTAGAGGACATTATAGAAGAGCATGTCCCAAATGTACCAGTGCAAGATGTGCAACAATAATAGGAATGTCAAACCCCTATTGTGAGAATATCTACTATAGTAAGTAGACCACCTGAACAATTTTCTCCTTCTTTGAATTATTTGTTAATTACTAATGATGGTGAGCCAGAGACTTATGAATAAGAAGTACAAGTTGATGTCAAGGAGAAGTGGAAGTAAGCTATGGATGAAGAGTATGACTCTCTCATGACAAACCAAAAATGGGATTTGGTAAAGATTCCAAAGGGAAAAAATGCATTACAAAACAAATGGGTGTATAATATGGAGGATATAGGAAAAAATAAGTACAAGACCATAATGGTGATGAAAGTTTTTGCATAAAAGAAAGATATATATTTTGATAAAATATTTTCTCTAGTTGTTAAGGTGACTTTAATTATCACTATATTAAGTTTAGTTTCAGTTGAATATTTTCACTTAAAATAGTTGGATGTGAAGACAACTTGCCATCATGGACATTTGGAGGAGGATATTTATATGGATCATCCATAAGGTTATAAATTTAGAGGTAAGGAGAATTTGGTGTGCAAACTAAATAAGAGATTATATATCCCAAGTCAAGCTCTAATACAATGGTATATTAAGTTTGACAAGTTTATGTTGGAATAGGATTATTATAGATGTCATTATGACCATTGTGTGTACTTCAAACTATTTGAAAATGGTAGTTAAATTATCTTGATTTGGTATTTATATGACATTCTTGTTGCATGTTCTTACATGCAAGATATCAACGTACTCAAGATACAATTGAGTGATTCTTTTTCTATGAAGGATATAGGTGCTACTAAATAGATCCTTAGTATGAGAATAGATAAAGATATAAATAATTAGAAGTTAACATTGTCATAGGTAAAGTACAATAGTAAATTGTTAGAGAGGTTTAGCATGTAGGATGTGAAACTAGTTGGGACACCTTTGGTAGACAACTTCAAATTAACAAATGAACAAACCTAAAGACACAAGAAGAAAATAATCTCATGTCCAAGGCACCCCAACCATCATAAATTGTCAATTTTATGTATGCAATGGTGTGTATGATCCTAGACTTTACATATACAGTGGGAGTAGTGAGTAGGTTCATGAGTGATCTAGGAAAGGAACACTAGAAATTAGTCATATGGATCTTTCATTAACTAAGAGGGACCATAGATTCAGTGTTGTGTTATGTTGGATTAGATGTGACATTACAAAGGTATATTGACTCAGACATGGAAAGTGATCTGGATGGTAGGAGGAATACCAAAGGGTATGTGCTCATAATAGGTGGTACAATAGTCAACTATATATCATGATTATAGAAGGTTGTGGCACTTTAAACCATAGAGGTTGAGTATATTGCCATTACATAAGAAAGCAAAGAAATGATTTAATTATAGAGGCTGATGTAAGACTTGGGATTAAAAAAAGGAAAAATTATACTATTTAGTGACATTCAGAGTGTCATCCACTAGAAAAAACTTGGCATTTCACTCCAAGACAAAACATATTCAATTTTGGTATCACTTCATTCAAATAGTATTAGAGGAGGGGAAATTTAAGATAAAGAAAATCCATACTAGTGAAAATCCTATGGATATAATGACCAAGGTAGTTCTAAGAGTGAAGTTGAAGTTTTGTTTAACTTTAGTTGGGATTCATGGATGAAGAAGATCATAGTGGAATTAAAGTGGGATAATTGTTAGGTTTTAAGTCATTATTCATGGTGACATTGCATCTTGGTGATGTGGTATCTAGGTGATGTGGTAAAAAGGTGATGTGTCTTGTTGGTGATGTGGCATGGCCCATGGATAATCTTCCATGTGGATACTTAATGTGAATAAGGAGTCTAGCATAGCACTCCACTAAAGGATATGGTTTTTTGTTTTTAGTGATTCACATGCTTTTGTATTTTGGTGTAAAATATAAGGTTAGATGTGGGGTGCATTTCTTTGGTGGCCTCCATGATTTTGTGTTTGGGAAAAGTTAAAAGGTGTTGGAACATATTTTGGAAGTGTTATAACTCCTTGATAAATTTATTAAATCCCTCTCAACTTGAGCTATGCAATGGGATTTATCCTAGACTATGTGTGACCTTTAAGTGGACCAAACCTCTAGATTATAGGGCTAGTTCCCTTTGTTCTATCAATTAGGATCTACTACATTACTAACTTAGAAGGAAAAGGGATAAGGATAACATGAAATCAAACTAACTATGGGGGTGATACACCAAATAAGTTGATGACTAACAACTAGTTGCATGTGAACTTGTAGACCAATAAAACTAACCTTAACATACACTACTCATAATTTGAATCTCTTACATAAGAACTTCAATGTGGAGGTTGCGATGGATTATTAGGCTAGGATGACTAATCAAGAGGCCATATAATGAAACTAATGAGTATAAAAACTCAGTCAACCCTCACACTTCACTTGAACACTTCACATGACCTAAAAAATAAGCTTTCAAACTACATATAGGTGTTAGAAAAGGATAACATGTTAAGGAAGATGATTCAAATCACTTGACGAGATCAACTATTCATGCATACACACTAAGTATAGTCATAAAAGGAGGTAAAAATATTATTTTATCTCTAATTAAAGGCATACAAATGGACAAGGCTTTGCCATATCCAGGTGGAGGATATATACAAATCCAAATAAGATTGTATTTATAGAGAATGAGAGTAGAAGAGAGAGAAGGGGCATTGAAGTGAGTAATGAAAAGTTTCAATCAAGAGAGAGGATAAAGAATAGTTTATTAAAATATTCAAGTACATATGTTTCTTTCTTGATGATGTTTCTTCTCCCAAATGACATAGGAGTTTCTATAGTTGCTTGACACCTTTGTCTTCTTCTTCAAATTGCCCTTCTCTTAGCTTGGAAAGTGGCAAGTGGCACCCTTTGGTCATCAATACATATTTAGTTACATTCTTCCCTTGTTATTAACACATTTCCTCTACTTAATAATATACTACACTAATGTTACAATGATGATCACACCTTTTTAGGTGTCTTGAAACTCAATCGGTCTTGTAATGCCTCTCCTTGCTTGCAAACCTCAAATCTTGATTTCATAATTATGAATGAAACCTATCTTATATATATATATATATATATATATATATATATATATATATATATATATATATATATATATATATATATATATATATATATATATATATATATATATATATATATATTAAAAAACTTTAATTAACTCCTTTTTAAGCCTCAATCACTATCCAAGACATCATCTTATACCCAAAGCTTACATTTGTCCTTAATTCCTTATAGCCCTCAAAACATGCAAAGCTCCTTGTGTAGAAGAAAATATAGATGATCTTAGAAAACTAGACATATTTTTGACTACCCAATATGATCTCATAGAACTTTAAGAAATATCATGACTAGAATTTAAGTGCAAATACACTTATTCACCTTATTTCTCTCTCCAATTTTGCCTCAATTAGGTCTCTAGGCCTAGAAACTAAGATTTGTATCCATACTTCTCCCGCACAATTGAAAATATAAATACACATTTTATTCAGTTTAAATACCTCATTACCATTCTCTATGCCACATTTGGGCTTCTTAAATCATGTGTAGGTGGGTGAACTAAGAAATGGCCAAAAACCCTAGTTTTTCACAAGCCTTCTCATACTGCCTTCAAGAATAAAACTTGTAGGATCACTTAAAGGGTCAAATATACATATTTTTATACATTTATATATATATATATATATATATATATATATATATATAATACCTAAATATACATTATCCAATATTTTTCATTTGTTTATTAGGTCAAACACCCTATTTTGAGCCCAAAACCTCAAAAAAACATAGCATTTAATGCATCCTTACAGGGGAAATTACAAAAAATTATCATGGTGAAAGTATTATTAGAGTAAAAAATTATTTTTATGTGGTTTTAAGTTAAATTAAATTCATTTAAATCACTTAGGAAGCTAATCTCTCTCATTAGGTCATTACTAATCTTCTTAGTAGCCTGTGACATGCTTATCATCTTCAACATGATTCATAAAGGTTGGGGCATTAATTAATGAAATAATGACACAAATTTCAAGTATAAAATTACCCATAACATCCCCAATTATCTTGGGTTCCCATTTTAAACCTCCATATAGTTATGAGCTTTAGAAGGTGTCTCTCAGGTTAAGTAGGTCTTCATTTGTTAGGTCAAAAAAGAGAGTTTGTCTTGAAAATGCCATATTGGAGTTTGGTTTTAACACTAAAAACCTTAGGGAGGTATATTTAACCTTTATTTACCTATTTAAATTATATTCTTACCATTATTATTCTTGTAACACCTATTAGCTCATGTTAGGGTTTATGAACAAAACAATACAAAAGACCCTAGCTACTGTGTTTACCCCTTTTTCTCCACTTTGAGGTCTAATAAAAGCTTGTGTTAATTTTAAGACCTTTTATACAATGTTTTTAGTCATCCATTTAATTTTTATATAGTATTTAAGTCTCTTTCAATGTGAGGCTTTCAATCTTTTACTTCTGAGTGTGGACCTACATGTCTACAAACATGTAGGTCCACATTTGGACCTTATTTAGATCATGAAGAGTAGATATATTAGATATAATACCCTAAAATAAACACAATTAATCTCATATATCTAATAATTAAATCACAATCTTCTTGATACATCAAAATGCCACTCTAATAAGTATTTTCTTCATCAAGGCCTAGACTGGCCTATAGGTGAGAGTAGAGCTCATTGTATAGCTACAAGTTTAAGATAGATTATTTTATGTCACTCTTTGATATTATTCAAAATAATATTAGACCTCATGACTTCAATAAATCTTTATTACTCATCACAACCCATTTCCAATGCATATATCGCATATTCTCTTTCAAACTTGGAAACTAACTTGAAACCTCAAACAAGCTCATGTGTCACCAATTAGGTCCCTTAAGCATTGGGTTTTGAGACCAAACTTTCTCCATTGGTATTGAAATTATTAAAGGTTATATACACTACATTTATCTCACCATTTAGGTCTTAAAATAGATCTCTTGATACACAAATCAATGCATTTCTCATGAAAAAGAGACCTACAGGTCTGTAAACTTTTAGGTCTGCATTTTCATGCGTAAAGCTTTCATGATGCTTGGTTTTGAATTATTTACCCCTAGTAAATATTTGGAGGGTATTAATTTTAAATTTATCAATTTTTTCCACCTAAAAACTTCCATTTAATGTGACTTTAGAATCTCTATAGAGAGTGAGGTACCTAGTCAAGGATCTTCCCAATGAAGAAACCATCAAAATAAAGCTTTCACAGTGCCTACAATCTCATAGAATCCACTTGAAAATGACCTTAATGTCATAATTTATAACCTTCAATTGGAATTTAAAGGTTATAATATATTTATAGGGGTTCATTCATTGTGTTAGAACTTGATTCTAAACACCTTTGTGCAAAGACTTCTCATGAGGATAACCCTATTATTTGAAGCTTGTAACAATACAAGCCTATAAGCTTATGAAGGGTTTTAGACCTGTATATCATAAATATGATCATTGGTGGCCATGTCATATTATGGAAGGTAAATTAGGTTTTTTTAAAACATTTTATGATTACTTTTATTCATTGAACCTATTGTGGAAACTTTAAAACCTCAAGTGCAAACTTACAAACTATCACATGAAGATCTTTTATTCACTTTCCAATGCCACATATATCAAAAAGATGAAATATGAAAGTGTGGAAATATTTTTTGTTCCATAAGTAATTATTTTAAGTACTCACTTTTCCTTCATAATCTTATTCATGCATCAACCATGCTCAAAATAGAGACCTTGGGGTTTTTCAAGGGTTTAAAATCACCTTATGGTCTTAAAAATTGTTCATAAAAATGAGGTAACTAATATGAGAACCAATGACATAAATCTAAATTAAATTATACCCCCTTACTATTCACATAATCTCAATCCATGAATTTTTCTCCTCTATCTATACTAAGCACATGAAGTTGACCATTGCTAGTCTGGCAAGAAGTCGATGGAGGTTCTGATGCAAGTTTTGGACTTCTAAGACCTATATAAGCTTGATATAGATGGAAACAAATTGGGGAATTTGAAGATATACTTTGAATATGTTTTCACCTAAATATGGATCATTCAAGTCCATATAAGTGCCTAAAAGTGCCCCTTTTGGAGTGATTTTTCTCAATTGTATGTTGAACCTATAAAACTGATATGTTCTGACATTATTAACATGTATGCCAGTTATTTAAATCCTTCAAGAACTTTGGAAAGTGTATTTTTATGTATATTTCACCTTGGTCATCTTTAATGCATTAGACTTGGCTATATGCACTTAAACTTGCATGACATTTTACCTTAAACTTTTCAAAACAACCTTAACTTCTCTAAACGTGCATAAAATGTTCATGCATTGGATGACTTGAGGGATAACTTATAAAACTATGACACCTTTTGGATCCACATTTTCATACCATTTTGTAGATATACTAACATAAGATATTACCTTAACCTTGTCAAAATAACCTTAAATTTTGATAATAAGATATCAACAAGACCTTTTGAAGACCTCACAAGGCATGGAAGGGCTATGAACAAGGTTATTAAGACATGATAAGAATTTTTTTTGTAAACCTAGTTAATGGTAGCCAAAATTTGGCTAATAGGAAGCTTATGTGCACATGGGAATAATAAGACAAAAGTCTACTATTATTATTTTAGCCTCACATGAGGAGTGGGGTGCCATTTTTGGAAGCAAATGGAGGTGGATAATATATTATATAAATTCATGATTTTCTATTTGACCCTTGCACATGAATACAAGCTTGTTACTATTGAACATTATTCCTCCAAGTGGAAGTGTGATGCCTTATTCTCTCTGTCCTCTTTGTTTTTCTCATGTAAATGATATTAAATCATGTTTTTCTTTTGTAATTTATATTCCAGGAATTACATACATTCTTGCATTCTTCAAGGAGGTGAATAGGATTTGTATACTTTTAAATTCTTTGTTGCAAGCTTGGTTGAGAGTTTGATTGTAAGCCTAGTGTTAGCTTACATTAGTGTATTAAAGAAAAGAGGATGAGAGATTGGAGAGAGGTGTGATAGGGTGTTTTTGTTAAGTATTCTCCTTGTTTTTATTTCAAGTAATAAAGATTGGACAAATTTATTTGTGGACATAGCCCATTGGGTGAACCACAATACATTGGTGTCTTATATGTTGCATGGTTTGGTTGATTTATGTTAGTTATTTATTTCTATTTTATATATTCTCTCATTGAAATTTTGAGGATATATTTTTGTATTCATTATCCAAACATTACAATATTATTTTATGATAATTATGTGTGACTATATTTATTTTTTGACCTATGGAAGACATTATTACTAAGAATTTGGCATTTAATCCTAAAACATTATATCTACCAAACTTTTGTACATTATGTTTAGATCAAGGAAGTTTAAAGAGACACCCCCACAAATATATGGATGTCAAGGGGATACTGAAAAGAGAAAGAGAAGTCAATTTATGAGGAATTAGGTTGGGAGGTGAGTTAGATAGGAGAATAACTATCCAAGAGAAAAATAGAGAATTTTATTAGTCTAGGAGGGATTGTATGACAGTTAGAATTGTATTCATGTAATGTAATAAGCCTTTCAAGACAATCTTGTGAATGAGAGTGTGATTTTTAGTGTGTATTCCACAATAATTTTTTAAAGATGAATTCAATGAAGATGTGTGTTATATGTCAAGTCTAAGTAATGTGCTAAATGTGTGTCTATGAGTGATTATCTAACTTAAGAAACACAAAGATAAAGGTAGTACTTAAGTGGACACCCTTTTTTGATTTTACACTATACACATTTTATTATAATTTAATTAATACATGAATTAATCATAATTTAGATAAATTGAATAAAATACATAAGAATGTTGTAAATCAACCTGAGACAAGAATAATTAAATCAAAATACTAAAATAGACAAAGTATAGCTGAAGGAAAGATGACTAACTATGAATGAGATGAAGAACTTATCTATTTATGTTTGATATTTTACAATGTGAAGCTAATATATTATTAAAACTAAAAAATAGGAACTAACATTGAAACTAGAGGAGGACAAAATCATCTAACTTGAGATAGGATCAACTACCACTATAATACTCAATTGTCAATTTTTTATTTTGATGAAAATATAGAACTCCATTCACAATCATTTATGGTAGTTTAAATTAGTTTTGTATGTGAATATTCGACCTTCAAATGTGTGCAAGTGACCTGTAAATGACTTATTCAAGGTTGAAACTCTAATAGGGTTTATAATGATTAAAAAAAATTAAAAATGTCAAGTGTAATGGGTTGAGTTGACCCTAATCACCTCCACAATGACTATTTTTTACCTATATATCCAATACTCTAAAGAGGGAAATCAATCCTTTATAGTTATCCTACTTAGAGTGATTTGTATAATTATGCTCCTTTGACTATATGATTGCATCTAGAGATAGATTAAATACTTGGTCATTCCTTGTTTTATATTAAATAAAATAGGCTTTAGACTTGGGTAAGAACTACTTCAAGTGATAGAATCAAAATTAGGGAGAATAGGGAAGCTTTTCTCAATGTGCAACAGTGCAAATATGCCTATGTATTGAAATTTTTAAGTGGTAGATTAGGTGACTTCTTATTGATCTTACAACTCAAAATAGTTGGGTTATCCACTAAATGGATGTCAAGAATGCATTTATAAATGGTGATTTAGAAGAGGAAATATACATGACTTATCCTAAAGGTTTTACTAACCCTGATAGAGAACATTATGTATGCAAGTTAAAGAAATATTTTTATAATTTAAAACAAGCTCCTCAAGCTTGGTATTCTAAAATTATTTTTTTTCAAAGAATTATTATTTTTTAACTGCTATTCAGATAATGATCTTTGTTAAAATTGAAAATGGTCATTTAGTCTTAATTTATTTATATGTTTATGATCTTTTAATTATTGTAAATCTAACTAGTTTAATTCATAAATATAAATATAAACTAAGTCAAATATTTGAAATGATTAATTTAGGCATTTTGCATTATTTTTTTAAAAATAGCTATATTTTAGGATAAATGTTTTATTATTGTATCACAATCTCATTATTTTCATAACTTTTTTATTAAGTTTAACATGCTTGATTGTAAATATTCTTCCACTTCTATTGAAGTTGCTGTTAAACTTGATCCAAAAAAATTATGTGCAAAAGCTAACCCTACTTTATATAGATAGCTTGTTGGTAGTTTGATTTATCTAACCATTACTAGGCCAAATATTTCATATGTTATTGGTGTTGCTTCTAGATTTATACAGGATCTATATTTTGATAAATTAAAATTAGTTAAATATATTCTTCATTATATCAAAAGAATAATTAATTTTAGTTTATTTTATTCTTCTATTTATGATGCTAAATTTTATGGTTATTGTGATGTTGACCATGTTGGTGATACTATAGATCTCAAATCTACTTCTAGATATGTATTTAAGTTTGGTATAGGTGCTATTACTTGGAGCAGTAAGAAGCAACATATTCTATATCTCTTCTACTGAAGCATATTATAGAAGTGTTATGAAAGTTGCTAAAGAATCCATGTGGCTATGAAACTTATTGGGAGAAATTCATTTGAATGTTTCTCATAGTACCATCCTTCATTATGATAACTAAAATTGTATATCTCTAAAAAATAATCTAGTTTAGCAGCAAAAAACTAAACATATTGAATTTTATGTGTATTTTATTTGAGAGAAAGTACTCAATGGTGATATTGATCTGTAATTTTGTCTTACAGAAGAACAAGTGGCAAATATCTTCACAAAACCACTTTGTGCTACCAATTTTTTTTTATTTCATGTAATGTTGGGCCTCTTAGAATTTCCATGAAGGGGGAGTGTGCATGACAATGCCACTTCCTAACATCCATGTGATTTTTCTTCTTCTGTATGCATATTCTCATTGTAAAGCATTGTAGACTTTGTGTGGAAGTTTTAATTTTTTATCTCAATACATTAAAGCATACTTTTTAATGGAGGTCATTATGTTATAAAAGGATCCAAATATAGTTGGTGATTATTCATGAGAAATTATGAGATGTAGTCTCATAATCATGCTAGCATAAACTTACTTTCATGTAGTTTATGGATTATAATTCCTTTTATTTCAAAAGGTGATTTTTGACATGATTAAGGTTATTAAATCTTTTATTTTTTTAGAGATAGTGTAATTCCTTTTAGGTGACTATGATTTTTATCCCCACTTAACATTAAGGGGGAGTGTTGAAATACATAATGTTTAAATGGGATTTTACTCTTAAACTATATGGTTAATAAATAAATATATTTAATTTATTAAAAGGAGGTAATATCATGTAAATAAATTAAATATATTTTACCATTGGTTCCTCAGAGAGAGGTTGGACCTGTTGGTTACAATGCTCCACCTCCGCACCCTATTATTTAAAGAGATTTTACCTTTGGTAAATGTCATTCAAACACATTAATTCTTATGAGTTTTTGTAAATAATATTATTATATTTGTGTGTGGAAAATACTTGTCTAAAAATAAGTTTAGTGAAGAAATTATTTGAGAAAGAGTGAGAAGAAGAGGATTTGATGTATTGGGGTGTTTCAATATTGAATAATCATTGTGGGTGTTTTACCTTCTTTAAAGGTATTCTCACCTAATATCTATGTCACTATGTTTAATTGATATAGGATCATTATGTTATGATTTTATATTCATTTACACTTTTACATCACCTATTTTGAATCATATATATATATATATATATCTTTTCAAATAAGAAAAAAATTGACATTATCAATTATGCATGACCAAATTTGAGTGACTATATTTCCTCACCCCTAGTCTAAAAATAAAATTACTAGAGTATAGGAAAGATATACCTAAAAGATATTAAAAATAAATTTCTAATTAAAATATATTTAATAATTTCCATGTATTTTCTACTTAATCTCTTGATTTGAATTAATTTTTCTAAGTGAGATTAATCAAATTTTAAACAATTCTTTAAAAATTAGTTACACATAATTAATCAAACTAGTCAAAATATCATATTATTAGGTTTACTAGAAAGGAATTAGAAGGTGATGTTAGTTATGTATGGACCAATATCCCATTTAGGATGTTGTCGACATAAAATAACACATGCACATATCGTGTGCTTTTGAATTAGAAGAAAAGAATGATCCAAAACACCAAAATGCATTTTCATCATTTTGATTTGAAATGATTTGATAAAATTTAATAATAACATAAAATACATTTCATCATTTATGGATACATTAGCCTAAATCATCACTTGTAAATAACAAGCTCGAGCCATTTAGTGTGTTTAAGTGATTTTGGCATAAATTGAGCATTTTCACAAATTTTGAGTAAGATTGATAATTTCAACACAATGGTGTTAAGAATTGGATTTATACATTAGTATTAAAATTATGGAATGAAATTTTATATGCCCATAAATTTTTAAAAATAGCATAGTGTGGATGAATCTATATCATATCCCCATTGATAAATGTAGAATATGTGACTGTATATAGATGTAAATTGTAAATTTTATTTCAAAGGTATGCATGAAGCTATACCATGCACCCAAAACTATATGAATTATAAATTTGATGTCATACTATGAGTTTAAATGGATGGCATATTCTCCCATAATCTTTGCTAATGACTAGGTTTTGATACCATTTTAAAACCTTTGTAGTTGTATTGTCTATTGAAACTGATTTTTGTTTTTGAAGATGATCATATTAGGTAAAAAATCCCATTGAAATTCCCCCCTTTTAAGGTGAGGAATAAATATTTAAATTCACTCATATCAAAATAAAATTTAACTATAACATGCATAATAAGATGTAATCTTTCAATAATGTATCATATGTGAAAATTACGCTAGCATGGCAAGAAATGTATTGTTTAAATTATGTATGTAATATATGAGACAAGGAATATATAAATGTGTTAATAAATTTCATATTAATAGAATGTAGAGTTAGTATAATATGCATTATTTAGTCCATGATATGGATATTGGCACTCACTAAACTTAACAAGCTCAATAAGCACACAAATATAAAAATCATAATGTCATACAATAAGGTCATTGGCTACAAGCAAGGGACATGTTCAAATGTCACATAATGAAATATTTTCACACATAATACCAATGGACACATGCAAACGACATGATTAATGTTGAAAATAAGGGACATGTTCAAATATAGTACACAAATAATGTCCAAGGTTCATGAGCAATGGACATGTTTAAATGGATCACATACCAAACAAAATATTTTGAAGATACTCAAGAAATTTTCATACAAGTTTCATCAGTGTTACACAATAGAAAAATAAATTCTAATTGATTATATATAATTAATAACATCAATGGAACATAGAACTATAAATTTAGTCTAAACCATGTGTATGTAATGTGATTGTGTCCTAGATATACACAATTGTAAGATAGAGATGTTAGAAAAACATCTATAACTAGTATATATCTCAATAGTATAGGATTCATATAATGATAACATTTTAAAAAACTATAAATTTGGGATAATATGCTCCCATTTGATCAAAATTTATTAGGTAGAAGCAAGCCCAAAACCTTAATCTATGTGGAATTTTGATGTCCTACATAACACTGATGAATATCATTGAAATACATGTGCGATTAAAAAAAAGGTATGTTATCTACTAATCATGAGATAAATAAAATATTATTTATATGTTGATTTTTTATTTACTAATGAAATCCAATAAACACTAAATGATTGAAAAAAATTATATATACATATATATATATATATATATATATATATATATATATAACCTAAATGTAAAATGAAGAAATTCAAATGAGTTATAAATAGTAATAAACAATGAGATGTGTAAACTTAGTTTGGATCTAATTTATATTGACTATGTAGGCAAATATTTGATGTGAAATTATTCAGAAAGATCTATGAAATATGTTGTCTCCAAACATAGGATTTTGTGATACATTTAGATAAGGCCATACTATGTGAAAAAGTGTGCATTACAATATTTTTTGTTGATTACAATATATATATATATATATATATATATGAAATATGTTGTCTCCAAACATAGGATTTTGTGATACACTTAGATAATGCCACACTATGTGGAAAAGTGTGTATCTTAGTTGAGTGTGCAATTAATTTTTTTATTTGTGTACCTGTGGTTGTTAAATATGGATGGATGATTGATTACGGGAGTTGATTTGACATGAAAATGACCTATAAAAGTAAAACCCTAGTTCATTCACATAAACTTAGTAGAATAATAAAATAAAGGAGAAAATTGGGCAAGGTAAACAATTGAGTTATTCTAAGAAAACCCTGCATAATGTGAGTGCTTCATACATAGCCGAAAAGGCCTCAGGTCAAGGTAGTTCTCCCTTTTAGAGTGAGTGTGTGAATCTTGATATTTTTTATATGGATGAAACTAATAAATTGGTTTTAATTTTTGATAGTGAATACCTTTGACCTATAATAAAATATATTTAGACTTGCCCTATGACTATTGGAATAAATCAAAATTAAAATTGGAAATATTTGTACCTTTTTTCTCAATGTGTAGTAGAATTATCAAGTGATTACTAGATGTAGATTGAATAACATTGATGTGTTTATATATATGAATATTTTGAATATTTAATTTAACCAACTTTACTAAAATAATAGGAGGCCAATATTGAATGTCTCAAATTTGAAAGTTGTCATTGGTGTGTTGGGGATAAGGTTATAGTAATGGATAAGACCATGTTATGACTCTATCTACTTAGTGTGGTCTTACCCCACAAAGATAGACTATTAGGATTTGGATGAAAATAACCTGTAAGTAGAATAGATATGTCTAAATGATGTTTCCAATAATTAAAAGATAGTAAATATAAAAGTGAAAGATCATATAAATTATAAGTTAATGGAATGGTGAATAGACCAAATAAGGTAGGATGTCAATATTAAATATTATCAAGTAATTAATGATTAAATTTGAGTATCTACATTTGTACCCCACCCGTTGCCCACCCTCTTTGTTCCCCACTACCACTCCCTCCCCCGCCACCCTCCACACCCATTTTGATGGAATGAAGTGAAATTAATAGAGTAAAAGATATGTGAACTTAAGTGTGTATACACATTTCATCTTTTTGATGTGAAGCTTGATCATGAAAGATACCTCAATACAAAATATATATAACAATGCCACTAAAAATAATTACTACTCACATTTGAAAATTAAAAAGTTAAAACTTGAATTTTGAAATTTTGAAAATCAAGGAAAAAATACACTTGAAGGAGTATGAAATCTAGTTGCCCTATAACTTGAAATTTATAAAGTGTGTGCCTCCTTATTGAATAATTTAGATAGATGTTGAATCTTTGGTGAATTAAGAGTGATCAAGTCTTAATTTAAAAACTAATGAAAGCTTTTGATTTGAAAATATTGTATTCTCTAACTTTCATTTGAATGTATAAAGTAATTTATTAAATAATTTAAGGGGTGGAACCAGCAAATATGGCTTGCTGTAATAGAAAAATTATAACATAGTCATTGAGTTTCACTAAACTATAACGTGTCCCACTTGAAAAATGAAATAAATCACACCACTACAAATGGATCTAAATTCTATTTATAAATTTTGTTACCTTTGAAACTTTTGAATTTTGAAAAAGTGAAATTTGAAATTTTCATGTAAAAACATGAACATGAATGAATATCATGCCCCTGTATCTACATTGTATTGATATAGAATGCAATTGACTTTTTATTATTTTAAATATACTTGTGTGTTTTTTTTTTAAACATTCATGTGAATCAAGTGTATGTGAATATGTATTCAAGTAATTATAGGATTGAGTGCGCATATTTGTCATATATCCCATAATCTAAAGATTTTGAACCATGTTGTAATTATAAAAACTATATATTATCATAAACATAAAATTTGTTGCTCATAAAGATATGAATTCTCAAGATAATCTCATTATGATCCCCCCTTTTGAGATGAGAGACATAGCTTATAAGTCACTAATCTCAAAATGGAATCGTATAATATGTTGAAGATGTTTCCCACTTTTGAGATGAGATACTAACATATGAACCTTTAAAATGTATTGCATCATAATATCAAATATAACACTGAATTACATATGAAATATGTGTTAGATATATATATCATTGAAACTCGTTATAGTAATATGCATGATATGTATCATGGCACAAGAATAAAAATAGAATCAATGCATGATATGAATCACAGAACCATAGTAAAAATTAATTAACATACAATCAATGTTAAATAATATCACTTAGTTTGAATAAAATGTCACACATAAGTACTAAAGGACGCATACAAGGGACATGTGAATGTCGCATAGACTCGTAAGGCCAAGGGACACATGTAAATGATATTAATATGTCATAAAATTAAGAACATTTATATGTTTCACACACAAGGACAAGGACCACACATAATAATCAAGCAAGTCCTAATTATCATGTAGTAAAATAAGAAATAAGCATAAAGTAAATGAAACTAGTTTATATTAACCATATGCCTCAATCTCATTAGTATCAAATAACATATCCATGTAACACAATATAAAGTATGAGTGATTAGAAAAATATGTGTATGATATATATCTTAACATGCTACAGAGGTTGTGGATAGATACAACATGTTGAAGTTTTCAAAGAGAATGAAGAGATGCTCCCTAATTAGTAAGGTTGTTGGGTAATGATGGAAGCCTGACATTGAAAAACCATGTAATAGTATGTCATGTATCACACTCAGATACTTTATGAAAATTTAAATATGTTATCTACTTAACATGAAATAAATAATATATGTAAATAAGTAAGCTATCAACATTTGAAAATGCTTGGAGGTCCTTATATTTTAAGTTTTTAAAATATTTTATATTTTTAAAATATATGAATTTTTTTTATTTTGACATTTTTGAATTTTTTTGAATTTTTGAAATATTTAAATGCAAAATATTTGAAAAGTTCTAATAAACAAAGCTTCAAAAATATAAGAAATGGAATAGATTCAAACTATTTGTAACAAGGTGATAAAACATAGTGTAACAAGAAATAAAGTAAGTAATATGCAACCAAACTATGTGTAAAGGAGTCATATAAATATATCACAAATGATTGATATATATAATAATGTACATGCCCTAAATGGGCAAGAGAATATCTACTCATAGATAGTTTAGGAGTAGATAGACGTGATCATGTAAATGTGATGGAGATCATAACATGATAAATATATCATAGTAAGAAAGTAGATTGTCATAAAGAATAAACATTGAAAGCATTGTAATGTATTTATTTTGGATTGTTATAATTGGTTTGAAAGTCAAGAGGGAAAGTAACCAAAGTGAAGATATAGTCAAGGTCTATAAGAATGCTCAAAATTTAAAATTTTAATATATATGTGATAAAAAATTTATGTATGTGTTTGAATTATATTATGTGTATATACATAATATTTTTAAACTTCATCATTTATTGACATTTTCTCTATTGTATCAACCTATCAATTTTTAATCTATATGAGTGTACACCTTAAAGGATGCACTAAAAAATAGGTGGATAGACCTTTAATGCTTCACAAGAGACATTGTTGTTTAAATATATTATGTTTGTATGCAATACATTTCCCCTGTACTTGAACCCCTAAGCAATATTCCTCATTATAACTCATAACTATACCAAGACCCATATTTTTTTATTATATTAGCCTAGATTGATGTATTATTTATTAAGTCCCTTTGGTGTTCAAATGAAGTCAGCATGGGTCGATGTAGTTTGAAAAAATTATGGCAGACATTTCATAACTAAGCTACCCTTGGCCAACCTAGTTTAAGGTTAAACTATCATATTTTTAACTACATTGAGGTTGGTTTATGGAATTTACTAAAACTTTTAGAAGGTTTAATATCACTCACCACTATAAATACAAGCCACCATTTCAATCCAATAGAGAGGAACATTCATTTTTACACTATTATTTCTCACAAATCTACTTAATTATACATTTGGAGAAGTCATTGATTAGATATTATCTTAGCTATAAAAATCTTAGATGCAATAGAAGGAGTATTTTTATCCTATATCTTTCAAACTTTATGATCCTTACAACCACAACAATCTCTTTCAAAGCACCATTGGCCAAGGGGTCTATTGAGGCTTGGCATGTTTCATTCAAGGTAATTATATTCTAACCCTAGTTCATTCATTTGATAGATAGAAGTTGTATAAATACTATATTGAATAAATGTATAACTCCTTGTTTGAATCTTCTCTACACTTATACTTAGTGTTTCTATAGTGTTTTTCAAGCTTGACATTTCCCATCTTAAGTAACCTATGCCCTCATTTTTCTACCATGGTTCCTTACCCTTTTTAGTTTATTTTTAAACATCCCCATTATTTATGTTGCTATATTAGAAATATGAAATTAGATTAATTCCAATATTAGAGACCTAGTCAAGGTTATTTCATTATATTTATTGCCTAGAATTTTTTTCACCTTCTCTATTGATGATGCGTCATAAGTGATCCTCTTTTTAGGATTAACAGATCCATTTGGTCATATCTTGATACTTTAATTATCAATAAGATCTATTTGATTTACTTTCTCTGAGATTATATCTCTTAGATAGGATAAGTTGTAGGTCAATCCTAGTTCATTTCATGCATTTTAGTGAACCTGACATGAGCTAACCACTAAGTTTTCTCTTTTATCAAACTATATAAGTATGGTTTGATACAATTTCATCCCTCTATATTTTTCATTATACTATGTCAACTCAGGTCAATCTAATCTAATTTATATGTATTTTTAAGAAACTATAACAACATGGGTTGATACAATATTATTCCTCTATCTTTTTCAATATACTACATCAATGCACATTAATCGAATCTAATTTTTGTGTGTTTTTAGGAAACTATATCGATGCGGGTTGATACATTTATATTCCTCTATGTTTTTATATCATGTTACATCAACACAAGTCGATACAATCTTGCACAAAAATCAACATTATTTTCTTCATTCAACCAATTATATTTACCAAGTATGATCTAGTTTTATTTACTAGGTTATTTTATACCCAACTATATCGACCCAGACTAATATAGTTTTGTTTACTGACTTTTATAGGCAAATTTATTAATAAAATCAATTTAGTTATATAACTAAATTTTTAATTATGTCAAAATTAATTTTACTCAAATAACTATATTAATCATGTCTAATTTAGTTCTAAATTCATTTTATTTCTTTGTCAAACTATATTGACCTTGGCTGATATAGTTATATGTTTTCATCTTTGTAACAAACTTTATCAATCATGTATGATTTAGTTTACTCTTCTTATTTTTATCTATATTTACATAGATTATATCAATCAACAACAATATAGTTATATACTATGTGAACAACTAAATTGTCCTATGTCGATATAGTTATGTGTGCTCTCACTTTTCAATATAAGTAAGGAAAATAACCTTTATTTTCAGTAATTAATCAAACACTTTATTTTATGTTGAATGTATTTTTATTTTAATTCACTACATGTTGTAAATTTATTTTCAACATTGATATTTTAATTTATTTTTTCTTTATTTGGGTTTTCATAAAAAATATGTTCTAACAGTTTTAAAGCTACTTATCTATTATCATAAAGTGTTACTCAATGTTTTATTTACAATCCTTGTCTATTGTTTATAGGCATTATGGTATGAGGGGATTTTCTTAATACTCATAGCCATAGTACGGAGCTAAACACATAACTTAGTTTTCATGCATCTCATGATATGTTAGAAATGCATAAAATTATTTTTTTATTAAACCTTAGGAAGCCATCCATCCATTTGATTCTATAGTGCACCGATTAGTGGTTAACATCGAGAAGTTACTCTCATCTTACCCTTGAAATTAGGTTTAGTGGGCTAGGCAATGATACTTAATCCATAGTCAGGGCTCTAAAATTTTAGACCAACGTTAATCAATGAAAAAACATCTTTGAGACCCTAAAAATTAGTCATATCCTTTTAGTACATATACATAATATTTATTTTGAATAAATAGATATAAAAAATAGATAAATTTCCAATGTTTTGCTTGTTATTGTATTTTATATTGCATATTGTATTGGCCAACGTTGATAGATTTTTATGTTATGTGTTCTAACTACACCAAATAATATTGATATATCTGTTTATGTGTGAACATACTACATCAACCAAGTTCTATATGTTTTACTAAGCTTACTTTTCCCATGCCTCTATTTATCAGATTGTATAATTCAGGACTGATATAAATTATTCATAATATTATTAGATTTTCTCCATATCTAACTACATCAACCATATTTGATATAGTTTTACCTCTACCTTTCATTCTCTATAACTACATTGACCGTAGTTGATATAGTACATTTTATGATCATTGTTTCTATTTATCCTTTACTGAATATATTAACCAAGCTTGGTATAGTCTATATTTTACATCTTTGTCTATATATATTTTTTGATCATTATTTCTAATTATATTTTAATGACTAAATTAACCAGGCTCAATATATTTTATGTTTTACATCTCTTCTTGTGTAACTACATCAAATTACTTGATACAATTTCAATTCCCTGCTTTAATGAGTTGGTCGATATAGTTTTCAATTTAACTCTCTATCATGAAATATATCTTTGATGATTCTAAAAAATAACATAACATGATATGATTGATTTGAATAACTCCCATAAATATATTAAATATATTTTAATATTATCAATAATCAATTTAAAATCAATATTTTTTTATCTATTAGAATAATTGATTATAATTCACTCTCTACCTTCCAACCTCTAGATCTTTTTAAGTATCCTCCCTACATGCCCATAATTAAATATGAGATTGATATTGAATACACTACCAAAATTATCCTTTTCATCAATGAAAACCCTCAACATAGGGGCAAGGATCCTACAGTGTTTTATAACCTCATGATGGGACTCCACATAAGATGTCCCCCATTACCTACACATACCATTTTGACAGGATTTGAGGTAAGTTATTACATGACTTATTCTCTTCCTTCCTCTTCCACTATTCCAAGTATAGTAACTCCTAGGGTAGGTATCTCCTCTATTTCACCTAATCAAATTTATCATGGTACTACTCACATTAATTCTACCACTAGTGCATCTCAAGCTAATTCTACTAGTCAAAAAAATCTAAATACTAGTTAGATATTGTTGTAAGCCATGAATCAAATGGATAATTTTTAAACTAAGAATTCCATCCAAATGATGAAAATGAAAAATAAAAATTATTAAGTGCAAATTCATCATCAAAAACCTCAATGTGTATTTCAAAATCTAAATGACCGCCATGCCAGCCTCCTTTAGAGATGCACAGGTTAATCTTGTTCCTTAACCCCCACGTATTAATAATGTCATCAAGCATCTTCAAAATGAGTCATTAATACCTCAAATTGAAAACATAGACATATGAGGTACCATCACTTATAATGGTTCTAATAATCTTAATTTGCATTTGAAATCTTTTGGTAACCTTTACAAAGATTGGATTAATCTTAATATCTTCATTGCTACCAGACTTCTAGTTTAAACATTTTTAGGTGATGCTTTAGATTGGTACAATCAAATCAAGTTTAAGACTATCTCTATTTTATAATACTTAGTCAATGCATTAGTTTAATAATTTCAAACCAACAATCTAGCCAAAATAGTTTAGCCCATTTTATTAATTGTAAATAAGTAGAATTTAAAACTGTTCAAGTTTACATTAAATTATGGAAAGACTTATCTAACAAAGTTGAACACATCTTCCATTTGATAACTAATGATCTTGATTTGAAACTCCAATACCATCTTATAACTCTCTCTCTAAAATATTTTGAATAATCCTTGATCACAATAAATGTCAAGACTTCCTAATAAGACAATTCAAGCCTTCACAACCTTCGGCAGGAACCCATATGCTTATGAGATCCAAAAACAAACCTGATACTAATGATGGTGTTACAAACACTTATTATTCTATACATGTCATTCATGTTATTATTCTTTATATCCCCAATGATGCAACTCCTTCCCCACCTTTCACATAAAGTTCCTCCCAGGTACATCCCTCATCATCATCATATGTAAATAATATTGATGTTCATAATACTCTTTCCATGGTGGAAATCCAAAAATGTATTCCTAATACTTTAGCACAATAACTTGACCCTACTCACCCTACCAAAAATTTGTATGATCCACACAAATTTTGTTGGTATCATTCAATTTGGTGACATTCTCATGAAATCTATAGGAAACTTAAGAACTTTGATCTTGAATTTCTCCTTGGTCCCAATTTTGATCATGAAACTATGATTCACAAACATAAACAAGCATATGAAAAGATAGCTAAAGCTCATGATTCAAAATTTAAGCATGATGCTCTTAATCAAAATAATATTCACCTTGATTTATATAAATATCCACTTTTCAATCATAATTCTAATATTACTCAACCTCCTACCTCAAATGTTATGGAAACTTTAGTTGACCTTGATTCTCTAGCCAATGATGAAAAGGTAGTCAGTATGAATGACATGAAGTGTGTAGTATCATATATTGGTCCTTATCCATATTCTAATTATAATAACTTTTTTCCCCATTCAAGATACTTATCCATCTCATTTCACAAATATTTTACATACATAAACACTTTCTAATCCCACATTTATCACTACATCCACACTATGATCCCTTAACATGTATCCAAATTATATCAAATAATAGGATACAATTTTATTCTTACTCTTTTTCCATTGCTACAACATTTGATAATTTGATACCATCAGCCTCTCACCACCCAAAACTAATTGCTTCAAAAACTGTGAATCAGTTAACTTTTGTGCCTACATCTCCACTCATAACATCAACTACCTCAAGGGAGTCTTCTTAGTAGTTATAAGGGTAAAATTATTTGTAACTATCTAGTAATGTTGTATTTATAATATGGAATTGAAGTTGTGTGCACTTAAAATAAAGCATTCCTTTCATCCTGAGGTTTTTCATCTAGACACTTAAACATGGTTTTTATGTATTTATCAGTTTCAAAAAATAATTTACATAAATATTTTTTGATACAAGGTAACATAAGTTCTTGAAAAGTGATAATTTTGTGTCAACAAAGATATAAATTGGTAATATATACCAAGGTGCCCTCATTGTATGCTTCCAATGTATAAAGGTATCTCCTAGGTGTGCTCCCAATGTATAAAGGTATCCCCTAGGTGTAAGAAATTTCTTGCCTAACCCAACTATGCCATAAATAGAATCAACTAGCTCAACGTAGTTTGATCCACCTAACCAACCTACATCAGCCAAGTCCAAACAACATACTTCCTATCATCATCAATTTAAGTGCACTTTCACTCCTCATTTAATAGACTTGCTTCAACATTATGCACCTTTGGCTGATATGGTTCTAATTAGAAATGATGAATGAGATCCTATAACTAAACTCTCTCACCTCTCATCTCAAATTCATTTTATAGAACTCATGAGTACTCCCCCTCATCATTGTTATCATTTAATGCAACTTTTATTTCAAATTAACATCCCTCAAACTCCAACTCTGAGGAAAGAAGATACTTTATCCAAGTTTGAGGATAATATTCTTCAAAAATGTGAGAACTATAACGTTGATGAAACTGTAAATATTTATCTCTCATTAAAAAATGTATATTGCTTGAATGATTCCTGATGAAATATTACTTCATGTGGATGATCCTCCTTTATTCATTAATTTCCAAATGGGTGATGTTCAATTCAAGTGTGCATTGATCAATGAAGGCTTTGTCACTTGTGTTTCTTTGATTTACATCATTAAGACTCTTGGATATTTTGAATGCAATCTTAAATATACCCAAATTACATGCCAAGGCAATGATTGAAGATAAATGCCTTCTCTAGGTTGTGTTTGGCTTCCCATCACGGTTCCTCCTATCATAGTTTGTATTAAAGTCATGATTTTTAATTCCCCATTATCATATAATATTTTACTTAATCAACCTTGGACACACCACATGAGAGCTATAGTTTCCTATGCATGCCAATGTGTCAAATTTCCCCATAATGGTGTTATATATAATATTCAAGGAGACACTAATCCTTAGAATTTTAAACAATTGCAATAATGTGGTGTTTTCAAAATACCCACCCTTGAAATTTACCTATCATTCATTTTTGTGAATCTCAATGATTCAATTAGACCATTAATTATAATAGAGTTTATAATGGACACCCTAAACTTGTAGGCAATATACCACCTAGCCTATTAGATCATGATGATGAAAAAATCGATGAGACAAGTTTAAAAATAAAAACTTTATATCTCCTTTCACACATAATTTCTCAATTATCCCCTTATTTATGACCTAAATCTCATCAAAATCTAATGGATAATGTTCCCACTACCATATTCATGCCCAAATAACCCATCCCTCACCCTTCCTTGACTGATAAAATCATTTAATCCCTTTATATTGATATTAATAAACCTAAATATAGTAATGGATATTCCTTAGATGACCCATTCTTGGTTATGCTCAAGCCACGGATGCAAAAATTATTCATTATCGATCTTATTTATAGCATTCTTATGAATCTACATTACATGTACATAACATTTACTTGATATATGTACTCCATTCTCCTTTTACTACACTTAAAATTAGTTCTTCTTCCATTAATGCTCACAGGTCTAAGATGGAATAGGTGCTAGCTTATACCCATTGTAATTTAGTCACAACTGAGCCTCTTATGGGTATGCTCTTAAATCATGCCATGATAAGACCTTACCTCTTTACTATATTTTTTAAGCCTTAAAGTAGCCTTCCCTCATAGGTGTTAGATACATTACTCTAACATGCACCAAGGTTATCTCTTACATCTACAAAGCCTACTTAGGATCCTACTCATAGATTCATGGATCATGATGATTTATATGATGAAGTTTTACCCATGTCAAAACTTGATTGTCCACTTATACAATGTAAAAATGAACCATATTTTGAGTTTCATAATAAAATTGGTCATTGGGCCAAAGATTTTCAAGCATAATAGAGTTTCATAACACTATAGCAAACACATAGCTTTGTTCCTACCATAAATAGTAAACCTCATCACTCAGTTACTCCCAGGGACACTTGTTATTTTCATGGCATGACTATGCATACTTTAAACATTACCAACAGCTTTGATATAACATTTATGTGCTTCATCCTAAAAAAAATAGCCTTCTAATGATAAGATCTTACCACCTCCTAAGATATCTATATAATATATTCCCAAATATGGGGAAGTATATTACCTTTTGCATCAGTGTACTACATATCATACAGATAGATGTAGAGTATTCGAGAAGTATTTCCAATGATATTTCATGTCCTACACCTTCACCTTTATAGCAACAACATTAAAATAATTCTTGAATAAAATATTGGCCTTCTCCTAGACCCATGCATTCTCATAAATTAGAGGATATAATCCATATCCCAATGTAAATTCCTCATATTCATTATCCCTCATAGGAGGTACCACATTCAACTCCTTATTCTTCTCATTCTTTTACTTTATCCATAGAGATCATATGTTATGAAGTCCTCGCACAACTCTCTGTGAAGATAGATGAGATCATTATCAAAGATAGATGTTAGTTACATTAAGACTTATCAGATGTTATTAATCATTTTTTAGCACATATTTGTTTGCCATATCATATTATTCTACACATCATCATATAATTAGACTTGATATTTACATTTCATTATGAGCATTGGTGATGCCTTGTGGCTTATATCTCACTTATATCATGTTTTTATTTCATTTTCAGCATTTTTAGTTTTTGACATCATGTTTATATTATGGTTTAGTTCACTATACTTTCTATCTTTGCTTTTTAACATTATATATTGAATAACACCTTTAGGTCCTCTTTATCAATCTTCACTATATTTTCCTTATTTGCCCTCTTTTTTATGATGATTACTTTCATAGGCACTTTTGTTATCTCTTTGGTAAGATAGTATAGCCTCCAAGTGATTTAGATATATCCAATATATCCCATGCCATTTTCCATTACACCACCTCAAATATTTATGATCAGCTACAAGTATACCCATCATTTTACCACTCATTACATGAACAGATATTTTATGATCTTCATTTTTTCCCTTCATTAAAAGCATATATATAGGTTAATTTTGAGATTACACACTTACTTGTGATAAAGTCTAGGAAATTTTTGATACCATGATCTTTGCTACTCTTCTCTAATGATAAAGTGTAAGCTCTTTTATGTTTCACTTATTTCACTCCTAATTGGTTATCCAAATCCATATGAGGAGTCGTGTCAACCTCAGACCATCTTAATCCCAACAATACTCTTAAACCCTCTTTGAAAGTTCCTTTATTCATACAAGTTCATGACAAGATGTTGTTTAGACAATACATGAGCACTTACAGTAGAGTCACAACATGGAACTACATAGAAAGATTCATATATAACAATTAATACACAAAATATGTGAAATGTGGATATTGTTACTTTGTATGGAATAGGACTAATGGTAAATGTGGTAGACCTAATTAGGTCTCTAAACTACTATGTTTTAGAGCTATAATGAGTATAGAGATGATCAAAAGCCCTCAAATCACATGGTAAGTATAAAATGACATTTGATGACTTTATAAACCAACATCCAATCATTTATTAACTCTAAAACATTATTTAGACATTTTGTCACAGTCTGCCTAAGTATACAAGGCTTAAAAGCAAGTAGGGTTTAGAAACCACACTTACCCATGGATTTGAACCTTAAGACTTTAGACAGTGGATGCACACATTGAAAACACAAGGATTTTAAAGTTTTATGAATTTTTACCATACAATTTCCAAAAAGAAGCCCTAGTTAGGGTTAATTCTGCATACAAATGGAGTTACAGAACACACCATAGGGTTTCAAGACTATATAAATTTCATTGAGATTATTTTTTCCCTTCTAAATTTCTGAGCACTCACAGTGGAGAGCTTATCCCTCTAAACCTTGACTATAAAACTCATGCTTGCTACCCTATTTGGTTGTAGTTACAGTCTTAGAGAAAAGTATTAACAAAACATTAGATTTTATCCTTCAATATTCCATATCCTCATTTCACATTCAAATCATCATATTACATATGTTTTTGTCAAATGAATCACTCAAAAAAATTGAAAACCCAACTTAGACTCCAAATCTCTATTCCTAGAATCATACAACAAACTCCCAAAATGGAGTTAACAACTTTTCGAAACAAATAAGATCTCAACCACTCTAAATCTTGGTCAACTAACCTAAGATCACATGAAATATGATCTCTAAACCTATTTAGGTGAAATTTACATAATATTGGCCTTTGGACATGTTTGGCCTTATTACATGCTCATGAAATACATATTTTTCAAATTTGAAATTTTGAATATCACAAATTTGGAGGGAAAACAATTCCACAGACCTAGACACTCTAGAACTCAACCAAAAACATGAAAAACATATTCATTGAATGAATATGCCCTTGTATCATTCTTCCAAGGAGAAAAAGAGGCATTTTTCACTTGTTTTTATTCTTCATCAACTCTTCCACACTTGTGCCCAGTTGAGGATGTCATTTGTAGTCAACCATGTTGCACCTTCAACTGGTAGGTTCTTCCACTTGGTCAGGTATTGGTAATATTAATTATCTCTTGTTTTCTTGACCACTTTATTATCCAAAATAATCTCAACCTCATTTAATACTTCTTTTGGTAGTTATTTCTCATATTGAATTTCGTCATCAACCCATGTTTCAGCTCCTTTAGCTATTTGTTCTTCACCTTTGTATGGATATAGATATGCAACATTGAAGATTGGAGAGATTCTAATCCCTTTTGGCAATTCTATCTCATATGCATTGTTTGAAAACTTCCTTACTATCTTGCATGGACCAATTTTCTTCACTTTCAGCTTGTTGTATTCTCTCTTAGAGAATATTTCCTTTCTAAGGTGGGCAAGAAGAAGGTCTCCAACACTAAAACCAACTTCTCTCCTTTTCTGATTTACCCTTTTCTTATACTTGATGGTGTTTTCTTCAAGTCCCTCTTTACTTGTTCATCCAAATTTTGCATTGCATTGGCAAACTCCTCCGTATCAGCACTCCTTGCTTCCATCTTGCCTAGATATCTTAACTCATATACACCCCTAGGATGTATTCCATACAAGACTTGGAATTGACTCATTACTATACTACTATTAGGAGAATCATTATAGGAAAACTTAGCTTGTACAAGTACAAGATTCCAATATTTTGGTTGCATGCTTACCAAACTCCTCAAGATGTTGTTAAGGATCCTATTAACAACTTCAGTTTGACCATCAGTTTATGGATGGTAGGCTGAGCTGAAGCTTAAATGTGTGCCCAATTTATTCCATAAGGTCCTCCAAAATTTCCCAACAAACTTGGTATCCCTGTCTGAAACAATGCTCTTAGGGAGCCTATGCAATCTTACAATTTCTTGGAAGAAAAGCTTAGCTATGTTAGTGGAATCACTTTTTTTTTAACATGGAATGAAGTGAGACATTTTTGAAAACATATCAACCACTAAAAATATAGAATCATGACCCTTTTGAGTTCTTGGCAAACCAAGTGCAAAATCCATACTTATTATAAGGCCTATTGGGAATTGGTAGTGGCTAGTACAAACCTTCATTTTGACTACTTCCCTTGGCATGTTGGCATGTCTTACACCTATCAACAAAATTCTTGACATATTGTCACCCATACCTGGCCAATAGTAATGATCACTCAATTGTGTTAGTGTCATATTCTGCCTAAAATGTCCTGACAAGCTACCACTATGATTTTTCTTCAGCAAATTCTCTCTCATGGAACTCTTGGGTATGCAAAGCTGAATGATCCTAAATAGTAGACCTTCTTGGATCATAAAATCAATCTAAGGACTCATATAAACCCCTACTAGATTCATGCAAGCTTCATATGGTTCTTTGAAGTTTGGATCTCCCTTGTACATCTCTTTCAAATCTTCAAATCCCAATATGCTTACTTGAGATTCTTGCATGATTAAGCTCCTCCTACATAGAGCATCTACAACCTTGTTATATTGCCCTTTCTTGTGATTAATAGTGAATGTGAAACTTTGTAAAAACTCAATACATTTGACATGCTTTTGACTCAACTTATTTTGATTACTAATGAACTATAATACATAATTGTCAGTGAATAAAACAAACTCTTTAGGCAAAAGATAGTGCCTCCATTTCTTCAAAGCTTATACAAGAGCATAGAATTCTTGATCATAGGCTGAGTACCTTTTCTTGGCATCACTTAGTTTCTCTCTAAAGTATGCTATAGATTTCCCATCTTGGCTTACGATAGCACCTATGGTAGTCCCACTAGCATCACATTCCACTTGAAAAAGCTTATTGAAATCAATCAAGGTTAGGATTGGTTCTTCAATTACCTTCTTTTTCAACAATCTAAAACTCTTATCAGTAGCCTCAGTCCAACAACAAAAAAATTGTCACCCTTGATTATTTCTATCATTGGAGCAATAATTCCACTAAAATTCCTTATGAATTTCCTATAAAAGCTGGCCAAATCATGAAATATTTTTACCTCAAATGTGCTCCTAGGTTTAGACCACTCAAGTATGGATTTAATCTTCTCCTTATCCATCTCCAATCCTTCCTTTGAAATCACAAATCCCAAGTAGATCAATTCTACCCTCAAAAAACTGCATTTTTTCATATTGATTAGCAATTTCTCTTCATGTAGCTTACTCAATACCATCCTCAAATGTTTCAAATGATCTTCCTTAGTTTTAATAAACACCAAAATATCATCCAAATAAATATCACAAACTTGCCATTGAACTCCTTAAGTACTTCATTCATCAACCTCATGAAGGTTATTGGTGCATTGATTAGCCCAAATGGCATGACTAACCACTCATAGAGTCCATCATTATTCTTGAAGGATATTTTCCATTCATCCCCTTCTCTTATCCTAATTAAATGGTAACCAATTTTCATTTCCATCTTGAAAAAATATGCAGCTCCACTCAAACAATCAAGTAAATCATCAATTTTAGGCAATGGGAATCTATACCTGATAGTAATCTTTTTGATTGCTCTAGAGTCTGTACACATTCTCCAACTCCCATTTTTATTAATAATAAACACTATGGGGATATCAAAAGGACTTGGACTCTCTCTTACCATTCTTTTGTGCAATAATTCTTGGACTTGGTGCTTGATTTCTTCATTTTCACTTGGTGTCAACCTATAGGCAGCCTTATTTAGAAGATTTGCTCCTAGAATCAAGTCAATGTGATGGCCAATTCTTCTCAATGGTAGTAACTCATTAGTAAAATCATCTACTACAAATTCAATGTACTCATTCAACATATCTTCAATATTTAGAGGTAAATTAGTCAACTTAGTGCTAGTGACTACACTTCTTGGCTTACCAATCACAACAAAGTTTACCTCTTCCTTCTTAATTTGATGTAGAAACTATTTACCACTCATTATCAGAACTTTATAATTATATCCTCTAGCAGAAAAAATCTCTTCTTTCAAATTTGTAAGTGTATGCTTGATCCCATCCTTCTCAAATGTGTATGTATTTTTCCTTCCACCATGCATGGCCTTCCTGTCAAATTGCCAAGGTCTTCCAAGCAAGATATGACACACATCCATAGGCATAATATTACATACAATATAATATTTATATTCTCCTATCTAAAAATATACTTTCCATTATTCACTTACCAAGATTTTGTGTCCTTTTTATAGCCAAGAGACTTGATAAGGTGAAGGATTTACCTCCTTCTTCAAGCCTAGTTTCTCCACCATCTTAGTTGACACAAGATTTTTTATATTCTCACGATCTATGATGACCTTGCATCACTTTCCTTTGCTCTTAAATGTATTTCTAAACAATTTTTTATTTTTTGGTGGTTCCACAATTTCCTTGTTAGGCTTTAACAATATTCTTTTCATTAAAAGAGACTCACCTTCTTCTAGAATATCTTCATGAGTTATTGGTCCTTCAACTTCCTCTTCACCTTGGGTCATGTGTACACCTCTTACATGGATAGTATAAGGGTACTCTGGACACTCATATGCTCTATGTCTTGCATATTTTTTTCACCTTAAACATTTGCCCATGAATCTTCCTCTTCCTCTTTGATATTCTTGGTATGGCCTTCTTCTTTTGGTGTATAGTTGCTTCTTGAGCTTTATGAGTTGTTGACCTCTTCTTGAGATGTTTGTAGCTATCTTATACCTCCTTGTGATCCTCTACCTCTGATGGCTCTACCCCTTCCTCTTAAGATGGAAGTTTGTTTCCTTGAAATCTTTTCCTCGGCTTTCAAGGCAAATTGGTATGCCTCTTCAATTGTCCTAGGTGTGAGAAGGCTAATCTCATCTTGGATGACAAACTTAAAACCATTAGTATACCTTGATACCTTCTCTATATCATCCTAAATATGTCATAATCTTATGGTTAGCCTATATAACTCTTTACTATATTCTTTTATAGACATGTCCTTTTGTTTCAAATTTTGCAATTGCTTGAAAAGATTTGATTGATAATTTAAGGGCATGAATTTACCCTTCATTTTTTATACCATTCTATCCCAAATTTTGATTTTTAGCCTTTCTTTCCTCCTCCTTTCCTCTTACACTCCATCCCACCATAAGGATACATGACTCTTCAATCTAGTCATGGCATAATTGACTTTCTTATCATCTTCTTTTATCCCTTCATCTTTAAAGTACTTGTCTAATGCACTGATCCAATCAATCAATTTTTTTTACATTCAAGTTTCCTTCATACATTGGAACCTCCATCTTTGGTTTTGTATTCACCTTCATAATGGCTCTGATCAGCCTCTCTTTAGTTTTATCATCTTCTACCACTAATTCTTCCTTTGATGGCTCTTCTTCTCTATCGCTGACCTCACCCATGTCAGCACCTCCCCTTTGAGCCATCTCTAGATCTTGAAACCTTGTTGTTAGGTTCCTAATCTCCTCTACCATTGCTACTTATCCTATTAGTCTCCTTCCTCTAGCTCTAGATCTGTTCTTTACTCTCATTTCCATCTTGAATGTCTTGTCTCTCTTTCTCACATTTTTCTCCTTTGCTTGGATCTTATATTGTGCACAATCCTTTATCTCTGATACCAAAATTGGTGTCAACCTTAGACCATCTTAATCCCAATAGTAATCTTAAACCCTCTTTGAAACTTTCTTTATTCATAAAGGTTCATGACAAGATGTTGTTTAGATAATACATGAGTACTTACACTAAAGTCACAACATGGAACTATATAGAAAGATTCATATACAATAATTACTAACCTAGGCACACTAGATACAATTTATCTAATCTATCTACACCTAACTAGATACCTTTGAATGATTAAAACACACACGCTAGGCCATAAGGCCATACTTGCATTGTTGATGGGCTAATGGGCTTATAGCCTTGTTGACCCTATCTTTTGTCCATAAATTCTCTTTTGCTTTAGATAACACAAAAATCTAAATTGATCTAAATACCCATTAAGGAACTACAAAACATATGTGAAATGTGGATATTGTTACTTTGTATAGAATAGGACTAATGGTAACTATGGAAGACCTAATTAGGTCTCTGAACTAATCTATTTTGGAGGTATAATGAGTACATAGATGATCCAAAGCCATCAAATCACATGTTAAGTATAAAATAACATTTGATGACTTTTTAAACCAATATCTAATCATTTATTAACTCTAAAACATCATTTAGACACTCTGTCTGAGTATACAGGGCTTGAAAGTAAGTAGTGTTTAGAAAACATGCTTACCCATGGAGTTGAACTATAATAATTTAGACAATTGATGCACACATTGAAAACACAAGGATTTTAAAGTTTTATGAATTTTCACCATACCAATTGCCAAAAAGAGGAATCCCTAGTTAGGGTCTAGTATGCATACAAATGGAATTACAGAACACACCACAAGGTTTCAAGACTCCATATAAATTAAATTGATCTTCTTTTTGTCCCCTCTAAAGGTTTGGGCACTCACAGTGAAGATATTATCCCTCTAAACCTTGACTGTCAAACTCATGTGTGTTGCCCGATCTTGTTGCAGTTACAGTCTTAGAGAAAAGTATTAACAAAACATTAGATTTTGTCATTCAACATTCCATATCCTCATTTCACATTAAAATCGTCATATTACATATGTTTTGGTCAAATGAATCACTTGAAAAAACTAAAAACCCAACTTAGACTCTGAATCTCTATTCCTAGACTCATACAACAAACTCCCAAAATGGAGTTAACAATTTGTCCAAACAAATAAGATCTCAACCACTCTAAATCTTGCCCAATTGACTTGAGATCACATGAAATATGATCTCTAAACCTATTTATGTGAAATATACATAATATTAGCCTTTGGACATATTTGGCCTTATTACATGCTCATGAAATACATATTTTTCAAATTTCAATATCATAAATTTGGAGGGAAAACAATTCCACACACCTAGACACTCTAGAACTCAACCAAAAACATTAAAAACACATTCATAGCATGAATATTCTCTTATATTAAATAGGAGAAAAAATACATAAAAATTTAAAAGCCATATCATAAAATATAAATCCAATGATCAAAAGTCAATTACAACTTTAAAAGTAAGTTCACACTAAAAAACATGATCTTTTGGCACATGTCTTATTCTAATTCAAATCTCAAAGTCCAAAAATCATCTCATAATACACTCAAGGTCTATTAGGTTATAGTAGGCTAGTAGATTGGGATAGGAGGTTTCATTTTATCATCTCATTCCACCTATTTTCTCACACAAGTACCCAATCTTCACAACAGACTGATGAATCTATAAGGGGTCCTAAAGAATGGAGAAAATGTTGTGAGAAGGTATGTCTATTTTACTTTTCCTACATATATCCTTCATTGGATGATATACATACTTCATTCATTATCCCAAGCTTTGTGTTCATTGGTTGGTGTGTCATAGGTCCTTGATGTCAATAATTGTTAGCATTGGAATTTTTGTTTAGTGTGTCTCATCATTGATAAGTATTTATAAATCATTTATGTATCACTTCACTCTCTCTTTTTCTCTTCATATTTATCAATGATATTACTCTTGATGGATATCACTTCTATTTGATCATAGCTTTGATCACACTTTATACCTACACCTTTTAGTTTTCCTTTTGTGAGTTGAAGTGTAAGACCTTGGATTGGACCAAGGTTTCCTCATAAAAATATTTCCATACCATATTATCACCATCATTCACATTTAATTTGACTGACATACTTTCTTTTGTCACACACTAGCACAAGATTTAAATATGAATTATTTATTTCAAGATTCTCCTTATTTTCATTGTTTATTTATTATTATTTTTGGTTTGTGTTATTCATCATTTACATCTCTTATTAACATTTGTAATTTTGATTTCATTTACCTACAATGTTTTGCATATCTCATTCTTTGTGATGCATTTTCCATTCATTTTTACCAACCATTGATTATTTTTCAAAATTTGTATCTACTTATAATTTTTTTTCATTTTATGTTTATACATTATGTTCAACCATGCATTTGGTCACATTTTCTATAAAATAATAAAACATACATTATACATTTTCACATAGCATAAGAAATCATAATCATATATGTTACAAAGAAAATGCATGAATAGATAACATCCATGATCATAATGAAATAAATCTCTATATATAACTCAAAAGTTTTATATACATCATGATACACAATGATACATAGTACAAAACCAACTCTATAGCTATGATCTATCACGAGGGTGTGATATAGTTCCCATAGAGCCCTAAGAGTACCCTCTTTGTATAATCTATTATTAAGGTTACATCCATCATCTTAGACCATCCACATGTCCATGTAGATTGTCCACCTAGGCCTGTAACCTCAATACTTGGCCATCCATAGTCAAGTGAATGGTTCTCTCATGATCCAGATCCTAACACACCTACAGTTCCCCCTAACCAACTCCTGATGGTATTACAGCCTGATTTTTAGCTGATAATCTATGTATCTCTTGGGTAGCCTCCTTTACCAACCTAAACCACTCAACATAACCCTAGGTTTAATACACCAATATATTAATCAATTGTGCATTATCTTGTTTCAGTAGCATGTCATCCAAAATTTCATGGTCAAAAATATCTCCAAACTCCATCATCCAGCTTATACACTATTGGCCATCTTACCATATTATCGACCAGGTTTACAACTATATCAACCATGTGAATTTCTTGCTACTCTCTACAAAACTATATCAACCACTGCACATGTCATCAGTTAAATATACAAATTATTCTTTCTAATAATATTGGCATAGTTGATACCATTTTATTTATACAGTGATTTTTCACTAGGCTTTAATAAATACCCTTGACCTACTTTTTGACATTTTGTCTCCTACCCACTTCCCATTTTATTTTGTACTGTATTACTACTATTTTTAGGAAAAAATTTCTACACATATTTTCCCCACCACCTATTTTTTTCTAATCTATTCCATTTTAATTCAAAAATAATAAAAATTAATAATAAATGCACCTTGTACCTAGACTACACTAGTTTCCATTATGATCCATTCTCTACTCATCCACCTCCTCAAGCACGGGACATAATATCTTTTTTTATTAAATTTGTATATACATATCCCTGGTTTTCAAACATATCCAATATGCAAAGGAATAGTAATTCACCCATTTTTTGATAAAAATTTAAAAATTTCAAACCTTTAATTATTTACTGAGAAATTTTGTATTTTGCTCATTTGTTTTCATAAGTCCTTTTCAAAAACCATAAGACTATTTATAAACCTGATAAAGTAGATAATTTTTCCATGCTAACATTATTTTTTCATAAAAAAATTGAATTATATCTTATTTATTAGGTCTATCTCTTGTTTCGTACACTAGACACCTCTCTCTATCTATTTCACATGCAATTTCTCTTCAAAAGTAACAAGGGAAGTGAAGGTATATATTTACATTATTTATTTTCATTTATTTTTTCCTTTCTACTATAATTTTTTATCTCAGTTAGTGTGTTGTTATTTTATTTCTCGAAGAACCATCCCATGTTACACTCCATTGACATGTGATGTGCTTCAAATGGGGCAGATGTATACATAATATTTTTAAACTTCATCATTTACCGGTGCTTCTTCTCATGCAACAACTTATCGAGTTTCAATCTCTATGAGTGCATGCTTAGGTGCACCAAGAAAGGTGTGGGTAGACCATTGGTGCTTCACGAGAGATATTGTTGTTTAAATGTATCATGCCTATATCCACTACATTTATCCCATACTTTATCCCCTAATAAATCTTCCTCCTTATAACCCCTAGTTATATGAAGACCCATTTTTATGATTATATCAACCTAAATTAATGTAGTATTTCTTAATTCCCTCTAGTTTTAAAACTAAGTCAGCCCATGTCGATGTAGTTTGAAAGTTATAATAGACATTCCATAACTAATTCAATGCTATTTGACCTAGATCAAGGTTAAACAATCATATTTTTAACTACATCAAGGCTAGTTGATGGCATCGTCTAAAAATTTAGGAAAGGTTAAGATCACTCACCACTATAAATACAAGCCACCATTTCAATCTAATAGAAAGGAACATTCATTTTCACACTATCATTACTTGCAATTATGCTTAAGTCTACATTTAGAGAAGTTGTTACTTAGATCTTGTATTTGTTAGAGCTATAATATTTGTGGGATACCTTTATGGCCCACATTATTCCATTTAATAAATAATAAATTATATTTTTATTATTTGATACAACAAAGTATTCAAAACTTATTATGTGCATGTAAAACTTATGATTTTTATTTGATTAAGTGAAAAGGTGAATCAGTTGTTACAACCATGTACTCACCTTATAAAATAATTTTACCTTTGTAATCAAATCACATGATTGTGAATTATTTTGAGTGGTTGTGCCTTTGAGTATTTTGTGAAGAATTTGTGAAAGAGAAGAAGTAAATTGAAAAAGAGTTATTGGGTCTGTAAATGTTTTTCAAATAATGGAAATCTTTGTGGGTTGTTTACCTCATTGAGGTTTTTGCACATTAAAATTATGTATTATGTCATTTATTTAATTCTTGAATTATTTAATTATTATTACAATTTATGTAATTAATTAATTAATTTATCATTCATATTAAACAATATTCAATTCCCATCCATTTTTTATTTTGATATGGTATCAAAGCTATCACATGGAAGTTGCTAAAGAGTATATGTGGATGTGAATATTATTGGAAGAACTCAATATGAATGGCTCTCAAAATAAAATTATTCTTTGTGACAATTAAAGTTGTATAACCCTAGTGAAAAATTTAGGTCAACACCAAATAACAAAACATATTTAAGTTCATGTGCATTTTATCCAAGAAAAATTACTCAATGGTGATATTGATATCTATTTTTATCCTATCGATGAACAAGTGGTAGATCTCTTCACAAAACCATTGTGTTACCAAGTTTCATAATATTAATACAATGTTGATCCTCTCATGATTGTCATTGAGGGGGAGTGTGTATGGCAATGTCACCTCCTAACAGCCATGTGTTTCTTTTCATCTTTATACTTCTTCTCTATTGTAAAATCATTGTAAAAAGTCATGATATGTGATTTTTATATAAACTTCAGCCTATGTGAGTTTACAATGTACCCAGTAATCAAAGATGTTTTGTAATGGAGGTTCTTGTGTTATAAAAGGATCCAAATGCTTGTAAGCTTATTCCTGATAAATTTTGAGATGTAGACTCACAATCATGCTAACCTAAACTTACTCTAAGTAGTTTATGGATTATAATTTTTTTTCACATGATGAAGGTTTTTAAATCCTTCACATGTTACATACTAACCTAAACTCATTGTAAATGGTTTATGGATGGTAATTTCTTTTGTATAAAAAAGTGACTATGGCATGTATCCCCACTAAACATTAAGAGGGAGTGTTGGAACAACAATATTTTTGGGATACCTTTGTGGCCCACACTATTCCATTTAATAAATAATATATTTATTATTTTTTAATAAAAACTTTTCAAAACTTGTTGTGCACATATAAAACTTATGTTTTATATTTGATTAGGTAAAAAGGTGAATCAATTAGTTATAACCATTTGATCACCTTATAAATAAATTTTACCTTTGTAATCAAATCATGAAATTGTGAATTATTTTGAGTGGTTGTGCCTCCGAGTATTTTATAAATATTTTTTGAAAGATAAGAGGTGAGTTGAAAAACATTTATTGGGTCTATAAATGTTTCAAATAATGGAAAGTATTGTGGGTTTTTTACCTCGTTGAGGTTTTCCCACATTAAAAATGTGTAATGTGTCATTTATTTATTTCTTACATTATTTAATTATTAGTCACAAGTTGTGTAATTTATTTATTTATTTATTTATCTATTATTCATATTAAACAGTTTTTTATTCCCTCATGTTGGTTATTATGATAGTCTTAGAGGGAAAAAACTTGTCTTGTAGTATCTTGAATACAATAAGGTGAGTCCTTTTAGCTTAGATCTTGATTTAACATTTGTGATATTTACAACCACAATAATCTCTTATAAATCACCATATGCTAAGGGGGAGATTGGATATTGACATGTTTCATTTAAGGTAAGTATATTCTAACCTTATGTCTTTCATTTGATAGACAAAAGTTGCATAATTACTTGCTTGAATGAATATATAACTCCCTATTCAAATATCCTCTACACTTATATTTAGTGTGGCTATAGTTTTTTTCAAACTTTCCATTTCCTATCTTAGGTGACCTAGGCCCTCATTTTACTACTATGTTTCCTTACCATTTTTAGTTTATTTTTAACCATCTACCTTATTTGTGTTACTAGTTTGGCAATATTAGATTAGATTAATTCTAATATTAGAGACCTATTTATGGTTATTTCATTATATTTATTGCCTAGAGGCTTTATAACCCTCTCTATTGATGTTGTGTCATAATTTATCCTCTTTCTAGGTTTAGTGGATCTATTTGGTCATATCTCGATACATTAAGTATTAATGGGATCTATTTGATTTACCTTCTCTGAGTCTAAATCTCTTAGATAGGATAAGTTGTAGGTCAATCCTAGATCACTACATACATTATGTTGGTGTGAATTGATATAATTATAACTAGTTCATGTTATCTTTTTTTGGAATTTGAACATTAATAATTAAGTAAACTTCCAACTTAATGGGAAAATGAATGCAAAATAATTAGGTGTTATTTTAATGATTATATGTGTAATAGTTGGTTCATTATGCATATGAATTTCCTTGTGCTTAATTTGTAACTATTCTGACTTAAGAATCCATATGTGTGTAGATAATTTAGTTGGAATCTTTGGATTTTATAAATTTTGTACCTTAGAAACCTTGTGTGTTAATGTTTTTTCATTTCTTATATTGTTAACTTGAGAACTATAAATGGTAATTAATAAAATATTTTAAAACCATTGTTTCTTGTATTGGATATTTTTTAGGAATCTTGTGTTTAAAATTTTAAGATTTGAAAGATAAATATGAATACTTGGTTAGCTTATTATCACTTTTGTGAAATGAGATAATTCATTTAATTTTAAGTTCTTTTATATCTTCTTGTAACATATAACAATCATGATCATGATGTCCATTAATGCCAACATAAGTATAAAATGGTTGGCCCTTAATTTTTTCTAAATTATGAAAAGGGTAATTGTAATTAAGGTGTAGTTTGGTTAACCTTTTATCTACCAATGTATTTAAAATATCATGTGGGATATCATTGCAATAAAATTTGAGTGGTTGTGCCTTATCTGATGTAAAGTAATGAGTATGATCAGTGACTTTCAAAATAGATCCTATGTCTTTATGTAGGAATTTGACTTTTCTAAGGTAGATTCAATATTATGCACTAGATTATGGAAATCAAAGTGAGTCTTTTTATTAAACAGATCTTTAGCACATGGGTTTTTATAAGATAATTTATAATTTAACTCTTTAGATTTATTAGTAATATTTGTGTCAAATTTATATGATTGGTTTTGGTTATGTGGATCTTATTGATGTAATTTAATTTCTCCATGCATATTGTTTTATAATTGAACAAGATCCAATTCTTCTTCTAATGCCAAGGCCTCATAAAAAATAGATAAAAATGACTCACAAGTATGATAAAATAGCTTCACTTTTAATGGATATTTAATACTTCTAAAAAAATATATCTCACTTCCAAATTGGTTGGATGATAAATTAATTGACACATACAAGTCTTTAATCTTAAAATATAATCAAAAACTTACTCGGATTTCCCTTGATGTAAAAAAGGTAACCTCTCATAAGTGAATCTTAATACATATTATTAACATATTGTATCAAGAAAGCTTCCTCTACTTCTAGATAAATATTTAAACATCCACTAGAGAGAGAATGAAACCCAGCAAGTGCGCACCCCTCTATACTATTAGGAAGTAATTATAATAATGTTTGACTATCATTATAACCATTCATGGTTCTCTAAAATCTCTAAGATGTAGGTAATGTGAAATAAGAATATGACTAAAAAGAGGAGATTAGTATTGTGTTAGTGACAAAATGAACAAAACAAATTGACAAAAAACACACTAAACTAACACCTTCATGCCTAGTTACTAGGGTGAGCTTAATAACAAAAAAAAATGATAAACACAACTAGAAATTAAGGAAAAACAAGAATCCTTCACCTTCCTTGGATGCTCCAAATGCTTTCGTAGTGGCTTACTTGGTTGAACTCTGTTGTAATGGAGCTTGACTATCCTCCACCTCCTCTTGGCACCTTTGGCTTTGGCTTGGCTTAGCTTGAAATGAATTTGGCATGATAACACTAATTTCAATAGCTTTTGGAATTATTTGTGAATTATAACTTTGCATTATCAAGACCTAAAATTCATATGGCAAGGCCTCTTATTTATAGATTTTTGCAAAAGGGTAGAATCAACCTGAACCATCCATCTCAAGATTGAGATGTGTGGCTAAGGATTAATCCAATTATGCAAGTAAAATTGATAAATATGTTCATAAATATTTGGGATAGAGTATCAATTAAGAGGCATGTAGGGCTTTGATGAAGCATGGGAGGCATGAATCTTGATATTTGTGGCATTTATGGCCTAGGGATGTCTTCACAAGAAATGAGATCACCTAATGATGCAAATATTCAATACTCATTTTCAAAAATAAGTATTCAGCAAGTTTCCATGAAATTATTAATTAGGCTCTAATTTGGTTTAATTAGCTCTTAAGCATGATTAAATAATTTATGCACAAATTACTCAAATGGATCAGAAAGACTTGTCATTGGTCCAAAATTTGACTGGATTGGAATTGGAAGTCAATGTTAGATGTATTGGATCCGTTATCCCATTTAGGATGTTACCAACACCAAATAAAAAAGAAATGTGTCTTGTGTAAGATATTTGATAGAAAAGAGTAATCCATAGCACTTAGGTGCAAAATTAGCATTTTGACTCAAAATAATCTGACCAAAGTTAACTGGCCCATAAATTACATTATCCCATTTAAAGATACTCTAGCCAAAATCAGCATTTGAATATGTCAGGTTCAAATCTTTTAATATGATTTAGTGTTTTTAGGCCAAATTATGTATTTTAGGTGGAAATTGGTTAAAATCTTAATTGAAGGTCATTAGTAGCCAAATTTAGGTGTCTATAATTTGCCCTTATTTTAGAAGGTGTTGTAAGATATAAGCATAGTAACATCTTCTCAAATAATGAAAAGGTCTGTATGCCTACAACTACAATGATGATAAACTAATTGTATGATGCCCCCTCAAGGGAATGGTTGGCACAGGTAGGTTGGCAAATGATCCCTCAAAAATAAGCAAAAATGAGGGGACCAAAGAAAGAAAAGATGATGGGGTGAAAACACAATGATTTTTAAAAAGTAGTTAAAATCACTAAGAATGCAAGTGGGATGGTGTATAATGGTTTACCCAAAGGTAGTTATAAGCATTGTACCCTGATAATGGCAATGTGATATGATAACACAATGATTTGCCCAAAGGCAGTTATAATCATTGAGAAGATGGATCTACCCCAGTTAGGACAAACAAATAAGATAACAACATGCCTCTTTATGGGCAAAAAGAGTAAAGTGGTGAGAACACAATGATTTTCCTAAAGGTGGTTATAATCATTGAGAAATGCAAGTGGGATGGTGTACAATGATTTTCCCATAGGTGGTTATAATCATTAGACCCTGATTATGGAAAACATGATAAAATTGGTCGAGGATGATGATAACTTAATACAGAGGGTAATGATGAATTAAAACAACCTACTAATAAGGAGGTGCTCATCTAAACTAATAAAGGTTGAAATTCTTTCATGGTTAATTACTCTATTTAGGATATGATTGGGATTGAATCATGATGTCAGTGTCGAAGAGATGTTGATGTCACCATTGCTGAATAGAATTATTAAAGATGATGTTTTTTGTAGCACATGTTGGTAGGCATCATGGTATAATATCATGAGTATTTGACAAAAATATGAATAAGGACTGACTTCAAAAATCCAATACTCAAATAGAAAATAATGCACCAATGATAAAAACCATGATGACAATGTAAATATATGAATATGGATGGATTTGAGTATAAGTGTGGGAAAGGAATCACTCAATGAACACACATAAACTAAATCAAGGAAATAGTGCTAAAATCAAATAAATAGGCAAATAAACAAACAAAATAAGCAAAAACAAACAAACAACGTAAACAACATAATAGAAACCATACGAACATTGCTCTTAGAAAATAGGTGAAAAATTAACAAATGAACAAAATGGGAGAATAGAAAAAAAGGAAGGGGGTGGCCTAGCTATCTCCATATGTACTAGGTAGGTGGATGTTGCCTACATAGTTTCATGGATGTAATATCCAAAAAAAACTTTAAGCCAAATGTATTTCTCCCAAGGAATGGGAAAAATGTGATAACTAATGAAAATAAATACAATGGATGTGATAGAAGAATAGGAATGGTCGTGTAAAATGGTAAGTGCATGAGAGAAAATACCAAAAAATATGAGGAAACTAAGTGACAAGTGGTTTGCTTGCAACTTAGTAAGGGTTTCTAGAATCTTTAAGGCAAAAAAATGGTCAATGTTTTAAGTTTTTTCTAATAATTTTACAAATGTTTTTAAAAATTTTTGAAGTATCTCAACTTGATCAAGAATGATGAGATACTAAATGGCTTAAGCTCATAAAATAGTGAGAGTGTTCAAACTTAGGTTGCTCATAAAAATAGCAATAGCATTCAAACTTAGGTTGTTTACAAAATGGCAAGAGTGTTCAAACTTAGGTTACTCACAAAATAATGAGAGCATGGCTTAGGTTACTCATAAAATAGTGAGAGCATTCAAACATAGGTTTCTCACAAAATGGTGAGAGAATTCAAACTTAGGTTACTCACAAAATGATGAGAACATGGCTTAGGTTGTTCATAAAATGGTGAGAGTGTGGCTTAAGGGTGATTGAGCTAACCTCAACAAGTATCAATTGATACCTACATAGTCCTAGAGTAGGACCTCAAGTCACAATAGTTTCACCCTATAGTGGAGGAATTCAACTAGTATAGCAATCAATTCAAACAAAATAGGCATAGTTGGTAAAAAGGCATAGTATGGCATAGGAAGTGGCAAGTTGGTATGTCAAGGCTCAATAAACAAATGTTTCCCCTAGTTTGCCCATAGGCAATTATAACTAGGATACAACGGTATGGATCAGTGGTACTAATTTGCCTAAAGGTAATTATAATTAGTAGCAAAACCAGTGATAAGAAAGGAATAACAAATAAAGGATGCAATTGCCAAAACTTTTGTCATATTGTTCCAAAATATTATCTCTATTTGAAGTACTTGAAATAACTAATAAAACTGATCAGATTCCTTGATACTAAAAATTTGTAATGAATGGCAAAAACTAAGGTCAAACAGGCTAATCTTTAGAACATGTTCAATTGTTAGATCAGAAATGTGAAGTAGATATGGCTAAGAGGATGGATAATAATGATATTTTTACAAAGAATAATAGTGATAAAATGGCATAACTAAAATGGTCCTTATAGATAACACACCTTAGCATTCAAGTATATTACCGCTTGAGGTGAATAATATTCATCACCTTAGAAATTTCATCTCTATCTAGTGTGGCAAGCCTATATGCTCCTGATCCATAATCTACAGTAATGATAAAAAGACCTATCTAATTTGGTTTGAATTTACCTTTATGCTTCTTCTCAGTCGTAGTATTCTTTTGGCTTTCTTTAAGAACAAGATCACCAAATTCAAATTTTTTATACTTGACACATTGATTGTAGTGGCCTTTGAGTCAATTATGATGTGCCTAAAGATTATTGAGCACATCTGTGCATTTTTTATCAAGTAGGTCTAGCTCTTTCAGGTGAGCTACTCTATAGTCATGATCTAGGACATGCTTGAAAGATATGCATAGTGAAGGAAACTCGACCTCAATGGAAAGGATGTATTATATACCATAAACAAGTGGATATGGAGTGGCTCTTGTGGGGGTATAGTGATTTTTATGGTATGCCCAAAGGGTAGGGAATATCTGAAGGTGTCAATGATGACTGATACCATTGATAATATTTTTGAGAATATTGGAAATGGTTTTGTTTATGCTTCAACCTAGCCATTACTTTATGGGTAATATGCCATAAAAAAATATTGTGTGATTATATTCAGTATATAGCTTGTCAACATCCTTGTTCTTAAATGATCCTCCATTATCAGATATAATGTCAGAGGGAATACCATAGCAGCAAATGAGATGGTTGAAAATGAACTTGTAAATTTGCTTTCCAGTCACGTAAGTGAGGGGTATAGCTTTAACCCACTTAGTGAAATATTCAATGGTGGTAAGGATATGTTTATGGCCATCAAATGAAGTGGGATTGATTTTTCTAATGAGGTTGAGTCCCCATGTATCAAATAGCCATGGTGTCAACATTAGTTTCAAAGTTTGTGTGGGGGCATGAATCAAATTAGCATATTATTGACATTTGTCACACGTCTTTACATATGCAGCTAATATGCATCCATCGTGGGCCAATAATAACCAGTACGCAAGATCTTTTTGGATAAGACTACCCCACTAGAATGAGCTCCAAAGACTCTTTTGTGAACTTCTCTTAACACTAGTATAGACTCTACCAAAGTTAAACAATGAAGTAAAGTTTCATTAAAACTACGACGATAAAGGGTGGATTCAAGTAGAATATAACAAGTGGAATGATGAATAAGGATTTGGTTTGTTTTCAAGATAGGTTAGGTGGTATAACTTGGTCATGAAGGTAGTTGTAAAGGTTTGAGTACTAGATAGAATTAGGACCAATAATATCATAAATCATTACAATGATTGAAGGTTCATAATGTAGTGAAAATAAATTCTCAATAAGGAACTAATATTCTCTAGCTTTATCTATTTGTTGAATCAGAGAGTCGATAGTAGACATGGCATTTATAGTTCTATTTCTAACCCTTGGTATATGCTCAAACTAAATGTTAGCAATTTATAGCTTGAGAGTGTCAACCATAGCTTTATATGGAACCAACTTGTCATCTTTGATCTAAAAATGGTATGTGACTTGATTGATGATTAACTGAGAATCACCATAAACCTTTAAATGAGAGATATTCCATTATACTATCTGTTGAAGTCCTATGACAAGTGCTTCATACTCATCTGTGTTGTTTGTATAATGAAAATTGATTCTAAATGATTTAGGGATTAGATCCCCCTATGGTGTAATAAATAAGATGCTAGCCCCTGATCCATGTGTAGTAAATGAACCATCAAAATATACCTTCTAGTTTTGATCCTCAAAAGGTGTGTCAATGATGTTCATTATGGATTCATTAGGAAAATAAAATGTGAGTGGCTTTGTGTCTGTAAGGGGTGCTTTAACAAGTTGATCTGTAAGGACCTGTCCTTTGATTACCTTCTGATTGACATAATCTATGTCAAAATCACTAAGAAGCATGATCCATTTGGCCATTATACCTTGTAAATTTGTTTTAGATAGTAGATAATTAAGTGCATCTACTTTTGAAATGACCATGGTCTTATTTTTCAACATGTAATGGCATAGTTTCTGAGTTGTGAAGACCATAGCTAGACAAGCTTATTTAATAGGTGCATAGTTGTGTTCATATGTGACCAAGGTATAGCTTAATTAGTATACTACTTGATCTTTTCTATTGTTATCATGTTGAGCCAAAAGTGTCCCCAAGGCATTGTCAGTAGCTGATAGATATAACAAGAATGGCTTTGCTAGCATAAGACATAACAAAACAAGTGGATTAACTAGATAGTCCTTCAGTTGTTAAAAATCTATTTGGAAATGGTCATCCTAGTGAAATTCAACTCCCTTATTCAAAAAATGTGTAAATAGATGACATTTTTATACTAACTAAGAGATGAAGCATCAGATTGACTAGATCTTGCCCTACAAACTGTGGAGTTACTTCAAATTGGTTGGTAGTGGCATCTTGATTATAGCATGGACTTTGGTCATATCAACTTCAATGCCCCTACGAGACATAATGAATCCAAGTAACTTTAATAAGGTTACTCCAAACACACATTTCTTTGGATTGAGTCTAACTTTGTACTCCCACAATATTTTAAATATCCTACGTATCACTACTGGATGATCAACCTTGGTCTTGGATTTTCTTAATATGTCATCGACATAGTCTTCAACAATATTATGCATCATATCATAGAATATAAAAGTCATGGCCCTTTGATATGTAGCTCTAAAAATTTTAAGACCAAACGGAATTACTTGATAACAAAATGTTCCCCATGGAGTGGTGAATGTTGTTTTATGTTGGTCTTATGGTGTTATTCTAATGTGATTGTATCCTAAAAATCCATCCATAAGTGAAAGCATTTCAAAACCTACTATGGAATTGAAAATCATATCAATATTAGGCAATGGAAAGTCATCCTTAGGACAAGCTTTGTTTATGTCTCAAAAATTAGTACAGGTTCTGATTCCTTGAGGGTTTTTAATAATAGGTACAACATTAGATATCCATTCTGAGTAGTCAATAGATCAGATATATCCTACTTTTAAGATTTTTTCCAACTCTTTCTTTACCAAGATAGCAATGCAAGGATGCCTCTTACATAGCTTTTATTTCACTATTTTAGCATTAGGATTGACCATAAGGTGGTGTAGAACCAAGGTGGGGTCCAAACTTGGCATGTCAAAATAAGCCCATGCAAAGATATATACAAATTCTCTCAGCAAAGATGTAAATATTTCATGATCCTCCTTAGTGAGGGACATGCCTAATTTGATACATTTTGGGTCTAATGGAGTCTTTATGTTTACCTTTGTTGTATCTTCAACTAGAAGGATCAAACCATCTTCTAGGATAGTAGGCAAAGACTTGAACTATTAGACTATATTAGTGTCCTCTGTTAGGACTTGCTCTTCAATGTCTCCTAGGCATGATGAATCTGAGTTCCCCAATGGGAGATCTCACCATGTGATAAAAATAGTCAAAAATTCTTGAATAATTTGATCAAATACTTATTGTTTCACAAAACTAAACCTAGATCCATAAGAAAGGTCATCATTGGTGGTCTCCTGGTCTAAATTTGAAGAATAATGAACACCCCCATCTAATGGCACCTGAAATAGGTTTTCACCACTAGACTGGGCTTTATCTTTACTTTTTCCCTGGTCAAAAAGTTCCTCAAAGAGGTTTTCACTTTGTGACCTCAATGTTTTATTTATTTATTTTTGACCAAGGGTGTTCACCTGCTCTCCAAAATAGGCTTCAGGATCTAATGTATTGAGAGTCTTGATTTATGATCTCCCAATAGAACATTATCTCTAAAGCCTAGAAAATCACAAAATTCCTTGTTATTTTGAAACTCATAAACTAGTAAACTAGATTCTTTTTGGTCCCAATCTATCAGTTGGGGGTAGTATAATGGTAATGGGTTGTGATAAATGATTGGGGTAAGAGTACATATGGCATTATTATCTAATAGGTTAGTCTCAGCTAGGTCATCAAAGGTGAGGCTAAGATCAAAATTTGCTTCATTATCGACATCATCATTACTAGCCATCAGGGATGGAAGTCAAATAAGATATGTGGGGTCACCCCTAGGTGGTTTAAATCCAAGTGCATAGGGTCTTTTGTACTTAGTCATGGAAATTGGTTCTCTGTTTCTTTGTTGATTCATTTTGAGGCCTCTTCCTTCATAATCTTGATGCTCCATGATCCTATTGGAAATAAGATATTTTGCACTTTTATAACAATCAGCTTGGTTGTCATTGTACAACCATGATTTATCCCCTTCAAGAGGGTCTGATTCTAGGATAGACATTGGTATAAACATGACAGGTCCCTTTTCTTTGTTATTTTGTTACTAATGCTGTGTGGGATAACTTTAGGTCATTTAAAGGTCTTTGATTCTAAGAAATATTGGCAATATGGAAGGTATCATGGGTCACATACTCCCCTGGGCCATTATCTAAAATGGTGAAATGATTGGAAGCTTCAAGAGGTGGCATGTGGGAAATGGAATCCAATGTATTAGGATCTATGTAATTATCCTCTGGAGAATCATTAAGTATTGCCTTTACTTTATCCTACTTGGAACTTGGATTTATGTCATATTGGTAATTGTAGCTTTCAAACTTAGCCTCAAGATGTTTACAATGTTCATATGGGTGTAAATCCCATGGGATATTCACTTCCATCCCTGAGTAGGAGAACTTGATACATTGGTGCAATGTTGATGGGATTGCATGAATCTCATGCAACCAAGGCCTACATAGAAGCATATTATATGACAACTCAAGATCAAGTACATGGTAAAGTGTATCATAAGTCAAAGGCCGAATGATAACTGGTAAGATAATGGTGCCTTGTGATTCTCTTTCCTCATTATCATAGGCTTTAATGGTTATCATTTTTAGTTAGAGATCTACCATTGTGTACCCAAGAAGCTTGATGAGCTTTAGGGACACTATGTCGAGGTTTGATCCATTATCTATAAAGACACGTTTCACTTTATGTTGCTTTATATAAATTTCTATGTACAATGGATTATTATGGAGTGGGCCAAGGGAAGACATATCACTTTGGTTGAATGTGACTTGTTGGGCTGGAGCTAGGTGTCCAACCAAAGCTTGAAATTTATCAAGGGATATGTCACTGGCAATAGTGGATTGGGTTAAAAACTCATTCAAAATGTTCTTGTGGATTGTTGAGATTTGTAGAAAATCTAAAATAGAATTTTTTGCTAGTGTCTTTTGCAATTGTTCCACAATATCAAACTTCTTGTCTTGGTCAATGGTGAATAGTTTATGCCAAGGCTAAATGGTTGGTTGGATAATAGGCAAAGCAGTAAATGGTTGTGGGCCTGGGATAGTAATATTTGACCTCTGAGTTGTGATTGCACAATAGGGATTAGATGTTGGACCATAAATTCTAAAAAATGTTGGGAATGGTGTGGGACCAGATTGGATAAGTCTCGATTACCAGTGTACTTGTATGTGGTCACGTGATAAGGTTGAGTTATTGATATAAGGTCCAAAAGTGGAAGTCTTGATTTGTTGGTTTGCATGTGTGTGATCCTAGGTCAAAGAAGGATTATTATCCATGTAATTTAGTTGAGTGGTATTATTTAGTAATGGTCTAGATTGATTAGTGATCGATCTAGGATTAATGGATATGGTATTAATACTACCCCTACAATATGGCCTATAACCCTATTGTAGTCATGTAAAATTACATGGTAGGTTTATTGGTTGTTACCATTTTGACCTTGGTTTTGTCTATTGTTCTAACATTGTGGGTTTTGTTATTGATTCTATTAATTTCACTGGTTCCGTTAGTTTGGCCTTTGATTTTGATACTGTTGATTTTATTGTTGCACTGGTCGATGTTGTTGTTGTTGCTAATTGTTATGTTGTTGCTCTGTTATATTAGGGAAAGGGGTTTTGATAAATCCCAACAGTTTGATTGAAGGTGGAAGCACAATTATCCAATGTTATCTCCCCATTTTCCAACAAATTCTTGATTTTCACACATCTTCGTAGATTATGCCCATTGACCCGATGGTATTCACATAATTCATTTTCATGGTACCAATCAGGATAAGGAATGCTTTGTGCATAATGCTTTGGTATAGGCAACCAATCAGATTAGCAATGGCAAGTTTGTGAAATACAGACTTAATAGGCTCTCCTAGGTCACTAAGTACATGATGTGTAGGCATAGTTCTCCTTAGAAGAGGGGTTTGTAATGGCAAATATTGTTTCATTTATTACACGAGTATTGGTTGTTGTGCTTGCAACATTGATTGGAGAGGTTGTTCAGTAGGATTAAGTTGAAAAGGTGGTGCAGAGGATGTTTGCACTATTTAGACATGACGTGACTTTGTTGCTCCATTACCCACAACATTACTATTGCGGTTGAATTGCTTTGGTTTATCTTGGTTATTGGCCTATGTTGGTTGTGATGCTTGTATTTGGGTTGGATGTTGGTTTTGGCCACTTTCTTGATTGGTATCTTGATTTTGATTAGTTGAATTAAGCTTGATGATCCCTTTATTAATAAGATCTCACTCAATCAATAAGCCTTTACCAATAATCTCCTTGAAATTATGTGCACATTGTAGTTCCAAAGATAAACTATCTCACTATGAAATTTTTTAGTAAACACAGTAGCTAAGTGTTTATCTAGTAAACTATGGGTTAATCATCTTACAAGGGCTCTCCATCACTGTAGATAGCTTGCAAAACTCTCACCAACCTTTTGTTTTGCTTGTGTTAAGTCAACTAATGAAATCTCATGTTTGAGATTATAGGAAAATTGTTGCACAAACTTATTAGAAAGATCATCAAAATCTGTTACTAAATTCTTGGGAAATTTTAAGAACCACTTTAAGGCTTATCTAGCCAAGCTCCTTGGAAATAACAATAAAAGTTATATATCACTATATGTCACTGGTTGACATGCAACAAAGAACTTGGTTAAATGGGCCTTAGGGTCACCTTTCCTTTTGTATTTATCAAATTTTGGTGGTTCATATCCTAGAAGAAATGGTATCTATAAGTAATCCATGTTAAATGGATAAGAACACATGTCATCCAACTTAAAATTTTTAGTTTGTTTCCCAGCTTGAATGGTAGCAATTACATCCTTCATCTATTGTAATTCTTAGGATAGGAAATTGGAAGGAACATTGGTTTGAGGGAGAATATTGGTTTGGGTAGATGGTTGGGAGGTCACAAGTGGGATTATTTGACTAGAGTATGATGGAGATAGCTATTGGGTTATATTGGTTTGGTTGGGAAATGGACCAGGAATATGCATATGTGGATTAGGATGCACTTGAAATTGCACATTTGGTTGTGTAATATTCTAGTTTGGGTTATCTATGAAGGTTTAACTTAGAGGATTTTGTGGTTGAAATGGAGGGATATAACTATACTATGCCTACTATGGTTTAAAAAGGACATGTTGTTGACTAATCAAACCTTGTTGTTGAGTACAAACTTATGGACTAAGACCCTATCTCTGAACTTGTACATTTTGAACCGATTGTCTTCTAGTAGGTATTTAAGAAACATGGGAGCCTCTTTATTGCATGAATCCTTGTTGGGAAATGAAAGCATGTTGAATATTCAACATCTATTTTTGACCAATATTTACACATTGTTAGCTAGTCATTATTTGGTTTTGGATTGGTATACTAGTTTGTGACTGAGGAGGTAGGTTTGTCACTACTTGACAAGGTGGAATATTAGTTTACCCTTATTGAGGTGGTAATACATTCAGTCTCTGTTATTTTGGTACACTAGATTGTGCCTATTATTGTGGAATACTACTCGTCACTTGTTGAGGGGGAGTAGGATTTGTCACATTCTATTGTTGAGACATGACATTGGTTGTTGTTTGACTACCTAATCCTATTGGTTGCATGATTGATGAATTAGTTGGTTAAGGTTGGGATGTGGAAACTCCTACTCCCTAATTTGGAGAACCACTTATAGTGTTAACTATAGGCACATTTTTTTGACTAGTTGTTTGTGTGTTAGTACCACTTTGATTTAGATTAGACGTTGCTTGCATATTGTCCACTATATTTTTTTCATTATTCTATGTAGAAGTGGAAGACACTTCTTCAATAATGGGCATATGCATCAAGCTATCTATCAAAGTGTTTTGCATGAATGGGTCTGAACTCTGATTATCTTGACTAGTTAACTCTATCAAAACTCCTATTGAAGGAACTAAGTCAATAAGAGGTTTGCTCACCATGGTCATCTGATTGAAATTGCATGCTAGATTCAAGTAGGTTTGATATGTCATTTGTATTTGGTTAAAGTGGTCTTCCATGAGGTTTTTTCCTCTATTAGGCATATTAGGGTCTTGATATATTGTTTGGACTAGAGCCAAAGGTTTGCTAGAAGAAGCTTTTTGATCGTAAATTATGTTGGGGGGCATTCTTACTAGGCTTGGTAAATTCTCATGAGGGAAGTTTGCTAGAAACTTGGCCCCTACCTCTATGGTTCTAACCAAAATCTCATCTTTATTCTCCAATAAATGATGCTTAAACAAAAATGGGTAATACATGGAAGGCATAGTAATATAGCATGACTGTTGAAGAACTGGTTCATCAGTTGTGGGTATTGTAGCTAGGTATTGTGTGATTTGTTCTTGGTCTTGTTCTGAATAAGCTGGTGTATTAACCAAATAGTTATCTAATGGATCTTGGCTTTATGCCCCTAATTGATTATTATAATAGGGATAAGGATCCATCTCATAAACAATATTATCTGTGTAAGGGTCTTGCACCATTTCTTCCTGTGCAACTACATTAGTAATCCCCATATTGTACATCAGTCCACTACGAGTGTAGGAATACATGTGGAGATCCATAGTAAATGTTTTTGTAATAAAAGTTCAAAGAGTTCTTCAAAATCTAAAAATAAAATGTCTAAAAAGATGATGTTCAAAATTGGTCTAGATTCGTTAAAGGATCAAAAGGTTTATGAAAAGATTTATGATAACGCAAGCTAATGTTAAGTGTCTAATGTTACACGTCTTACACAAAAAGATTAAGTGAATGACCCAAAAATAAAAATGCCAAATGATAAGGTTTAAGTGTTTCAAATCAGTCTAATCTAAGAAATTAAAATTTTCTAGGTCTTTTGGCCAAAACATAACATCAAAAGCTAGGCCCAAATAAGGCATGCACTAGGACTCTTGACTAAACAGTGTCAAAAGCTAGACTTTGAAATAGATGAAATTTTTAATCTAACATCTTTGAAATGCTTCTAACAAACACTAGGCATTTGATTCTTTGACATGGACTTGATAAAATAGGTATAAGGTATCAAACAAATGGCACTTTAGAGATAGTTTATTTTTCTCACAAATAATGGTATAAAACTTGGTTTTTTTGACAAATAAGCTAGACAAAAAGTGAACAACGTAACTATGCTAGACAAAGGTTCACAAAGGTATACTAGGATTGGTTTGAAAATATAAAAACAAATTTAAAATCTATGCAAGAGGGCCTATGAAACAGTATCTAAAATGTTTTGGGTAGTGTAACAGCGCTAGACTACCCAAAAGATGTGAAAAAATGCTTGTTTCAAAAACTCTCTAAGGCAAAGATAATTTCTCACAAATTTGACAACATAACACTACCTTTCTTAACTCAAAATGTTGTGGTGCATAGACTCAAAGTACAAGTGTTTAACACAAAATGACTTAAGTCTATCAAGTGGTGATAATGATCATGAGTCTTAAACGGCCTCCAACCCAAATTGGAAATTGAACCTAAGTTCCCTCAAGTTTAGTGCAAATGGTGAACCCACTTAACACATCAACTCTATGAACTTATAAAGGTGCAGTTTTGAATTTAGATTATAAATGAAGGACTTAAACAAATTTTACAAAGGTCTAGACTCAATTGGGTAGCATAACTATGCCAAAGTGGATGATATGACTCCAAGTTTTGATGAACTTTAAATAAGGCAATTTGATGATTTTATGTGGGTAGAATAACACCTCCTTATTCAAATAAAATTTGGGACCATGTATTTGTTTTGTATAATTTTTTTACACCAAGTTTTTACTCCAAACAAGACTTTAATCTAGGACAAAACCAGCTAATTAATCACTCTTAGATCCTAAACTGATAAGGTTGCTTGGTATTGCTAGAATCCGTCAATATACGTCATTTGAGAGGATTTTAAGTGTTCATCCAAAAATAAATGTGCATTATATAGTAGGATTTTTACACCCCCACTTCTCTTAAATTACTATACTATGACAAGGACCTTGAGGCACACCTTACACCAATAAACTTTTACAGCAGCTGGGAATTTTTCTAAGATCTACAAGTTTTTGACCATTCTAGGGGAATCAATTACACAATGAATTTTATATCAAACAATGCAAAATAAAGGCATAGATTTTGGGTTCATATCACTTGGTTTATTACAAAAATGTCTAGTCTTTTTTGCAACCACTACATCTTGTTGTTTGCTCAGTGTAGTGTGATGTCTAAAGTGTTACTACATCCCGTGTGCAACTCCAATATGGAGCCAAATGAAGTCAATGCTGAGAGATGAAACCCTGGGTCAAAACTTCCCTAAAGAACTCATGGGAGGTAATGATGTCCCCCTCATAAGCCAAGTTTGCATGAAATAAATAAAACATAAAATATAAATACTTTAGGGTCGTTGTCAAGGTCACCTAATACTTTTATGGGTTTTTGGGGAGTGCTTTAGATGACATTCTTTATATGCCTTGGACTAGGCAATTTGCAATAAGAATGGCACTTTTGATTCCAAGGGTTCCCTAAATAGGATAAATTAAAGAGCATACATGCAACACTCTTCTCTTTGCTAAAAAAAATTAAATCAAGCAACTTATTGAAGACAAAAATGACAAGTGTGTTCAATTTTAATCCCAAATGAAAGATTTGGTGGTATTCATTTGACCCCTTGGTCTTAAAATTGTAAAATTTGAAAACTAGTGCTAAAAACTTACTTAAGCACCTAAATGTTACATTAAGCACCAAAATAATGTTCCTAGTTCATTTTAAAGCATGCAAAAGATGTTTTAAATATGTTTTAGCAATTTTCCAAGTTGGTCTTGAAAAACAATGTTAGCATGTGGTTTAACTTTGAAACATTTTTTAAGATGAAACAATTAACTTAGGAAAATGAGCCCTTAGGTTGACATAGTGATGCAATACTACTACTTGACAGAGCAATCCTACTACTTATAGGATAATCCCATAATTTTAAGAGTTGTTGTATTGTAACTAATTGATAACTATTTAGTCACAATACCATGACTCTGAATGACAGTCTTGCTACTTGTAAGACAATCCCACAACTTTAAAAGTTACGATATTATAAACCATAGGAAGTTTGGTCATAATACCATGACTTGGTTTGATGATCCCGTTAGTAGTAGGATAATCCCACAACTTTAAGAGTTGCAATATTGTCACTTAACTGCTGATAGTTAGATAATATCGTGACTCGATTAAGCAACCTCGCGAGTTGCAAAGCAATATCATGACTTTTAAAGTAGCAGTATCATTAACCCTACACAAAAAAAACAAAGTTAATCCAAAAATAAAAATGGCTAAGCACAATACCATGAGTTTGAATGACAATACCACAAGTTGTATGATAATCCCATGACTGTGTCTAGTCAAACCTGCCATTTACATAAAAATGTGTTTTTCTTGATTTTTTCACTCTTTTGAGTCTCCCACTCCAAGATTATGCATAAAAAAAGTTAGTCAGTTTATTGAGGGAGAATTTTGATCAATTTTTTGAAACTATTCGGTTCCACTAGGCATGCCATTCTGTGAACTAGGAATTTGACTAAGAAAACGAGATTAGTATTATGTTAGTGACAAAATGAATAAAGCAAATTGAAAAATAACACACTAAATTAACACCTTCATGCCTAGATACTAGGATGAGATGAATTTAAAAAAATGACAAACACAACTAAAAATTAAGAAAAAACAAGAATCCATCACCTTCCTTGGATGCTCTAAATGCTTTTGTAGTGGCTTGATCGGCTTGTGCTCATGAAGTCTGTTGTAATGGAGCTTGACTATCCTCCACCTCCTCTTGGCACCTTTGGCTTTGGCTTGTCTTTTCTTGGAATAAATTTGGCATGGTAACACTAATTTTAATATCTTTTGTAATCATTTTTGCATTATAACTTTGCATTATCAAGACCTAAAATTCATGTGGCAAGGCCTCATATTGATAGATTTTTGCAAATGGGTATAATCAACCTGAACCATCCATCTCAAGATTGAGATGTGTGGCTAAGGATTAATCTAATTATGCAATTAAAATTGATAAATAGGCTCATTAATATTTGGGATAGAGGATCAATCAAGAGGCATGAAGGGCTTTGATGTGGCATGAGAGGCATGAATCTTGATATTTGTGGCATTTATGGCCTAGGGATGTCTTCCCAAGAAATAAAATCACCCAATGATGTAGACATTCAATATTTATTTCCAAAAATAAGTATTTAACAAGTTTCCATGGAATTCTTAATTAGGCTCTAATTTGGTTTAATTAGCTCTTCAACATGATTAAGCACTTTGTGCACAAATTACTCAAATTGATTAGAATGCCTTATTATTGGTCCAAAATTTAATTGGATTGAAATTGGAAGTCAATGTCAGATGTGTTGGATCTATTATCCCATTTAGGATGTTACCAACACCAAATAATAAAGGCACATGTCTCATGTAAGAGATTTGACAGAAAAGAGCAATCCAGAGCACCCAAGTGCAAAATTAGCATTTTGACTCGAAATGATCTGATCAAAATTAGTTTTCCCATAAGTTACATTGTCTCATTTAATAATACTCTAGCCAAAATCAGCACTTGAACATGTCAAGTTCAAAGCTTTTAATGTGATTTAATGTTTTTAGGCCAAATTATGCATTTTAAGTGGAAATTGATCAAAATTGTGATTGGAGGTCATTGGTGGCCAGATTTAGGTATCTACAGGTAAAGGTCCCCAATTTTATAATATATATAAAATTTAGGTATTTGGAAGTTAGTGGGTAAATATGCATATAAAATATTACACACAATAGGTTTACCATAGATTGCATTGGATTCAACTCAAGCATGATACTCTTTACTTTATAAGGATGAGTGGTGTATTTTATCTTATAAATCACATACAACATGTGTTAAAGATATGAATTCTTGTGAAAGCATGTTGAGATTATTAAAAGGTTTATTTAAGGTTTAAATTATATTGTTAATTATATCCATTAGAACACTATTTATAATAAGAGAAGAAGATGGAAGGATAAGCTCTTTATTTAGTTTAGGAGATTCATTAGGTATATATGAATCATTTGCATATTTTTTATTGACAATATTAAAATAAGTATTATTAGCAAGAGATAAATTTTCATCATGTTGTAACTCAAAGTTGAGATTATGAGATTATGGCATAAGGGTAACATCATGGGAATACAAGCATGAGGTCCAAGTGGAAGCAACATCATAAGATGTGTTAGAAATAAATATCATTCTTTTTAATTGTATCTTGTGATGTGTTAAAGTAAGAGGAAGGAAGTTCATATTCATTTATTGATAAGGAGAATATCTATGGCATGTAAGCTTAATATCCACTATTTTAAATGAGAAGAGGTAACATCACTACTATTAGCACTCATTTTCACTTCAAGGGGAGGAGAATCAAGAATTTGTTTGTGAACAACATCATTCTTATTTATTCATATTTTATGTATATTTATTTTTTAAATATGAATACAATAAAGTTCATTAGCAAGGTGAAAAGAGAAATTAGATGTGTAAGAATAAAGTTCCTCTTTTAGGATAGTAGGTGATAATTTAAGAGAGAGTAGATAGTAATTTTTAAAATGTGCTTTATGCTCTAAATTAGCTTTCAAAGAATAAGGTGAAAATGATATCAAGGATAATCTAAATGTAAATCCATAGAGGCATCAATATATGGGTTTAAAAAGAGATCAATATAGGAATATATAGGTAGATGTGAAGAGACGTCTATAGGTGGATTTGAAGAGGGATTCAAAGATGAATCAAGGGGCAAATCCAAAGAGGTAGCTATAGGTATAACTGAGGTTATATCTATATGTGGATCCAAAGAGGGATTCAAGGATTAATCATGGGGTAAATCCAACAATGGACCTCAAATTATAACCGAAGGAGAGTCTAAATATGAAACCTCAAAGGAATCCAAAACTGTAACTAAGGAAGGGTCTCAATATAAAACCAAAGATGGATCAATAAGTGAATTTGGAAAGGATTCTATAGGTGAATCTAAATATGAATCTAGAGGTATCTAGAAGTGACTCTAAAGAGGAAGCTAGAGGTGAACTCACTTTTATGGACTCATGCTCCCAAGTTTCATCAAAATCAAATTGTCTATTCATTTTTATATCATCAAAATCATAATCATCCACATATGTTTCTTCCATAAGTTTTTTATTGTTTTTATTTTTACATTCATCATCATAATTAAAATGCATAATATGAGTAGAGAATAAATTTATCTAGAGGATCAACATCATTATCATATTTACTTTGACTAGACATGATATATGCAATGAATTTGAATACATTATATGCAAAAAATAAAATACTTATTAATGTTAAGTAATCTTGCATTTAAAAAAGAGATAATAATTATGATAACAATATAAGCAAAAATTAAGGTATAATAGATTATCCAGGTAAGGGTTTAAATAGTTGTACAAACTCTCAATTATACTTTCTTGTTCATAAATTAATATTGGCTCAATATTTCAAAGCACTAACTACAGAGGATAAATCATGCCTGAAATCCATTGTCTTGTCTCTAAGGGTATGGTGAGATAAGCTTCCTCAAGAGATATGCTCCTCTTAGGTGCACCACAAATCAAATGGCTAAAAGAAGGTTCCTATGATATAAACAAGGGACCTTGGGTATTTCCAATATACTGTAAGCTATGTGGAAACTAAACTCCATGTTTAGTGCTATACAATGACATGAGTATTGTTGTAGTACCCCTCACACTAGGATGTTCATAAAATATATTAGTATTTGGCCTATAAAAATAGTCACTAAGTAGTTTTGCAAATATTGAAACAAAGTTGTTAAAAATAAGCAATAAGAAAAAATAAAATAAATAGAAAATAAAAATCAAATATTTTTATGTATAGAGATCAATAAATGTATACCTAAGGTAAAAGAGAAATGCTTAAGTGTTAGATGTTATCCAATGTTTCAAGACAATTTATTGAGTGGGAATTAAATCCAAGGTCAAATAAGTTTGACTTATGGTGTCAAATTTATAACCAAGCTCAAATTTTATTTCTTTCAATGTCAAGAATTTACAAAAATTTGTATGAAATCCTAGGACAAAAATCAAAAAAATAGCAATCAGTGTTCAAATAAATTTATGGGTTCATCAGAATATTTATATGTTTATTTTTTATTTACCAATAAAATGCAATAAACACTAAAATTTTAAAAAAATGATTTTGGTTTCAGAATAGATAGAACCTAAGTTTGAAATACATAATTTAAAAGGAGCTATAAATAATAATAAATAATGAAATGTGTAAACTTAACTTGGACTGATTTATGTTGACTGTGTAGATAAATATATGATGTGAAACTAGTTGGAAAGATGTGTGAATTTATTTGTAGATAAAAAAAAATTTTGTGATGCATTTGTATTGGGCCCAAATACGTGAATAAAGGTGTAATATAGCCTTATTTAGTGACTATGGTTATGTCTTGGTTGACTATGCAATTTATTTTTCTTTTGGAGTGCTTGCAGCTTTAGACATGGTTGGTTGAGTGACTATGGGAGCTTATTTGACACGCAAAGGATCTACAATATTAAAACCCTAGTTCCTACACATAAAATCAATATAAGATTTAATATAAATAGGGTAATTAGGCAAGGGGAATAGCTGAGCTATCCTCAAAAAACTTTGCATAATATGAGTGCTACTTATATATCTCAAAATGCCCTCAATCGATGTAGTTCTCCCTCCTAAAGTGAGTGTCTGAATCTTTATATTTTATATATGGATGCAACTAGTAAATTAGATTGAATGATATATAATTAATTCACTTTATTTTAAATAATATATCTTCAAACTTGTCTTATAACTATTATAATAAATTAGATTTGAAATTGGACATATTAGTGCCCTTTTATTCAATGTGCAAAAAATTTCCAAGTAATTGATAGATGTGTATTGAATAAACTTGATGTACTTATGTAGAATAATATTTATAATATTCATGTTAACTAACCTTGATAAAAGTTTAGGAGGTTCAATATGACACATATCAAATTGGAAAATTTATCATTGAGGCACAAGGGACAAGGTCAGGTTGCGACCCTATTTACCTAGTGTGGTCTTGTCCTAGAAGAACAAATATTTTTGAGATTTGGATGACAATAACCTATAACTATAATATAGATACTTAAATTATGTTTCTAATAATTATAAGATATTAAATGGAATAGTGAAGGCTCTCATAAAGACTACAAGTTAATGGAATTGTAAATAGACCAAATAAGGTAAGAATGTCAAGATTAAACATTTTCAAGTAATTAATGATTAAAATTGAGTGTCTATACATATGAAAATGATGTAAACTATATTTATAATCTTTCTCATGTTCTAAGTTTTAATTTCAAGAAAATTTTGAACATTTTTTGTGTTTTTGCAATATTTGAAGTTTTTTTATTTTTTTCATTTTAAGACTAGAAACAATAGAAACCAATGCTAAACAAGGGTTTGAAAGAAGAAAAAATGAGATGGATACAAAAAAAATAACATGTTTCAATGTGAAGTATGCACTAGAAAGGATGGCATGGCCATATATGAGCAAGATTCCCCACTGTATATGTGATTGTCGCTAAAAACCTGTGGGAACAAAATAGGTATGTAGAGGATTGATTATATACATCTTCTTTTCATCAAATGTACACATGTTGATTTATGTAGCATGTATGAGAAATATATAATCGTAAAATAAATATTTAACTTGGATAAACACTATTTTTCATATTAAAACATGGTGAAATATCTTTAAAAATTCAATATTAAGGCTTAGTGTGCCTAGATTTTGAATTTTGTGTGAAAATTTACACAGGAAAGGATCGACCAACTGATGACAGAAATGGCAATCAGTTTTGTCCCTTATTGATTGATTTTGTTGTTGACATAAAATATTGGAGACTATGAAAATAACAAGATAAATGGTAGAATCAAATTCTATTTTAGACTATTCAGATCTAGAAGGTAAAAAAGAAGAGCCAAAAGGGGAAAAAAAATAGTATGAGCCAAGGGCTTAGAATAATTGATCAAATTGATCACATGTGCAATAATTAGAAGCGTAAAATGATAAATCAATCATGAAACAATGTACTTCCATTTTTATTTTTTTATTGTTTTGAATTATTTGAATGTTTTTAAATTTTAAGAATATCTAAAAATGAAAAAGCTAACCATTGATCTCATTGATATGAAAATCATAATTATTTGTGATCAATGGTATAAGGATTGAATTTTGTGATTGAAATGTCCTAAATATGTATGAATCAAAATCAAAAAATGCATCATGTATTGTAATAAAACTATTTAGATCATTACTCATGTAATATCAAGTTAGAGTAGCTATAGGAGATGTAGAATGATTTGAGATTTGATGAGGACTAATAAAAAATTATGTCAAATGTTGTGCTTTTTAAATAACATGTTGATTTGTATGTATTACCAATTTATGAGATGTTACACGTATTTACATTTGTTGAGAATTGAATAATTTTAAATATATAAAAATAAACCATTGCCTAAAAAGAAACTATAAAAAAAAAGACTCGTAGTGAAATATATGCAACATACATAACCTGAAGAAATATAGAATAGCCAAAATAAAATTACTTCTTCAAATTATTTGAATCATTCTCCATAATAATAAAGATCAATTACAATGTATTTATTGGATTGTATGTGAACATGAGTTTCTAATCAAATAAATAAAACATTCTAAATCTATCTGAATAATAAAAATAAAACAACATGCATGAAATATAAATTAAAGTTATTTCCAGCCTTTCTAAGGCTTTATTGTTATAAAAATAGATTAACTAAATACCAACTAATTATTAAATCAATTATATGATTTTATGCATGAATGAAGATATTTTAGAACTAAGACTCAACAACAATTAACCAACATTCTCCCCCTTGATGTTGAGTGAACCGACAATTTGATCTCAAAGTTTCAAAGATTGAAATTTTGCCATAGTTTTAATGAAGATATATGCAACATGTTCATGTGTGTTTATATACTTCAATTCTACATATTTATTTTGAACCAAATATCAAATAAAATTATACTTCAAATAAAAATTCTTTGACATGTTGTTATGCACTGGATTCTTGGCTAATTTGATATCACTAACATTATCACAAAAAATCATTGTAGGTTGATGTTGTTTCTCTCTAATTTCTTCTAAAAATTTTCAAAGCCACAATGTTTGTGTACTTACTAAAGTGAATTCAATAAATTATGATTTTGTAGATGAAATATCAACTAAAATTTACTTCTTTGAAATCCATATAACTAAACTAGAACCAATTGAAAAACTATTCCCATATGTTGATTTTTGGTCATCCAAACTACCTCCCCAATCATAATCACTAAAACCAAAAAGTTCAAAATTTTGAGTAGAATAATAATGAATACAAAAGCCAATAGTACCTTTCACATACCTCAAAATTCTTTTAGTTACCTTCATATGAATTTCAGATGGCTTAGACATATATCTTGATACAAGAGAAATTAAAATAGGTAATATTTGGTCTTGTGTGAGTTAGAAACATTATGCTTCCAACAATACTTATGTAAGTTGTCTCATCAACTCTTTTAGCACCATCTTCTCTACATAGCATAAATCCATGACCAGTTGGATTGGAGACTGATTTACAATTAACCCAATGGAATTTCTTCAACATATAATTTTCATACTTTGTTTGAAAAATGAAGACGTCATCTTTACATTGATGAACTTCTATCCCTAAAAATTATTTCATGAGACATAAATCTTTCATTTCAAATTCATTCATAATTGTAATTTTGAATTCATCCTTCATCTTTAAATCGATACCCATATACAACAAATCATCAACATATAAACTTATAATAAGGATATCGTTACCTTCTTGATTGTGGTAAAGAGTAGGCTCACTTTTGTCTCTTTTGAATCCATTCTGATGAAAATATCCATCAATCCTTACATACCATGCTCTATGTCCTTGTCTTAGGCTATATAAATCCTTTTTCAACTTGTACACTTGATCTTATTTACCTTGCACTAAAAAACCTTGTGGTTGTTCTACATAGACTTCCTCTTCTAAGTACCCATTCAATAAATCACGTTTCACATCCACATGATGTATGTTATATTTATTTTGAGTTGCTATTGAAACCATCATTATAATATTCTCTTGTCTTACTACCAATGCAAATATCTCTTCATAATCTATCCCATACCTCTGAGTGCAACATTTTGCAACTAACCTTGCCTTGTGTCTTTCAACACTACCATCACTATTTTTCTTAGTCTTGTAGACCCATTTAGTACCAATATTTTTGTTGTCATATGGAAGCTCTGTAAGCTCCCAAGTATAATTATTATGAATAGAATCTATCTCTTCTTTCATTTCTTTCACCAAAACATCATTAGTATATGCATATTCAAAACATGATGATTCAGAATCAGCGTGTGTAATTAAAGCATAATTTATTGTCTCACCTCTTGGATATTCTTCATGTGTTTGGTTTCTTGTATGCTAATAAATTTCACTCAAGATTTTACCTTCCTTAAAGAACTAGGACTTGAAGCTGGAGCTATGATTGGAATACATGCACTAAATGAGGAGCTATTTAATGGACTTATACTTGAAGCTGGAACTGTGCTTGGAATACATGCACTAGATGGGGAGGTACTTAATGGACTTGTAGCACTTGGAATTGAGGTACTTTTGGGCTTCTCATTGGTAATATTATCATAATTACCATCAATAAAAATAGATTGACTTCTCAATATTGCCTTTATCTTTATCATGACCATACACTCCCCCTTCATCAAAAATTACATCTCTTGACACAAGTACACTATTAGTGATAGGACTATAAAACCTATAAGCTTTGCTTTGTTCACTGTACCCAACAAAAATACAATACTTAATCTTTGGATCTAATTTCTTCCTTTTCTGATCAGCTACATGAACATAAGCTAAACAACCAAAAACTTTAAAATGTTTTACATTAATTTCTTTTCATACTATGATTCATATGGATTCATCTTTTCAAGTGCACCAGTGGGACTTTGATTGAGAATGTATACTATTGAGGAAACTACATCACCCCAAAAAGAGTTGTTCAATCCCTTTGTTTGTAACATGTTCCTTGCCATTTCAACCACTGTACGGGTCTTCCTTTTAGCCACACCATTTTTCTAAGGGGTATAGGTAGTTGTGAGTTGCCTTTTGATGCTATTTAAATCACAATAACTCATAAAATCATTTGAACATAATTCACCTCCATGGTCAGTCCGTAAACACTTTATTATTGTAATCACTTTCATTCTCTATAAGGGCATTAAATCTCTTAAATGTATCAAATGATTCACTTTTTGTTTCAAAAAATTAATCTAATACTTTATTGAATAGTCATCAATAAATGTAATGAAATATGATGACTTACCCAGACTTTTTATTTGTATAGGACCACAAATATCATAGTGAAATAATTGAATTGGATGATAATCCCTTCATGCACTACCTTTTGTCTTGCATGTTTTGTTGGGGATCAACCAACAATGGATTACACTTGTGAAAGCAATAAATGCAGAAATAAATCAGATAGATAAGTAACTGAAATGATAAATAGCACAGAACAAGATATACAAGAAAACACCCTGAAAACTTGTATTAAAACTCTTTACAATAGGAATACAATTGAAGAAACTTTGTTCTTCCACACCTCTCTCAAATGCACACAAGATCTCTCACTAGATCTCTATTCCTCAAGAGCTCTCTCTCAAGTACAATCAAATCCAACAACCTGGATTGATGCAACTCAGTACTGTCCTTCAAACATTCACAATGTTCTACTCTTACAGTTCAACTCTCTTACACACACAATAGCTAAGAAGATCTTTCCTACATATAGAAATAGGAAACTTAAGCATGCCTTTACAACAAACAGTTAACCTCTTCAACAAGGGCTCTAAAAATAACATTGCTAATAATAGAGACGCGAGCTTGAGTCCACAACTCAAACTCATCATGCAAACACTCGCTTCTGTCCTCGGAACTCGCTTTCTGGACACGCAGGTAACCGACGTCGGTTCCTGTCTGTTCGCCTGTGACCGTCGCCGGTCGACCCTACTGTCGACGTCGGCACCTCTGTAACTGCAACTGACCGACGTCGATCGCTCCTGACCGACGCCGGCGTCTGTGTAGACCCGAACCTGTTTGAGTTTGCTCCTTGGTGAAGCTTTTAGCTCCACACCCTAACAATCTCCCACTTGGAGATAAACCAGTTGCACCAGTACCTGTACAGCAACATCTTCTAGCTCCTCCATCTTCAACTCAATCATGAAGACCAATAGAAATTGAATGAAGATTCAACTTCTCCTTAGTAACCGGCTTTGTTAGCATATCAGCAGGATTCTTGTCTGTATGGATTTTCTCCAGCTTCAACTCACCATCTTCCAATACCTGTCGTATGAAGTGATACCTTAGCTGTATGTGCTTGGTTCTTGAGTGAAAAGCTGAATTCTTAGCCAAATGGATTGCACTCTGACTGTCACTATACAATCTGTAACTTCCATGCTCCCTTCCAAGCTCTTCCATGAACCGTGTCATCCATATCATCTCCTTGCTAGCTTCTGTAGCTGCAATATACTCTGCTTCTGTAGTTGACAAGGCTACAACCTTCTGCAACTTAGATATCCAGCTAACTGCCATTCCGCCTACAGTAAAAACATAACCTGTAGTGCTCCTCCTACCATCCAAATCCCCTGCCATATCTGAATCTACATAACCATGTAGAGAAGTATCTGAACCTCCATAGCACAAGTGTCTACTGCTGGTTCCTCTCAGATATCTAAGGATCCATTGAACTGCTTTCCAATGTTCCTTTCCTGGATTGGCCATATACTTACTTACCACTCCCACTGCTTGGGCAATATCCGGTCTAGTACACACCATTGCATACATCAAACTCCCTACTGCAGAAGAATATGGAACCTTACTCATGTACTCTACCTCATCATGTGAATTAGGACATTGTTCTTTGCTTAACTTGAAATGTCTAGCCAAAGGTGTGCTTACTGGTTTAGCATCCTACATATTGAACCGTTTCAACACCTTGTCCACATAATCTTCTTGAGACAATATCAACCTGTGATTTTTCCTGTCCCTCTTAATGCTCATGCCAAGGATTTTCTTTGCTGCTCCCAAATCCTTCATAGCAAACGTTTGAGCTAATTTTACGTTAAGCTCAGAGATATCCTGCATGTGAGATCCTGCAACCAGCATATCATCAACATACAACAATAGAATAATATATCTACCGTTATCAAATCTCTTGAAATACACACAATGGTCTGATTGACATCTGTTGTAGCCATGCTCAGTCATAAACCTGTCAAATTTCAAGTACCATTGCCTAGGAGCTTGCTTGAGGCCATACAAGCTTTTCTTCAACCTGCACATAAACTTCTCCTTACCCTTGACCTCGAATCCTTCTGGCTGTTCCATGTAAATTTCCTCATCCAAATCTCCATGAAGAAATGCTATCTTAACATCTAGCTGCTCAAGATGCAAATCCTCAAAAGCAACCAAAGACAATACAACCCTTATTGAAGTCATCTTAACAACAGGAGAAAAAATCTCACCAAAGTCAATACCTGGCTTTTGTGCAAATCCTTTTACCACCAATCTGGCCTTATATATCATCTGTCCATCCTCACCTTCCTTTAACCTGTAGGTCCATCTGTTCTTCAGTGTTCTCTTACCAGCTGGCAATTCAACCAAATCCCATGTTTGGTTCTCTCTTAAGGACTCCATCTCCTCAACCATGCCACGCTCCCACTTACTCCTGGACTCCACCTGTAATGCTTCTTCAAAACTTTCTGGTTCTCCACCATCGGTTAGCAATAAATAATATAAGGAAGGAGAATATCTAATTGGAGGCTTACTTACCCTTTCAGACCTCCTGATGGGTGTCTTAGACTCGTTCTCAACAATCTGTCCACCCAAATTTTTTGACAGTGACCGACCTCGGCCACCTGTAGACCTATTACTGGCCGACGCCGGTTCTCCCTGGCCAACGTCAGTTCCTGGTCTGCCGACATCGGTCTCTGTATGACCGACATCGGTTTTTGTACTGCCGACGCCGGTTCCTAACCTACCGACGTCGGTCTCTGTGTTTTCCTGTAAGTGATTATTTCCTTTTCCCGCGAGCTCATTTTAGACCATAATTTCATCCAATTCACCATTGCTCTGCCCAGATTGATCCAGCTTCCTTATCTGATCACTGTACATCACTCTTTCATTGAAAACAACATCACGGCTCCTAATTACCTTGTTAGTTCCTAGATTCCAAAATCTGAAACCAAAATCATCTGAGCCATAGCCAATAAACGTGCACCTCATAGACTTAGCGTTAAGCTTCTTTCTATTTTCCTTATCTATGTGCACAAAGGCTTCACAACCAAAAACGTTGAGATATGAGAGATCTACATTTTTACCTGTCCATGCTTCTTCTGGAATTCCACCATCCAGAGCTGTAGAGGGTCCTCTGTTGATCAGGTACACTGCGGTGTCAACTGCTTCTGCCCAAAACTCTAAGGGCAACCCTGCATGCAATCTCATACATCTTGCACGCTCCATAATGGTTATGTTCATCCTTTCAGCAATACCATTCTGCTGAGGTGTCCTTGGAACCGTCCTTTGCCTACGGATTCTGTGAGTGTAACAATACCAGTTAAACTTAAGACTGCAGAACTCACCGCCATTATCGGATCTCAAGCACTTTAATCTTCTGCCTGTTTCATTCTCAACCATGGCTTTCCAAATCTTAAAAGTCTCAAAAACATCATATTTATTTTTAATACAGTAGATCCATACCTTCCTTGTAGCATCATCTATGAATGTGACATAGTACCGTGATCCGCCAATAGAGGCTACCTGAGCCGGTCCCCACACGTCTGTGTGAACAAGCTGCAACTTCTGCCTTTTCTTAGTAGACCCAGTCTTGAGAAAACTAACCCTTTTCTGTTTTCCAAATACACAATGCTCACAAAATTCTAGATCCATACTTTTCAAATCTGAAAGCATACCTTTAGATTTAAGAATTGACATCCCCTTCTCACTCATGTGGCCAAGCCTTGAGTGCCACAATTTAGCATCCACATCTGAAGTAGATAAAACTGAAGGAGATTTGTTAGTAACACAATTACACAAATAGAGAGTACCTTCTCTCTTACCTCTGGCCATAACAAGTGCACCCTTGGTCACCTTCCAAGAATCTGTTGTGAGAGTTACTGTACAACCCTCATCACCTAGCTTACCTGCAGAGATCAAATTTCTCTTCAAACTAGGAACATGCATCACATCTCTCAACACCCATGTGTTGCCATTCTGCATCTTTAGCTGCACTTTACCTTTGCCAGTAATCTTACAAGGCTCATCATCCCCTAAGTATACTATTCCAAAATCTCCTTGGATATAGTCACTGAAATATTCCCTGTTAGGAGTAGCATGAAAAGATGCACCAAAATCTAATACCCAAGACTCTATATTATTATGCAGAGAGAAAATTAAAGCATCCTGTGCAATACCTGCAATCTTGGCTTCTTCCTTTCCTTCGTGCTGGTTGTCCTCCTTAGGCTTTGACCAACAATCTCTGCTTATGTGCCCCATCTTTCCACAGTTCCAGCATTGTGGCTTCCTGCCATTTCTGGATTTAGATCTGCCTTTCCCCTTTGACTTGGATCTTGCTCTACCTTTCTTGCTCTTCTCTTTTTGCCTTCCCCTGCTCTCAAAACTTAAAGCGTTCTCGGATGCCTCTTCTATGCTTTTCCTGCGTATTTCCTCATTCAAGATAACACTAACAACATCCTCTACTTTCAAAATATTTGATGCAGATGCAGTATTAGAAACTGCCATTACCAAGCCATGCCAGCTTTCAGGCAAAGAACATAATATTAAAAGAGCTTTTATTTCATCTTCAAATACAATATTGACTGAACTTAACTGATTAACAATACCATGGAAATCATTCAGGTGATTAGAGACAGATCCACCTTCTTGCATATGCAAATTAAATAACTGCTTCATTAAATATACCTTATTTGAAGTTGAGGGTTTTTCATACAAATTTGCTAGCATAGTCATTAACTCTACCGTAGTTTTTGCCTGTGACAAATTAGATATCACAGTGGAGGCCAGACTCAGTCTTATAGACCCAAGAGCCTTTCTGTCAAGAACTTCCCATTCTTCATCCTCCATGTCCTTGGGCTTCTTTGCTATCCCACCTAACGGTAAGTAAAGATCCTTCTGATACAGATAATCCTCTATTTGCATTCTCCAGTGTTGATAGTTCTTGCCATTAAACTTTTCCATTCTCAACTTACTTTCTTCTGCCATTGCTTCTCCCACTCAAACAAAAATCCCTGTGAGCAACCTGTAATCCAAACACACTACACAGATCTGAACCACCTGTTAGTGAACTTGAGCTCTGATACCACTTGTTGGGGATCAACCAACAATGGATTACACTTGTGAAAGCAATAAATGCAGAAATAAATCAGATAGATAAGTAACTGAAATGATAAATAGCACAGAATAAGATATACAATAAAACACCCTGAAAACTTGTATTAAAACTCTTTACAATAGGAATACAATTGAAGAAACTTTGTTCTTCCACACCTCTCTCAGATGCACACAAGATCTCTCACTAGATCTCTATTCCTCAAGAGCTCTCTCTCAAGTACAATCAAATCCAACAACCTGGATTGATGCAACTCAGTACTGTCCTTCAAACATTCACAATGTTCTACTCTTACAGTTCAACTCTCTTACACACACAATAGCTAAGAAGATCTTTCCTACATATAGAAATAGGAAACTTAAGCATGCCTTTACAACAAACAGTTAACCTCTTCAACAAGGGCTCTAAAAATAACATTGCTAATAATAGAGACGCGAGCTTGAGTCCACAACTCAAACTCATCATGCAAACACTCGCTTCTGTCCTCGAAAATCGCTTTCTGGACACGCAGGTAACCGACGTCGATTCCTGTCTGTTCGCCTGTGACCGTCGCCGGCCGACCCTACTGCCAACGTCGGTGCCTCTGTAACTACAACTGACCGACGTCGGTCGCTCCTGACCGACGCCGGCGTCTGTGTAGACCCGAACCTGTTTGAGTTTGCTCCTTGGTGAAGCTTTTAGCTCCACACCCTAACATGTTTTCCTTTAACACAACCTTCAAAAACTTCCTTATACTCTTCAACCTTTGGTGAACCATAAACCAATTCTTGTGATGTTAGTAACTTCATAGTTTGAAAATTCAAGTGTCCATGCCTGAGATGTCATAACCAAATCTTATCTTTGTATGCCATATATACAAGGCCATTATTATGTTCTTCAAAATTCAATGACAACATCTTATTCATAGACATAGGTACAATTTTAACAACCTTATTTCTTTGATTTCTATCATAGATCATGCATTGATTATCATCAAAAACCACCTTTTAGTTATTTTCACATAGTTTTCCAACACTCAACAAATTATGTTTCAAATTTGGGGTGTAATAAATATCATTAATATTTTTCTTACCCTCTATAGTATTTACCTTCATAGTTCCTTTTGATGCAACCTCCAAAGATTTATCATCACCAAGTTTGATATTGATTTTAAAATTTGTATCCATTATATCAAACGACACATTAATCCCTAACATGTGATTAGAACAACCTGAATCTAGATACCAAACCTCATTAGGACTATTTTTATCTTTTTCATATGAAATGAATAAATTACATGAAGCATCACGATCCTCATTATCATAATTATCTCTTCTATTTTCATTTTTATTTTAATCTACATTCCCAATCAAAGTGACTATACCTATGATAATAATAGCATTGAATATTTCTTTTATCAAATCTACCTCTACCTCTACCTCCTCTTCTTCCTCTATATCTTCTTGAATAATTGTATCCTCTTGAATAATTATAATTTATGTCTTTACCTTGTCCTTGATTACTTTTGATATTGTCTTTCCTTGTACATGGCTATTCTGATTGCTAGTGTTGGTACCTTCATTCTTTGTGATCTTTAATTTTGAGGCAAAAGTCTTCTCATCACTTTAATTTAATATATTTATTAGTCTTTCTTCATGGGACACAAGAGATCCAACCAAGTGATTAAACTCAAGAGTAGTCAAATTTTTTCTTTCTTCAATAATAATGGAAACATTATTCTACCTTGGTGTTAGAGACCTTAGCACTTTTTTTACAACAACCTCTTTGTTCAACATGTCTCCAAGTTTAACCATCTTATTAACTACATCCTTTAATTTTACATAGAAATTACTCACACTTTCAGCTTTTTACACCTTCAAATTCTCAAATTTTGTCTTCAGTGTTTGAAATCTAACCACTTTAACTTGATCATTGCCTTGGTAAGCTTCTTGTAGAGTCTTCTAGGCATCTTTAGTTATCTTTGCACCTACAATTCTTGGAAATAGGCTCTTATCTAGATTTGTTTGAATATGAAATAAATCTTATGATTTCTTCTTAGCTTCCTTCTTGCCTTGCCTATCATTAGCTGGAATAATGGCCTAATCAACCAGTTCATCATAACCAATTTTTAAAATCTCCCATAATTCTTTTCTTGTCAAAAGAGTCATCATCTTGATGCTCCAATAATCATAATTATTTCCACTAAATTTTGTAATGGAAATATTGTTAGAGTTTGACATGATCAATTGTTAGAAAGATCTAAAATAAAAAACAACCAACCAAAACAAGCTTCGATACCAAATGAAGAATTTTAATTATATAAAAAATAAACTATTGCCCAGAAAGAAACTAGAAAAAAAAGAGACTCACAATGAAATATATGCAATATACATAACCAGAAGAAATATAAAATAGCCAAAATAAAATTACTTCTTCAAATTATTCGAATCATTCTCCATAATAATAAAGATCAATTACAATATATTTATTGAATTGTATGTGAACATGCTTTTCTAATAAAACAAATAAAACATTCTAAATTTATCTAAATAATAAAAATAAAACAACTTAGATGAAATATAAACTAAATTTATTTCCATCATTTCTAAGACTTTATTGTTGTAAAAAATAGATTAACTAAATATCAACTGATTATTAAATCAATTACATATTTTTATGCATGTTGAAGTAGTTGTAGAACTAGATCTCAATAGAAATTAACCAACAAGAATTAGACATATTTTTATAATATATTTGCTTTTGCATTGGTTATTTTTTAGCTTTTTGCACTTCTTTATGAATTAGTTGAATAGAAATATTTTGCATAGATGCAAAAACTATATAAAAAAAATGTTCTTGAATAGATGTATCAATGAATAGTGGTGGTGGATGGGTATGAGGAGGTTCAATAGATTGTAGAGGGTATTCATATTTGATTATTGAAATTGTAACAATTTTATTGTAATGAATGCAATTTAGGCATATATGTACCATAGAAGGTACAATATAGATATTTTATAATCAATAGTGTGCTAATATCATATCAAAGACCCCATTCTGTGGTATAAATAGAAAAAAAATGGATAGTATAGAGGGGCCCACTTGAAGAGGAACATAATGTGTCACAAAGTAGTTTGGTGTATCCCATTAAATGTCTTGACACGTTTGTAAGTTGCTTTTATGTCATGTTTTTTGTAATCCAATGAATCAAGTAATGTTATTGTGCATGCATTGTAGCTTGATCCATTATCAACTAATATATTATGAATGGTGTTGGAATTAGTTTTCACGTTAGGTGAAAATAGGTATTTATGAGAAGGTAAAAAGTAAATAGTAATAGATTGATTTATCGAGAGGTAAAAGTTAGTTACTAGATTGTTATAACTATATGGTTAATACGGTAAATTTGTATAAGTTAGAATATTATGTTTTTAGATATACTGTTATATGTTATAACAATATATCGTATTTAGGTTTGCACTATTATAGGAGGTTTTATAGGTGAGAGAATATTGGAGAGTTGTTATAAGACATTATTCCTATATATATGTATGCAATATCTAGAATGTATTAATTCAGATTAATCAGAGAATTATAGAGTAATAATATTATTTGTGTTGAAAAAAAAATTTCTATGTGTATAGCTCCACTATCCAGTGCATGAATTAATCTGTGTCTGGCTCTCTGAATTTCCAATAGTGGTATCAGATTAGGTAAGAGGAGGTAGCACATGGGAATTATTTTTTGATAATCTATCTAAGGGCATTGCCATTATGTTATTGCCCTGAGTAATGAGATTTTATTGTCTCTTTTGTTGTTTGTTTTATCATCCATAGTGTCTTTGTACTGAGATCAGATTTATCTCATTTATTTCACAAAGCTCCCACCTGCATCAAATTTAAATTCCTAAGGGTCATTCCAGCTGGATAGTGACATATGTTGTCTTCAAATTTAGGTAGATCTAGATTAAACATCTCCAAAAAATATCATGCATATGCCTTCATGCTTGGAAAATATATGTGTTCATATATTATAACTTGCATTTATTTCCACATCATCACCACCACTAAATTGATCAGCTTTCATGTAGATTTAATTTTTAATTCTTAGCCTACTAGCTAAATCAACGTACAATTCATTTGAAAATAGCTATCTTACCTCGGCTATCAAATCAGATATGTGATGGATTTAACATCAAAAATGTTGGTACCTTCAATATGATCAATGTCAATGTATTTTATTCCTCCCACATCATCATTTGCATGTCTAATGATAATTTCTATAAAAATAGTTGCCTAGATGTAGAATCAATAGTGTTTGAAGAAGTGATATCTACAATTAACAAGACATCTAGTTTTGTTGTTGGCCTTATGTGAATGTATTTCCATGACTATTAAGAGTGGGGAAACAATAAACTGTGGATCACCTCTAAATCCACAGCTTTGATAATGATTTTTTCTATCGTATAGTTGTTATCCTCTGCTAGCTGTGATCTCGCCATGCATCAACTCATTTTTAAGTCAAGTCCACAATTTTATTTATGAGGTTGGTCTTTAGTTTTAATATACATACAAGTTGTGTCATATTTATTTAATTTTATCTCTTTAGGTTTTGTTTTATTTTATGTTTTAGTTTTCAATGAAGTTTTAAATAACTTAATGCTATTTTTTAGAATTCTTAAATATTTCAAAGTCAATTTTTCCATCAATTTAGTATTTGAGTTTTTTAAAAAGTCAATAGTTGTTTTGATGTTGAGATTAGATGTGTCAAATGTGTCATTTAATTAGGTATTGTGAATAGGTTTTATTTTTGCATAGTAATATTTTATAGGCAATGTTAAATTCGTTAAGTGGAACTTTATTTAGGTCATTTATATATATATTTTGAGTCATTAATCAAAATAGTCTTGTTATTGAGTCTTGTCATTTAAGTGAATTAGGTTAATGTCAAAAGTCATTTTGATGTCAAAAAAGTCAAATTCAAGAGTTAGAATCAAAATTGTAAAAAAAAATACCTTACGAATGCATTTTTACTCATATGCGACATCCAAAAAATGAGGACATTCCAATTCCTGTTGAAGTAACTAATAAAGAATCTACCAGAACCATCAAAGCATCTCATCGACATATCACCTGAGTAAGCAATATCCATTACTAGAGGTAGGAGGATACACAGAGGTTGAAGGTCTTTTAGCGACCTCTCGTCAGTCACCAATGATGGGGCCACATCATGTTTTGGTGACTTTTTATGGTGTATATTTCATTTCACCATGGTGTGGATTTTAGTTATTTTAGTATGGTAGTTATATTTATATTTCAGCATGTGTGTTGCAAACAAGAACCGAAGTATATACTTATTCACGTGTGAATGATATTCCCATGTAACCCTTTTGTATTTATATTGGAGAACGTTGATCTAAAAAAATATTTTAGCAATCATGATGAAAGGTTAGTGGTAAACCTGGTAAAACCATGTTGTAAGGTTAGTGGTGAACCTAAGAAAACTATTCTATAAGGTTAGTGGTAAACCTAAAAAAATCATTTTGTAAGGTTATTGGTGAACCTATGAAAACCATTTTGTAAGGTTATTGGTGAACGTGTGAAAACCATTTTGGAAGGTTATTGGTGAACTTGGAAAACCAACTACAAATGAGTGTGATGGAAGAGATGTGCGATGGCACATGTATGCAAATCATGAACACACAGAGGTGGAGCACGCTACAATTAGAAACAGAGATATATTGTACCATGTAAAAACTATGGGGGAGAATGTTGGAAATAGTTTTCACATTAGATGAAAATAGGTATTTACAGGAAGTTAAAAATTAAATAGTAATAGATTAATTTACCAAGAGGTAAAATTTAGTTACTAGATTGTTATAACCATATGGTTAATGTGGTAAATTTGTATAGGTTTGAATATTATGTTGTTAGATATATTTTTATATGTTATAACAATATATCGTATTTAGGTTTGCACTATTACAAAAGGTTTTATAGATGAGAGAATATTGGGGAGTTGTTACAGGACATTATATATATATATATATATATATATATATATATATATATATATATATATATATATATATATATATATATATATATATCATGATAATATTATTTATGTTGAAGAATTTTTTCTGTGTATAGCTCCAATGTCTAGTGCATGAATTAATCTATGTCTGGCTCTTTGAATTCCCAACAAATGGGTTGTTGATCATTATAAGCTTGTATACATAAAGCATGAAAATCATAATCATCCTCCATTATCACTATCATATAAATTGATCACAAGATGTGGTTGATTAGTTTGAATGATTGTACCAATAATTTCATCTAATGGATGATAATATGACTCAGGTAGTGGATATGCATTGTAAGTATAATGTATTGTTGAATTGTCCTTGTTTTTACCATGGTTAGGAAATGGCTCACTAAAAATATTCAACTTAACATTTTCATTTTTTGAGGATTAGTTTCCTCTAGAGGAGTATCTATCTCAATGACATTATTATCAATAAGATCTTGAATAAGGTGCTTGAGCTTGAAACATATATTAGTAGAATCATCATTACATCTATGGTAATCATAATATAAATTTTTTATCAAAATATTTACCTTAAGATTTACTCAAATCAGCCTCAAATGGTGGAGGTATAGTAATAATATTGCACTCAAGTAACTTTTACAGTAATTTATGAGGTGGTTGTCATAATTTAGAGAATTGCCTCCTCTGTTGTTCTAATAAAACAATATTTTATAAGGTTGAGAAATAACATTGAATGTTATTTTTACATCAGATTTAGTATTTGTTGGCTTAGCTTTATAAAAAAACTTACTTTGAAACTTCATTTTATAAGTTGAATTAGATGCAAATGCATAATTGAGTTTGTTTAAATCAATAATCTTGAATTATCTTTCTCTTATTGTATGATAATTTTTTTCAAATAATCTAAATTTTTTGAAAACAATTTACTCATGCAAAGGTGCATGCAAACATTATTTAAACATATCTTGTACTTCATTATTTTCCAATGTGTTAGTAATTTTGGCAAGCATGGTCTTGTAATGAATTATAAAATCACTAATAGGCTCATTAGTTCCTTGTTTAAGTTTAACAATTTGCACATAAGAAAAAAATTTGGCATTGTTAATGGATGTTTTTTCAATAATTGATGTGATAATGGATTGAATGCTTCGACTGATTAAACTAGTAGATATAAAATAAGCATAAGACATAATCTTTTAATCTTCTTGGAAACAACTTAGTTAGCAACTTTTCATTAAAATCCTAATCCAAACATGCCGCATGAAAATATCTAAGATGTAAATATGGATCTCCTTTATTTTCATATAGTGGAAGTTTAGGATATAAAAATCCTATAGGTAAAGGATATAATTGAATATTAGGTGTTAATGAATCATAAATCAAAGCTTGTGAATCCAATGATTGGCTAGCTTTCAGTATACCTTACTTTTGAACATTTTTTGTTAGGAACCCTTTTATAAAGGTGATTTCTTGCTTATCTTGAATTTTTTTTTAAACTAGAATATAAATTGTCTTTTAGTAACTTATTATTTTCAATAAATTACATTTTCTTACTTGATTTTTCCTTTTGTAATTGTAACTTTTCTTTTTCACATTGGATTCACCAATATGTTTTATTAGAATTTGTATTAATTGGATTATTAACCCTAACTCAGATGAATTGAATAGAATATAAAAATATATTTTAAATCAACTTGCAACAAGTAAAATGAAATAAAAATACTAAAATTGAAATAGAGCAACTGAATGAAAGAAGACTAACTATGAATGAAATGAAAAAATAGTTGTTTTTGTATGAGATATGCCTTTGTGAAGCTAACAGGTTACTAAAATCAAAAAATAGGAACCAAACCTGCAAGTGCACAAATACTAAGACTAAAACTGGAGGACATAATCATATAACTTAGGATAGAATCAACTGCCCCTATAATTCTGATTTGGTTGATCTCATCCTTTTCTAAAAATTAGGAACTCACGTCATGATCATTTGTGATAACTTAAATTATGTTTGTATGCAGATATTTGACCTTTGAATTGGTGTAGAATACCTTAAAATGCCTTCTTTAAGGTTGAAACACTAATAGGGTTTTAAATGACTAAAAATCTATAAAAATAAAAAGGGTGGAGTGTAATGGGTTAAGTTGACCCCGATCACCTCCACAATGATTTTTCATTGCCTACATATCTAATACTTTGAAGAGGACAATCAAGCCCATGTATTTCTACCACTTAAGAGTTCTTTGTGCAATTGTGTTATTTTGATTATATTAATTCATCTAGAGATATATTGAATACTTGAACATTATTTTATTTGGCTTGAATAAAATCAGCTTTGGACTTGGCTTATGACTACTTCAAATGATTAGAATTAGAATTGGGAATATTATGGAACCTTTACTTAATGTGCAATAGTCTAAATGTGCCTTTGTATTAAAATTATCAAGTGGTATAATAGGTGACTTAAGTGTGTCTTTATAACAATCCAAAATGGGAAAACCTCATGTTATCTATCCTAAAAATATGGACCAAACTATAAGAGAGGCTCCAAATTTGAAAACTAACCATTAAAAGTGCTAAGGACAAGAATGTCCAAGAAGGGACAAAAATGTTTGCCACTATTGTCCCCTATTGAATATTTTGTCCTCAAGAGAAATGTATGTTTTTTGGGTCTATGATTGTTCATACAGATGTTTAGAAGTTTTTTAATTAGTGAGAACATTTATGTAGGCATCAGATAGCAATTTAAAAAATAAAAGGTCCATATAAGTGCTTAGGATAGAGTGAGGTAGCGAAATAGGAGCAGATTAAGTGCTCAAGTAAATTAAAGTGAAATAGGGCCAAAAATGACATTATCCATTATTTGTGACCCATTTTGAGTGGATACACACGTGTTAAAAAATAGAGTAGATATGCACTCTATTTCTACTAATAACCTACATATGTAAACATAATTGTTCACACTTTCACTTCTAGTTAGTGGTGAGCTTCTCACTGGCATATCACTTACATATTTGCATCTAATGATATTTAAAATACATAAACAAAATTTATTATGATTTCACTTCCATTGAGTGTTACCCTTCTCACTAGCCTATCACTTATGAATTACTTTTATTGAGTATTGGTATTCTCACTTACACAATAGGGAATACATATATTTATTTACAGTGAGTGTTAAAAAAATTCTTATGTCGAATCTATCCTTGATCATTTCCAGGGGATCATGAATAGAATAAATGGTATCCACTACATTGATTATCATTATCAACATTAGTCTATTTGATGCAAAAAAATCCACACATGTTTTATTATTTCTTTGGACTAACACTGGACTAGAAGGATATTAATGTTTGTTGACATGAAACTTAACTAATGACAACTAAACAAATTGATAAAATAATATTAATTAAAAAACTAAATTGAAAAATATTAACATGACTTTAAATAAATGACAAAATTATTTAAAAAAAAATATCCACGTAAAAAGACTTTAAATCTTACAACTTATAGATTTGATCTAAATAAAAACCCCATACATAAAACTAAACCTTATAAAAATATATATTTACTATACATAATAGATTTAAAAGACCATATAAAATTAGACACCAAAAAACAAACAAAAACAAAAATACTAACATGTAAGCATAACTAAAAGACTACACTATTTATTAAAACACACTATTTAATCATTAATAAAAGAAATGTAAAAAACTATAGAACATAGTTTTAAGATTTTTTAAAGGGAGGGAGTGCACTTTATGGATTCGTTGGTGAAATGATTCATAAGAGGAAAGAACCCACATAGTAATCAGATTTAACAGTTATAAATAAATGTCAAAGCATGGTTTTGGTGGAAAAAATGCATGCACTAGGTGCATGGGAGTGCATGTGATTTCAGTGCACGAGACTGTAAGAGAAGGCACGAATGGATTTATTGTTTTCAATGATGGAATTCACCTAAAATGGAAATGCAAATGGATATACTACTATCACAAATAAAAATAATAATTTGGCAAGAGGTATTGGTAAGCTTAAGTGTTATTATTATCGTCTGGTAACATCTCTAGTGCCTTAGTCACCATTGGCAAAGCTATTGTTCCTAACAAGGCTTCACCTTCGCTTATGTGTACACCATAAGTGGTGGCTTCTATTATTGATAATAAACCTTCAACTTCATGAGTTCAAATACCAAAACCCCTCCTAGGGTGACTTCATCATAAGAAGAACAAAATATCATTACTCTAGACCATAAAGCAATCCTTCAACATTCTAGGAGTCTATCTCCTTCTCACAAAGAGGAATATATGGCACTTATACGATAACATTTTTATATGGGTGATTTTATGAAGCATAACCCTTTTTTAATCTATTTATATCTCTTGAAAATCTCATAGAGAAAAATGATATAAACCCCAATGTTTCCCAATGTTAGTTTATTCATGGAATGTTCAGGGCCTTACTGATTTGTCACTTAAGTTTGCGATTAGGAACAATTGTCAGCGTTTTAATAAGACTAAATTTTTTTGTTTGAAATAAGTTGATATCTTTGGATTCTTCCTGTAGAATGCAACAAAACTAATTTGGCTTGGGGCCATTTTTTAAAATAGCATACATGATTTTGGTCATGGTGGGGTCATCATTTTTTTATCTCTAGAGCTTTCTCAACACATTATTTCTTGGGGGTTTGATCCCACTCATTGTGTTGTTTGGACTATGTTTGACTTTGATAATCTCATCATTCATTTTTTAAATATATATTCCTCTAATGATGTTGTGGATCAGGCTTTACTTTGCAGATGGTTGACAGATTCACTTCCAAATGCCCATTGGATCCTCTATGGAGATTTTAACATAATAGAATCACCTGAAGACAAAGATGGTCATCTTCCTATGCATTGGTGTGTTGGCGAATGGAAGGCATGGTTTTATATGCATAATAAAACACCATCAGAGGAAGGATTTATCCTCTCCCTAGTTTACTTGGTCTAATTTTTGACAAGGTGAGGATCAAGTTCTTCAACAACTAGACCGGGATCTGCTAGCTAAATAAGATCTCTTCTTTTTTGCTCATGTTCATGATAGGTCGGTCTCTGTTATCCCTAACACTTTGTTAGATCATTATCCTTTCTACTTCAATGCTAAGTGGTTTACCTCTTGAGTGAGGTCTAATACAACTCAGTTATATCTCAATATTGCTCACCTTAAGCATGAGAGAACTATTGGACATAGTCAAAATTTATAATTTAGCTTCCAGGCCTAAGGGGGACTCTATCTGGATTGAGTGGTGGATGGATGCTCTTGATTTCACCACCAATTTTCTTCATGCTTATGGTAAACAAGCCTCTTTTTTCACTAGTCTCTTCATAATGCTACAAACCTTGAATACCTTTAGGTATCACAAGATCTTGAAGCCTCTCCTTTTAATGTTCATTTACAAACCCAAGTAGCTCATTGGTGACACAAGCTATATATTGAGGACACACAAGGTTAGAGGGGCCCAACTTTGAGCTTCGATGCATTGGTTGAAAGTTGGGGACAAGCTTACCAAGGAATTTTTTTCTCTTTTATATTCTAGAAGGGTTATTGATAGAATCAAAGTTGTCAAGGAGGGATCTATTCAATTTACCGAAATCCTTGACATTATGAAAGCTTTTGTTCATCTTTATCATGGGGTTTTTTGGCCCTACCTAATTCTCCTAAGCATGAAGTTGCTTTTACTCAGTGCCTTCAATCTGTCCCTTGTAAAGTTTTTGTTGTTTAATGGGTTACCTATGATAGGCCTCTAACCCTTAACAACCTTAAATAAGCAGTTATGCAAATGGCTACTAATAAAGCTTCAAGCATTGATGGTTTCCATTGTGAGTTATACCAAACCTTATGGGATATTTTGAGTCTAGATATTCACAAGGTTTACTCTAAATCAGTGTTGAAGAATTCTCTATGACCTATTATAAACCAAGGTAACATCAAGTTTATTCCCAAGGCTGGTGACTCTAAGGTTATTACTAACTGGAAACCTAATATTCTACTTAGTATCTCTTATAATATAATTATTAAGGTGTCAACTCTCATACTAAATCATATTCTTCCTTTATTTGTTATAAGTGAGAAAATGGGATTTATCCAGCATAGATACATCTTGGATAATGTCATCGTCGTCTAGGAAGGCATGGAATGGGCTCATGTTTCTAGTCAAAAGGCCATGTTTTTTAAGATTGATTTTGAGAAGGCAAATGATCACATTGAGTGGACCTTTATTTTATCCATGCTTCTTGTTTTTGGTCCCATATTTATGCAATTGGGTAATATCCTTTTTAGGATGCTAGGGCATGTATTAATATCAATGGATCCCAGTCTACTTGATTTAAACTTCATAGATCTATCAAGTAAGGGTGTCCTTTAGCACCTTCATTTTATGTGTTAGCAATTGAAGGTTTTAGCTATCTGCTAGCTAATTCTATCTTTAGAGGCTTGGTGAAAGGCATATATCTCCCTCATTCTAACTACTAGATTCTAAATGGGAACTTTACTGATGACTCTTTCCTCACTCTCTAAGAAGAGGAGGAATCGGTTAAGAATGTTATGGATTGTCTTCATATTTTTTGTTTAGCCTCTAGATCATCCATTCAATGGAGAAAAATGCAGTATTACCACTAGTCTCTCTCACAAACCCCCTTGGATAGAGGGATATGAATGGCAATGGCTTCTTCTAGGGGTTTAGTTTAAGTTCCTTGGCATTGCCTTTTCTTTTTGAGCTTCTCTTTCTGAGCTATGATCCTATGTGGTTCAATGGGTTGAAAAAAATCATTTTGGATCACTAAACCTTTGTCCTTAACGAGTAAGTTTCAAATTTTATCCAAGGTTTTGGCATCTACACATGTGTATTATTCTTATTTTTGGTATCCTTCTAATGCTACCTATGGTAGACTGGAAAAACTCCTAAAATACTTCCTCTAGGTCAATTCTAAAGGGCAAAAAGGCTTTCACAGAGTTTCTTGGGAAATTTATTCCAATCTAAAGAAGCAAATGGTTTGGGTCTCATAGATATTAAACTTCAAGGTCTAGCTATAAGCATTACATGGGTTATCTGTGGTATGGAAGGCAATGAAGCATGGAATATTTTTCTTTGTTACTGTATCTCTCAGAGGGTTCCTTGTGGTAGGTGTGCTTGAGAAGGCCTTGGGATTCATACTCTTATCATTACCGCTATCCTTTTTAAAATCAATGGTACTTTTGTCATTCAAAGCATTTAGGAAGCCTAAGAGAAACTCAAACCCCATCTCATCTAGATATGGGAGGGCTTCAAGAATGGTCTTTCTATTAATTCTCATTCCTTTTGTTGGTATCCCTACCTAAATTTTCTTAATGTTCCCTTTGATTTGGTCCCTTGGATCAAAGGATTAAGGTTATTCAATAAAGGTGTGAAAACCATTGGGGATCTTTTCTGTAAAATATGTTGATCTTGGCTTCCTTGGTAGTAGATTTAGAATAAATTTAATCTAAATAATGTAGATATTGAGTATATTGCTAAAATTCAAGGTTCCATACCTGATGAGTATCTTTACAAGATTGGATTCAATTACCCTACTTCCTAGTGGAATGATTGGCATTGGCCTAGGACCACTCCCTTTACTCATTATTTCCCTCATCTAGGGTATAATATTTTAGCCCCCCAACATATTCAAGATGATGCTCTCAATCACCTATGGAACCTTTTGTCTAGTCATGTAGTCTAGTCTAGAAGATTTCACACTATGTGGACTGCTTCCATTAATCCTAAGAAGGCTCACTTTCTTTGGTGTATTCTCTATCAGTGTTTTCTAGTGGGTGATCAGCTTAAGCACATGGGGGTTTCAAATCCCATTTCCCATATTTCCATCAACCTAAGACTCTCAAACATCTTTTATGGTTCAATTCCAATGCTCATTTTGCATGGTAATGGATTCATACCCTCTTTCAACCATTTAAACCTAAGTTCTTTACATGTAAAATGGCTCTCTTGGGGGACTCACCCCTTCTTCCTGTAAGATACAATATATTTTAGTCGAGTTTTCATGCTAATATTCTTTTTCAAATATGGAAAGTTATAAATTATGCATGTTTTAATCATGAGGTAATAGAACTTAGTTTTTCTGTCACTAATAAAATTATTATCATTTTCAATGTCACTCTCTAGATTCAAACCTAGACTAAAACAGTTTGAGTGGAGCTTAATCATCTCTAGCATTTGCTTGATGATTGGGGGAATGCCTCATGTGTAGTTATCTAAGAACCTCTAGAGCTATCACACTTGCAGTCACATCAACATGGGTGAGGGTTTGGCATGTGCCAAGAGTGTTTTAGGAACAGACACATGATCCTCTTTCCTCGATGGTCACCCCCTCACTATTCATCTCTATGACTTGATTGTCCTTGTGTCTCTCCCAAAGGTCGAGGTGATGGAAAGGACTAGGGCCCTTCCCCACAATACAAGTATCCATGACTAACACTAGCTATTTTGCCTAATAGACACAAAGGAAGAAAACAATAATTCTCAGCAAAATTATGGATGGGATCCCTTACCTGTGGATGTCGATCCCCCTGCTCAAAGGGGATGGGGTGATAAGTTGTAGGTTCCACCTCCTCAACTGCCTCCTTTGGCGCCCATGTTTGTTGTTGAAACTTAATTGTTCTCTTTATTGGTCTATGATTTAATGACTATCTTGTTGGTTTTTACGTATTGTTGATGTGATATTTTATTTTAAGTGGTCATTATTGACCCTGTTCTGAACTTGATACAATCAAGGGTTTCTTAACCTTGTTTTAATTTCTTCTAGGATGTGACTTCTTCCACCCATTTTTTTGTATAACTAGCATTGTAAATTTACTTGTTTATTTTAATATAGATATGATTTTCAATCAAAAAATTAATAAGTAATTCAACCAATCACAATCAATGTTTAGGTTTTTAATGCACATTGAATTAATAGATGGAAAGTTTCAGAATTGTAGCTACCAAATTTGTACATGGGATACAACAGAGGCACTAGTTGATTTTGACTTCAATGGAGTGTGAGTAGTTTTCCAGATGATGTAAATGCAAGATAATGATTCCATAATCAATTAGGTATTCAAAACACTGACATATTACCCTATCAAAAGTGAGAAATGCACATGAAATCTAATTGCATATGTAAAGCATGTGAATGTATTGTCAACAATCATACAAAAAGACAAATCTATCTTCTCTGCTTCCTAAAATCATACAATATACTTTTCATTTTTCAAAACTACCTAAAACAATGCTAAATTACCAAAAGCTTTGATAAACTATATTAATAGTGTCTACATAAAACTCCTCTCAAAAAATCAAATCCACTAGGGCAACACTACAAGGGCATCCCCTTTGCATTTATCATACCTTCATAATCTCCTGATATGAAACCAAATGATATGTTTAGTCAAATATTTACACAAGAAAATTGATTGATTATATTCAATGAACAGAAGGATATATATATATGGTATTGATCTCCTTATGACAAATAATCAATCCAAATCCCTAGGTTTAATTTTTATGAGAACTCATCACACAAATAAGTAAAATGTTAATATTACCTATGTAGTATTACTCCAATGGGAACCAATACAAGATGCAAATAAAGCTATGATATGATGAAATGGATCCCAATTACCACTAAATATTGTAAATGTAGGCACTTGAAATGATGGAGGCAATGGGTGAACGATAACTTCTTGAGCCAAATGGTTGTATAATATTTCATAATATGAAATTACATGGCTAGGTTTGGTAAATGTTTGAGATAATTTTGAAATAAACATCCTTATGTCACTAAGTCATTGGTGCACTATAAAATTAGTATATGTACCAATTTGTGTAGGATGACCATGTATATATAAAGGCACCTTCAAATGATTAACATTGGTATGTGAGGCATGATGAGTTCTATGACTATGTCCAAGACCAAGACATTGAATATATGAATTTGTTGGAGGCACCTTGGTATTTGGATTAGTAGGTGGGATAATAAATTTATTAGGTATATAAGCATCCAAGTGTTAGGAATAGAAGCATCAACCTAAGGTGGTGTAATAGAATGAGTTGAGACATAGGAGGATTATCATGAGGTGTACTAGACACACCACCTGATGTAGAAGGGGTAGAACCATCCAATGGAGTTTATTCAGGGGAAGGATCATTATTCTAAATTCATGTATTGTGGGGTTTAGTAAGTAATAAAAACATAGCATCAAACTCTTTAGGAATGTTGGAAATAAAATAATGAAATTTACGTTTATTCATATTTTTAAAATTTGGCACATCTATAAGCTTGGGAGGTATATCATCACAAGCACATTCATTATCCTTAAAAGCATCATCATCAAAATTAATATTGTATAAGGGTATCTCTATCCCCAAGTAAAAAAAATTGATCATTCCAGTTAGTGTTGGAAGGAGGAGCATCACTAGAAGTCATCTCCATATATATTACAATTTTTGAAACACGAGTGGTATGGAAAGGTAATTGTATCAATTTTCAAGTATTGCCACTCAATTTAACGTTATGTCTAGTGGGAAGCAAAGAGCTAGGCCTCCTAGGCATAAGATATAAACATGAAATGTACCAAGCAATTATCCAAAGAGCCTTAAGCAAAAAAAAATTAAATCGGATTTGAGAAAAGGGTACCAAACCCTAAGTAACCTCCAAATATATATGTGATCAAGTAAAAAAATGTGTGAACCTAATCCTAGGATTGGATATAATCCATAAGCATAAATAGGCAAAAGAAATTACGGTTTGACAAAATTGTAATAAAATATTCATTTTTACATGTAGATTTGAAATTTAAAAATATCCATTAAAACTCTAGAAGGAAGGTGTAAGTATTCAAATAATGGATGAGTTCGCCAATTTTATTTTTTAAGTGTTTATCAATGAAATAAGATAAAATGATTATTTAAAGAGATATATCATTCAAAAATATAAAACAATACTCTCATATATACACTTGTGATTAAAAATAGTAAACAATTAAATGCAAACTATCAAAATTGACAATTGAACTTGAAAAGAGATAAAATATGATGGAATGATCGCACCTTAAATTTTTATATATTTTTGAATGTATATATGGACTGTATAGGTTTGTATATGTTTGTGCATAAAATATAGGCCTTTTATTATGTCGGGATTGGATCAGCACCTGCGATGATAGTACCTTTGGTAAGATCGTCGATTAATTGGTTTGACTATCGTACATATTTTTTTTTGTTGATCGCATCTTAAATTATCTTTTAGATATTGATTTTTCATATGAATGTTCATCATTAAATGTCATACCTTTTGATATGACGGGAAAATTTATAAAACTAATGTCGTCTTTCGTCTTTAAGTTATATTTCCTTCAACTCACAACAAAAAATATTATGGTCAGATAACTATTGTGGGATTTACATCTATGTATCACACATACCTAAATCAAACCTCAACGTAATTATGTGCAATGTGAATGTTAGATTGAGTAATAGTTTTGAACCTCCTCTTCCTAGATGTGAAGATGTAACTACATCCAATACTCCTAACCTTTATTTCATTACAAGAGGATGATGCATAAAAATAACTCCATCACATGTGTATAAAAAGATATGGTAAGAGTTGGCACTAACTTGAATTATGTATAAGAATAATGGATGATTGAACCCTATCTCTTAGATTTCTCTCTCATGCATGGATAATAACTTGGAGTGATGTGGTATAAATAAAACACTCTAAGACATTTTTCACACGTATACTCAAGCTATAATAAGAAGTGATAAATTAAGGAAATGGAGCATGATTAAAGACATAAAGACCTAAATAATAATAAATAACATGATTGATGGGCGTATTGACCACACCCAAGGCAAGATCAGAGGGACCAATTATTTCATATTAAGAAAAAATATAGTGTGAGGTTGAAGTAGTAGTGTATAAATGTGTAAGAATAGGCTCAAACTGAGAACTAATAAATTTAGAGAAATATTAGATGGATTTATAAGGAATAAGATCTAATGAAGGATATTGTGGGTTGAGAGAAGTCTTAGAAGCAAAAAATTATACACAAATATGACAAGCATGATAAAACATGGAAAAGACACTATGGAAAAGGATTTTGTAACAAAAATAGGTGTCTAAAATGATGTGTTCAATATGAATATAATATATAAATAATTTTAGATCCATAATAAGTTCTCCCTTTTTAAGCTTAAAATATAAGCAATACAATATTAGTATAATAAGATATCACGATGTATAGCATAAATACATGATTATTTTCCCTAATAAAATCAAAATATATATATCATATAAATGTAGGCCATAAAATAAAAACATTTGAATATTATGGATCATGAGAAATAACATAGTTTTTTGATACATGAAAACATATAACCAAAAAAAGGATAAAATTAATACAATAACATAAATGTAAAAGAAAAATAAATCACAAATGTAGTAAAACAAAAAAAAACCAAAAAAAAAAGGGGGGGGGGAAAGAAATTTAACAAATGATTAAAGATTAATAAATCAAGTAAAAGTGACAACCGAAGCCAAATAAAAAATTTAAAAATGTATGATAACTAAATAAATTGAAGAGGTACAAGTAAATTAAATGTTGGAATGAGCATGAGGGTTTGGATCAGGGTATTGAAGGTGAGCTTGTAGGGTTTGAAAAATGAATATTCCAACATTGAAGTAAAGGGAAGGAGGGTGACCTAATTATGCTTGAGGCCATTCAACCTTACCTGGGCACTGTTGACACTCGAATTGAAGAGTGTGAGAACATGTTTTTTCACAGAAGCAATCCATGACAGCATCAAAATAACCATCTTATAAATCCCATGCATGTTTAAATAGGTCTTGGATTAAGACCCATGTTCTAACTGGTTTTAGAGTTCAGGTCTACCTCAGACTGTTTGAGGGCTCAGAAAGCGGTGTATGCAGGTCTTGGATCCCGCAGAATGCACTTGCAGGTCTTGGATCCCGACAACCATCTAGACAGGTCTCGAGTCCTGGCATTTGCATAATTAGTTAGGGATCCTCGACGTCTACCCAGATAGGTCACAGATCCCAGTGACTAGTCTGGCAGGTCACGGACTCTGATGATTGCCTTGGCAGCTCACTGTTCTTGTCCACTGACTTGTTACCCTGCAGACCTCAAAATATGTTTAGGCAACCTGCAGACCCCACGTATTTCTTAGATAGTCCACAAACCCTGTTATTGCTTACACAATCTAGGGACCCCAATGACTGCACCGGTGTCCTACGGATCCCAATGAATTTTAGGTAACACACAGAACCCAATGAATGCTCTGGTAGCTCACAGGTCACAAAGACGTCTCAAACAGCTCTCTGGATTGGTGATTCTGGATATTTGCTTCAGAGATTGCTCTATATTAAATCACTTTTTATTCCTTTGATGTGTTGAAGTGATATACTTTTTTTGAGATGGTATGGGTCAGTCCTGTGGAGGTTGAGGATGAGCTTATGACTGTTCACATGATCCCATCGGAGACGAGCATATTTTTCCTAAAGGTTCAAAGTTGATTCACATGTGGCAATTGAAGAAAGAATTGGCACAAATGGTCAATGATATAGTTGGTTAAGGATCAAATAAACAGGTTATGGATACCTTCCCTTCAATTGATGTCCCTTTATCTCATGTCTCTCATGATCTTAGCTATTTGGATGGTGATTTTGGGTTTTTAATGTCTCTCTTGATCTTAGCTATTTGGATGGTGATTTAAGGTTTTTAGAGATTAAAATCTGGTAAGTGTCTAATTCTTTGGATTATTTGTGGATTATTGGTGAGATTTTTAAGGGTTTGTTAGGGGTTGTATTCAGAAATATGATTTTTTGGCCATCAATTAGACGACTCTTCTTCACTAGTTAGGAATAGTGCAAAACTGAAGAAGAATAAAAGATGTGTTAAGGTTAGAGAAGGGAGAGCTAATTTGGTTCTAGGTGAAAGTAACCTATTAAGCCAAGTTCTATAAATGGAAGAAAAAACCTTAACTGGGAGGTTCTTTAGAAGGTCTTGCTCAAAAAATTCAATGAGGACCTGGAACATATCTATTTAGGGTCGTTTCCTAAAATATGTGCCTATTTTTACCTCTTGGCACATGGATGGTTAGCTTTTTCTTTTAGGTATTCTGAGGATTCTAGAGGAATTTGTAGAAACAATGGTAATGGGGTTCTTACTCCTTGTCCTTGAAAATATGGTCTTCATGTTTTGATTCAAGAATGAAATCCAAAGCTGTTAAGCCCATATGGGCAAAATTTCCAAGTTTACCCATGGAGTTGTGGACCTCCAAAATTCTTTAGGAAATTGGGGATTCTCTGGGTACATTTTTGGATTGGGATGAGGAGGTTCTTAAGAGTAATTCTTGCTCTTTGGGTAGAATATTGGTTTACATGGATCTTGAGGAAAGTCTCCCTAAGGTTATTGAGAATAACATAGGTAAATGGTCATATAAAAGTGCCCTTTCTCTATGCACAATGTCATGTATATGGTCATATAGTTAATTATTGTCCTATGAAATTCACTGGACGGGTGTGGATGCCTAAGGGGTTGGAGCCTTCTAATCTTAGTATGCTAGAGAAGGTCTCAGTGATTAGGCCAAAAGAGGGACAATGTATATATGGTCATTTTGGTCCCATTTATGGGGAGGAGGAAGTCAACTTGTAGTGTAGGTAGGTTTTGTCTGAAGAAGTGGTCTTTTCTCAAGGGAATATGGTATTTTCTATAAGTTTAGAGGCAAGGGTTGAATTAGAAGGAGTGCCAAGAGAAGTTTTGTTGGAAATTAAGGGAGGAATGAGAGTAGCGCTGAATAAAGTGGAAGCTCCATTTCTACCATGGGTCCCTTTGATTATCAATAACATAAGTCCTCATATTCCTTTTATTGATCAAACTCTTAAACCTATGAGTTCGGACAAGAGGATGGAATACACGTCTCTTGTCCTCTTTTCCAATTACCTAAGTACACTAAATCTTTACCCAAATCAATGGCCACTCATAGGGGATCCACCTATTGTTCCTACATAGTCAAGGAGGTTTGGTAAGGGGATTCCTAAGATTTCCATTGGAAAGCTTAGTCACTTACAATAAATGTACAGAGATCAATATTTCTCTAGCACATAGAAACAGGAGTCCATTTCTAGATGTAAAAGGTACAATCTTAAATCCAAAAATTTGGTTGTTGTTATTGAAGGGATGGATGACTTGGGTGGTCTCAATCCTAGTATAGAGAGGGAGAAATGCAAGTCCTCTCTAAGGAGGAAGTCTTCCCTTAGACTATCAAAAGACCAATATTTAAGGGAGATTCAAAGCAAGAAGCAAAAAACTTTGTTTGGGGCACTTAGAGAAAGTCAAAACCCGGGGAAGGTTACCCAATGTTAGTTATATCTCTCAAATCTCGTGGGTTAAGTAGAGCCTCAAAAAACTACCCTAGGGAGGTTATTTTTGCTTCACAACCCAAATATTTTGATGCTTCAAAAGACTATGATTGATGTTTAAGAAGTAAGGGTGTTGTGCAATCCTTTTTGAAGGATTGGGAATTCATTTCCTTAGATTTAGTGGGTCGAAATGGGGGTTATTAATGGGATGGAAGAATAGATCCTTCAAGTGCATCAATTATTTTTTCATTGATTTGAGTATAGGTGTCCAGCGTCCTATGGAAAATGGGTCCTCTTTTGTGGCGGTCAATGTTTATGGGACTTATGAGCATAAAATTCAATTTTGGGATAGGATCTTAGACATGGATTTCATTAAGGAAAAGTAGCTTATCTTGGGAAGGGATTTTAATTTTACCTTGAATAGATATGAGTTTTGGGGTCCTCTAGTCAGATTGGACCCTTTTGTTAGTTATCTTGTGTATAAATTTGAGGAGATTGGGTTAGAGGATGTGGAAACAATAAAAAGTGTCCCTATTTGGAGGAATAACAGGATGGTGATGAATACATAGTTAAGAGTCTCGCTAGGTTCTTAGTTTATAAGGATATTTTAGTCGAGGGAGAAAGGATTAGGATTTGGTTGAAACTGGATGTGATAATGATCATTTTTATATTTTTGTATCATGGCTCTGAGGTTTATAAACCACCTAGTCCTTTCAAGTTTAATACCTCTTGGTAAGAGGATGTAGAATTTTAGTCCCTGGTCACAGCTAGTTGAAAAGGGTATGATAGAAATTTTGGGAATTTTATTTCTTTTCAAATACAAAAAAAAAATGACAAAATGTTAATTTTATTGTCTTTCAGTGGTCCTTAAACAAATCAAGACAATAGGATCATGTCCTTAAATATATTGAGAGATATTGAAGATTTCTATGCAGCTCTAGTTGATGGTGTGTTTTTTTAGGATGTTAAGATCATGATTAGAGAGTTGGATAAAAATAAAGGTGAAATTGTTTTAGCATAAGAGTCTGAATGGATAATGAAAACATAGCTATTCGGTTAGATGTTAATGATAAAAGTACAAAAAAAATTCATAATTATTATAATCATCAGAAAAATATTAACATTATTTCGAAAATTCCTAAAGAGAATGGATCCAAAGCCAGGTCTTTCTTAGAGCTAGTTGAACTTGGGGTTAATAAATTCAAGCATTTGTTCAAGAAGTCTAAAATGGCTAATCTTACCAAAACTATGAAGCTCACTACTTCATTTCCCAATTTTACTATTGGTGGTAATAGTGAGATGATGTTGGCAGAGGTCTCTAAGGAAGAACTTAACTCTTATCTTAAATCATTTCAAAATATAAAAATTCCAAGTCTGGACGAGTGGAATGTGAGTTATACTTAGGTTTATATGATTTGGTTGAGGGTGACTTGCTTAGGGTGATCGAGGAGACCAAAGTCAATGGGATACTTCCCATGGATATCAATTCCATCTTTTTTACTTTGATCCCTAAAAAAGACAGACCCAAATATTTTAATGATTTTAGGCCTATATCCATATGCAGTTGTCTTTATAAAATATTTGCTAAGGTTATTGGTAGAATAATTAAAAAAGACTTTTTTGAATCTATTTCTTGTGAAAAAATTGGGTTTCTCAGTGGTAGAAAGATACATGATGCACTAGGAGTAGAAAGCTAAAAAAATGCATGTTTTTATTATCAAATTAGACCTATCAAAACCTTATGATATAGTTAGTTGGTTATATCTTCATATAATGCTTATTCATGTTGGGTTAAACTTACAATTTTTCAATTGGATCATGGGATGTATCTCTTTGGTCTCCTTTTTTATTCTCATGAATGGTTCTGCCTCTAAATTCTTCAATATTGAGAGGTGGCTTTGTTAGGGTTGTCCTTTGTCTCCAATTCTCTTTCATTTAGTTTTGGAGGGTTTAAGCAGAGAAAGGGATGCTAAGAGAAATGGTACTCTCAAAGGGATCATAGTGGGAAATTATATTTTTCTTACTCATCTTTCATTTGTCAATGATATCTTGTTCTTTTGTGATGGTTCTATCAGAGATGCTACTAATCTCAAGGATATCTTGGGGACTTATAGTATTGCCACTAGGATGGAGGTCATATGCAAAAATCTTCTGTATCTTTTAATGCTCTCTCTGAGGAGTAGGGGAGATAAATTTTGTAGATTCTTCCTTATTTTAAGATTGACTTACAATCAGGGATTTGTTAATAGAGTTTCCTAAAATACTTCAAAACATGATAATTACAGGGATAACTTGTGTAGTATAGGAACAGAGATAAACACAACATATACTTCATAATTTCAAATTGTTACTTGATAACACAAATGTACTTATGAAAGGAATAATCATAGAAACAAAAAATATAGATAAATCTAACATATGCTAAATGAAGAAAAAATGTTAAAGTAAAATAGAGTAATCATTGTGCATAGTACAATGATAGAATATAATTAGAAGAACCATATCAGGACTATTCTATTAATCTATATCACACATCGAAACCAGATTTCATTACATATGAGCGTTATATATGGAGTATTCCAAAGTGTTGTCTCTTTACATTCCAATCTTTCAATATACTCAAAAGGAAATACTCTTCACATTCTTATACCATTTCTTAAGCTTACAAGGTGAAATACATCTCAAATACTATACAAAAGACAAACTCATATACTTTGTACACATCTCCATCCAATTATAATTCATAATATTGATGACCTAGATCCATACCCAACACTTTTCTGGACTTAATTTTTTGTCTCATCCTGAGACAAAGTCACAACTTAAAATTTGCTCTGAAGCTGAGAGGATGAGTCATAGACATTAGTCGTAGTTAACACTATAGGTTCCAATTATTGATTTTCACCCATTATGCACTATTTAGCCGCCCTTTCGGGTTTTAAACTAAGTAGCATACTATCCTATTGTCCTTTCAGGTTTTCAATAGAGTAGCACAACCAGGTGGCCACCTTTTATGGGTTTTCAACCATTTTGGCCTCGCCTCTAATGTTTAAGACTATCCTATATTCTTTGTACAAAACTTGTGCAATGTGAAAAATTGAAGTGCATAGTACCTATTGAGAAGGTGGTGGTGTGCTCTTTAGTGGCTAAGGTGGAGGCTACTGTGTTACTGGTTCTACCTAGACTATGGTTGGATCTACTGGGTGTACAAGGTGTACTGGAGGAGTTTGCTATTGTTGGATGCCTACTTGACTCTACATATCTACGTTCTTTTGTTGAAGCATTTGTTGAAGTTATTATAATGGAATTAATTGAGGTATATCCACCAATTGAGCAATGGAAATATCAACCTATATAAGATATTGTTTCAACATCTTCCAATCTATCAAGGTCTCATGCATAATGAAAAGTAAGATGTGCAATGGAGTCTAGATCAACATCAAATTCTGCACATCATCATATTCTATAATGGAGATTATTGATTTTGCATTTGACATTTTGAGCTAAATATCTAACATCAGCTCATCCAATTGGTCTTCATCACTTTGAGATTGAATTCCTACAAACATGTTGCACATTGTCTCATTATGCCATATTTGGATCTTTTGCTTGGTATTGTCCATGGCATCCATCAGTTGCTTGAGTGTAGTGCCCATGCATATGTAGTAGCTTTTGATCATATAGAACTGCTTTGGATTTATCAGTTGTTGTGAACTTAGGTTTTGTAGTAGCCAAAGATTGATTGAGGCGTTGCCTCTAATTGAGCATTCCTTGGCTTATCTATTTGGCCTACTACATAATGGTCTCTAAAACCTACTCATATTCATCTAGTAGCTCACAAATTTCCTTTGTCTCCATCTTTATGGCTTGTCCCTATGCATGCAATGTTTACAATCATTGCATGGCCAACCAATCCTTAGTAAGTTGCATCAACAAGGTTGTGAGTTATTTGTCTACAGACATTACCTGATCACCTAGCACCTGTGTAATAAAAATGCAATAAGTAGAATATATTAGTTGGTGTGTTATTTTATTAGCCAAGTTTGTGTTGTCATCCCATAGCCTCAAAACTTCATATTCTACGTATGATGCCTTTTGTGCAATTGACTCTTGAAACATAGTTGTGCCTTCAATTTACTTTGACAATGGCATCTGGGACATCAAAAATTGTTTCCAAAGTAGTAGTGGCAAGCACCATGGATGTGGTAGGAGTTGAAGATGGAGTAGGTATGAATTGCACCAAAGGAAAGTCAAAAGTGGTGCATTAGGTGGATGTTGTGGGAACATCTCACAGCCACTAGCTAGCAATCTGAGGCTTTGTTTGTGAGGGTTCCTCATGTGCACCTGATTGTGTTAAAGACTTATGTTTCACTACATACTCTACTTCATTCTTGGTTTCTTCAATTTTAGCTTCAACTTTAGCCTTAGCTTTAACATCTACCTCATCTTGAGCCTTAGCTTCAGCTTTGGCTTTGGCTCAACCGCAGCCTTAACTTTGCCCTCAGCCTGAGCCAAGGCTTTCTCTCGGGCTGCTTACTCATTAGTTGATTGATTAACTTGTTCTTCCTTTCCCTTTTGTTTTACCTCCTCTCTCTAGTGATGCATAGCTTGTACTTATTATTGTTTCTTATTTACTTCCTCTTGCTATTTTGTATTTTCTTTTGCTTATTCAGATTGCTTTTTATGAGCCTCTACTTCTTTAGCTTATTTCTTTTGGGCTTCTTCTTACTCAGCTTTCCTCTTTTCAACCTCCGCTTCCTCAACCTATTTCTTGGTGGCCTTTGTTTTTCTAGTTTGCTTATGCATAACCTCTACTTCTTCAAACTATTGGTTTCATTGTTGATCTTATGTAGCTTTGTGTTGTTGGTGTTGCACCTCCTATGCAGATGCTTGTTGTTTAACTTCTTCTTTATTTCTCTTTTTCTCCTCCTTTCTTATTTTTTTCATCCCTCTTTTGTTTCTCTTCTAGGTCTTCTTGTTTCTACACAACGTCTTCTTGTGGCTCAGCCTGAGGTAAACTTGTTGCTACAATCTTCTCCATTTCCTCTGGTGTATCGAGCCCAATGAATGTTTGAGTTTCCATTAAGGATGTTGATTCTATCATAGTACCTCACTGCATAAAAGTCTTATATCTTGATTATGGTGGCAAAGTTAGGGTCTCCTTGACTCTCTTCATAGCTTTAGTATGTATTTGTTTTTGTGAAGATTGTGTTTATACACCAGTCCTTTTTGTTTCTTCACCAAAAGACACCATCATTTCTCCAACATGTTATGTTGGATTTTTCAAAAAATGAGTCCTTGGCTTGTACTTCAGAGCTTCTTCTTTATTTCTCCTTTTATCCTCCTTTCTTATTTTTTTTCATCCCTCTTCCATTGTTCTTCTCGTTCTTTTTTTTTTGCATAGCTTCTTCTTGTGGCTTGGCTTGAGGTAAACTTATTGCTACAATCTCCTCCATTTCCTCTTGTGTGTCGAGCCCAATGATTGTTTGAGTTTGCATTAAGGATGGTTATTCTATCACAGTACCTCTCTGCACAAAATTCTTATATCTTGATAATGGTGGAAGAGTTAGGGTCTCCTTGACTCTCTTTGTAGCTTTAGTATGTGATTATTTTTGTGAAGCTTGTGTTATTACACACCAGTCGCTTTTGTTGCTTCACTAAAAGACACCATCATTTCTCCAACATGTTATGCTGGATTTTTGAAAAAATAAGTCCTTGGCTTGTACTTTAGGGCTTCTTCTTTATTTCTCTTTTTATCCTCCTTTATTATTTTTTTCATCCCTCTTTTATTGCTCTTCTAGGTCTTCTTATTGTTGCAAAGCCTCTTCTTGTGGCTCAGCCTGAGGTAAACTTGTTGCTACAATCTCCTCCATTTCCTCTAGTGTGTCAAGCTCAATGACTATTTGATTTTCCATTGAGGATGTTGATTTTATCACAGTACCTCTCTGCACAAAAGTCTTATATCTTGATAATGGTGACAGAGTTAGGGTTTCCTTGACTCTTTTCATAGCTTTAGTATGTGGTTGTTTTTGTGAAGCTTGTGTTTATTATGCAACAGTTCCTTTTGTTTCTTCACCAAAAGACACCATCATTTCTCTAATATGTTATGCTAGATTTTTCAACAAATGAGTCCTTGGATTGTATTTGAAAGCTGGAAATGGACTTTATTGTGTCATTTTCTCTTATTCTTGTGCAACCAAAGATCCCTCAACCGGATCTATGTGAAATATCTTGACTACCAATTTTTTTTACATTATTTCCTATCCTATAGTGTTAAAAATGATAAAAGGGGGTTTCATGATATCAACCCAAAGATCTAGCTTTACCTAATTTCATATTTGATAAGTTGTTGAGTATTATCATTAATGTCAAAAGTGCATCTTGCATGAGGTTGATGTCATTGAGAGAGTGTACCTAGTTGGCAGTGTGTTGATGTGACAAGGGGAATTGATAGAGTATTGTCATTGAATGATGTTGTCATGAAAGAGATTTTTAAATAAAAAGAGAGAATTTGAAGGCAACTAATTCCTTATGGTTGCATGAAGGTATAGGTCTTTGAGTAGCCTAAGCCTAGTCATAGCATGAAGAGACCTTATGAAAAGGTATGAGCATGGTGGTTTGGTGAGATGAGTGCACACAAGCATGAGTGGTTTTATGAGGTTTCTTGAGCATGTATGTGAGGCATTGGATCACTCATGAGAGTCTCAAGGTGATCCTACAGGGGTAGCATCTTTAGACCAAGTCTGCACCTAGACCACTTCTAGACCCTACCTGACCCAATGAGGCATCATGATCTGTTGTCAAGGCATGTGAAGAATGTATGATAGTTTTTAAGCATGAGATAGGTTGCTTAATTATGTCAGTGAAGTGGAGAGTTCATGTAAAGAGACATGAAGGTGAATTTTAAGGCCTAAAGTGGTTTGCAGGTTAAGGTCTAGAGAGCAAAGAGAGAGAGTGTGGCCTAATGAGGGGTCATGATCATATTTCAAGGTTTTTTTATCTCATGTAAGCATTTTCAAATGTGATTTATGTTGTTTCAATGTTTTTCATGTAGTTTGACTTTCTAGTTTGAAGGACAAGGCATGAAAAGTTGTTTGGAGGTCTCTTGAGTGCTCAAAATGAAGAGTTCTCAACCCAAGAAGGATTTTATTATGCTCATGAGCTCGTAAAAACTTTTCATGGGAACCTAATCAATTCATGGTAGATGGATAAGGGTCCTAGATAAAAAAATTATGCATTATTTTTTGGATTTAGGGGCTATGCTTTATGAATGATCGTTAAGAGTGAAAACAGGTTTAAACCCTCTTAGAATCCTAATAAGGACCTAATTTTAAAGATTTTTATTAAAATTGATTAGTATGGATTTAATTTCTTAGGTAAGCTATTGGATCTTGTAGTGGTCTCTCCCAGGTACCTCCAAGTGGTATTGGTTAGAGAGAAGAGAGGTAAAATGTTGAGTTATAGGCCTGTTTCTAAAAAAGTAGTTGTAAAACTCAAAATTTGCATTAGACATAGTAAGAAAATGGATGGAGTAATAAGGTAGAGACTCATGTTTCATGTCCATGAAATTTTCTTGACAGGGTCTAGTCCTAAAATGTGTTAAACTGGTCATCCAGGATAACTAGCCACTAACAAGCCTCATGGTGAAAAACCTAGGTAGTAGTGAGAAGATGAATTGGAATGTGTTTTAATGATAGATTGATGAAACCAAGAGCATGAATATGTTTTTTAGGACTTGTATGACATTTTCATGAGACTTGGAGATAATGTGTTAAGTGAAAAAGTTGCTCACAAGTTGACATATCTGGGTTAGATAAGATAATGAGATATAAGGTCATGATATTAGTCTACAAGACCAATATTTGCCATTTGACCATATGATATTTATATTTGATAATGGTATAATTATCTCATAGGATCATCTACATGCATAATAAGTCATTGAAATTCTCTATACAGGTGTTAGAGGTCTGAGTCACCATGACTAGTCTTTGAGGAAAACTGGTAGTTCTAAGTGAGTGAGTTACAGAGGTGTTTTTAAGGCTCTATGCCTTGAGTTCAAGTGCCTAATGAATATGGTGATATTTTTGTGGTCATGGGGGTTTTGTATAAGTGATTTATTTTCATGGTTGTGTATCTAACTGATGTGTTATCTTCAGTTTTTCAAGATAGACTTTTATGTGTGTTCAAAGGCCTAATGTGAACAGTGTTAATGGAGTGTTTCAAGTGGTGGTTGGACCTAAAAAGTGTTATGGATCTTAGAGGATGTTTTTTAAGGCCTATTTTAATGTTTTATGGAAATTTTATGTCATTTATATAGGTGTAGAGTGTTCCAAGGGGTCATAAGGTAACATATTCTAAAGTAGACCTAATGGAATTAGGTCTCCATGAGACCTAAAGAAGGATCTGTTAGGAATAAAACACTTATAAATATATATCTATTATTACCATAAACCATATCTAAATCTATGCAATAAAATGCATCATGGAAACATTCCTTAATTTATCATTAATATGAAAGCATAAATGAGAGCAAGATAAAAAATAACACAGATCTAAAATGGTTCACACAATGTGGGTTACATCCACCAATGAAAGTTCTCAAATAAATCAATAATCTAAAACAAGATTACAATGAACTCTCATAGAAATAGAAAAATCTCTTATAAAAAGTGTTGTACAAAAATTGCACTTTCACCTACACCTGCACAATGTTGTATCTCACAAGTTGCTAAATCACACCCTATAATGAACACTTGCACTTTGCAAAACACCTACACTTTGACTCTAATCCTCAAATCTAAAACCTAAAAATAAACCATCAACCTATAAATGCCACACCACATCCTTTATATATAAGAAAATGAATAAAAACCACAAAAAGAGGAGCAAATATGCAATGCTTATCTAAGATAAGCATTATCCAACATGTGGCAACCCTCCTCCACCTCATCAAGCCTATCCAAAAGCTCTCCCAAGGAGGAATTCATCATTTCCATCTCTCCACCTTCTAAGGGCACATTTTCCCAAATTCATGTGATCACAACCAACTCCACTCAACAAAGGAGTTCCCTTTTTCAAAAAACAACTAGCTTCCTCAAAACAAGTAAGTAAACATGGGAAAAGGCATCTAACAACTAACTCCATGAAATATGGAATACATAGAAATTAGGAATACAAGGAATATTCCACTCACTTGTGGAGAACATGAAAATTATGCCTCCCACATCTTTGGAGCTCTTTAAACCCCCAAAATTTATTCCTATGGTCATGTGATAGCCCCAAAGGGCTCCACACTCAATAATCTCCCACTTGGAGACCATTTCTCCTTAATAAAATCTATCACTGCTCAATGACCACTAAGGCCAACAAAATCTAAACATAGTCTCAACTTGTCCAATGTGACCACCTTGGTCATCATATCCATAGGATTCTAGCTAGTATGAATCTGCTCTAGCTTCACCAAGTTCTCCTCCAAAGCTATCCTGATGAAGTGATAACGTAACTGAATATGTTTCATCCTTGAGTGAAAAGTGGAGTTCTTTGCCAAATGAATATCACTCTGACTATCATTGTGTAGTCTCTCAACTTCCTACTCATGCCCCAACTCTCGAAACAACTCCTGTAACTATATCATCTCTTTGTTATCCTCTATGGTAGAAACATACTCTGCCTCTATGGTTGACAAAGCCACAACCTTCTATATCTTGGAAATCTAGCTAACCACTGTATCTCCAATAGTAAATATATATCCTATCGTATTCCTCCTACTATCAGTATCCCCTGCCATATCCAAGTCCACATAACCATGCAAAGTGGTATCTAATCCACCATAATATAATGCAAAATCAATGGTTCTTCTCAAATATCTAAGAATCTATTTCACTACCTGCTAATGCTCATAACCTAGATCACCCATATACCTACTCACAACTCCCACTTCATGGCCAATATTTGGCCTAGTACAAACCATGGCATACATCAAGTTACCAACTGTTGAAGAATAAGGTACCTTAGACATCTTAAGCTTTTCAAATTCTATCTTGGGATACTGCTCCTTTGATAATCTAAAGAGGCCTACCAAAGGAGTACCAACAGATTTAGTATCCAACATACTATACCTTTCCAAGACTTTCTTCACATACTCTGATTGGGATAAAACCAGCTTCCTCTCCTTCCTATCATGAGTAATCCTCATACCAAGGATTTGCTTTGCAGCACCCAAATCCTTCATAGCAAAGGAGTCACTAAGTTATTTCTTGAGCATATGAATATGTTGTATGTTCTTTCCTGCAACTAACATGTCATCCACATACAAGCATAAAATAATAAAGGAACCATCATCAAAATGTTTGATGTACACACAGTGGTCAGAATTAAACCTTTGATATTCTTTTTCCAACATAAAACAATCAAATTTCTTGTACTATTGCCATGGATCTTGTTTAAGGCCATACAAGCTCTTCTTTAATCTGCACACATAGTTCTCCTTCCCTTTGACCTCATATCCCTATGGCTACTTCATATACAACTCTTTATCCAAATCCCCATGAAGAAAAGTAGTTTTCAAATCTAACTGTTCTAAGTGCAAATCCTTAACTACAACTAAACCAAGAACAATCCTAATAGAAGTCATTTTTACAATAAGAGAGAAAATCTCATCAAAATCAATACCTAATTTTTGTGAAAACCCCTTGAACACCATCCTAGCCTTATACCTTTTTCTCCCTTGATCCTCTTCTTTTATTCTGAAGATCCACCTATTTGGTAATGCACTCTTGCCCTTGGGTAGCCTTACCAAATCCCATATTTTGTTCTCCATGAGAGATCTATGCTCATCATCCATGGCTTGTTCCCACTTCAACTTTGCATCTACCTATATTTCTTCCTCATAACACTCTAGTTATCCATTTTCAATGAGTAATAAATAATTCAAAGGAGAAAAACATTCAGGTGCTCTTCTAACCCTAGAAAATCTCCTTACCATACAATTTTAGGGTCCTTGTGAAGAAGGTTCTTGAACTAAATCCTTGGATACTTTTCCATCTGCAATGTCGTCTAATACTGTGTACTCTTTCTATTCCTAATCTTGTTCCTACAACTGATCCTTATGCATGATTTTTTCATTAAAGACTACATCTCTAGACCAAAATATTTTCCTATCTTTAATGCTCCATAAACAGAAACCAAAGTCATCCTCACCATAACCAACAAATGTCCACTTATCTATTTTAACATCTAGCTTGGTCCTATCCTCTTTCTTGACAAGAGCAAATGCTTCACATCTATAGACTCTAAGAAAAGAATAATCAACATTCTTACTAGACCAAGCTTGTTCTGGAATGCCTCCATCTAAAGGCATAGAAGGTCCTTTGTTAATCATAAATACTATCGTGCTAACTGCTTATGCCCAAAACTATAAAAGCAACCCTGCATGTAACCTCATGCTCCTAGCACATTCCATTATCGTTCTATTCATCCTTTCAGATACCCCATTCTACTATGGAGTTTCTGGAACCATTATTTACCTATAGATTCCATTGTTAGAAAAATAATCAAAAAAAAGATTACTAAAATACTCAACTCCATTATCTGATCTGAGACATTTCAATTTGAGACCTATTTCATTCTCTACCAAGGCTTTCCACTTCTTAAAAGTGTTAAATATATCAGATTTCTTTTTAATGCAATAAACTCAAACTTTCCTAGTTGCATCATCAATAAGAGTAACATAATAATTAGATCCACCAATAGAAGATACTTGAGTTGCTCCCCATACATCTGAGTGTACCAGATCTAACTTGTGCTCTTTCTTTGTGGGTCCAATCTTCAAGAACTTAACCCACTTCTATTTTCCATACACACAATTTTCATAGAAGTCTAGATCTAAATCTTTCAATTTATGAAACTTATCTTTTAATATTTGCATGCCTCTATGGCTCATATGACCAAGCCTATAGTGCCACATAGTTGCATCTCCATCTGCAACCACTAAATCAATAGAATCAACACTACTAGTCAAATACAAAGTACCAACTTTCTTACCTCTCGAGATCACAAGAGAACCTTTGGTAACTTTCCAAGAATCTATAGTAAACAATACTGAACATCTCTCATTACCCAATTGCCCCCACTAAAACCAAATTTTGTCTCAACATAGGCACATGTCTAACATCCTTAAGGATCCATGTGTTCCCATTCTGCATATTAACCAGAACACAACCTTTCCCTACTATCTCACATGGTTCATCATCACCAAGATATACATGTCCTAGATTCTCTTAAACATAATCAGTAAAATAATGCCTATGTGGGGTGGCATGAACAGAAGCCCCTAAATCTAATACCTAAGATTAAGAAAAACTATCCATAAAAAGAATTAAGGAATCTTGACATGATTTAACTGATGTCACATTTACCTCATTCATTTTCTCCTTGTTGGCATTCTTATCCTGAAGTGACCAATAATCCTTCTTTGAGTGTCGACTCTTCCCATAATGTCAGTATATCATCTTAGATCTAGATCTAGACTTAGATCTAGATTTTGACTTTCCTCAGTTGCCTTTGCTCTTATCTTTTTGTCTCCCTCTAATATCAATGGATAAATCATTACTTGAAGATGATTCACCAGTGTTTTTCCTTTGCATCTCCTCGCTAAGGATCACACCTACAACATCTTCAAAATTCAAGCTTCCCTTGGTAGGGACTGAATTACTCACCGCCATAACCAAACTATCCCAACTATCAGGGAAAGCACATAATATTAGCAAAGCTTTAAATTCATCATCAAACTTGATTCCAACTAAAGTGAGCATACTTACAATCATATTAAAATCATTTAGATGATTAGCTATTGAACCATTCTCAGACATTTTCATGTTAAACAATATTTTCATAAGAAAAATTTTATTAGAAGTTGAAGGTTTCTCATATAAATTCTAAATTTTATCCATGAGATCCTTTGTAGTTATCTAATCTACAATGTTAAATGCAACAGAAGATGCAAGGCATAACTGTACGGATCCTAATGCCTTCCTATTAAATAATGACCAATCTGCATCACTCATACTTATAGGTTGTCCTCCTTTCCCCTCCAAGGGGAGTTGAAGTTCCTTCTGATATAGGTTATATTCCATCTACATTTTCCAAAAACCAAAATACTTACCATCAAACTTCTCAACTCTAACTATGATCTCTTATCCCATAGCTCCCACTCAAGCTAATAGCTTTCATGTGATTTATTACTTCAGCAAAACACACAACCAATGGCTCAGATACCAGTTTTTAAGAATAAAACACTTGTAAATATAGATCTATTATTACCATAAACCATATCTAAAGCTATGCAATAAAATGCATCATAGAAACATTCCTTAATTCACCATTAATATGAAAGCATAAATGAGAGCAAGATAAAAAAATAACATAGATAAAACATATCTAATGTGGTTCACCAATGTGGGATACATCCACCAATGAAATTTCTCAATTAATTAGTAATCTAAAATAAGATTATAATGAACTCTCATAGAGATAGAAAAATCTCTTATAAAAAGTGTTGCATAAAAACTACACTTTCACTTGCACTTGCACAATGTTATGTCTCACAAGTTGCTAAATCACACCCTGTAATGAACACCTACCACACCCTAAAAATAAACCATCAACCTATAAAGGCCACACTACATCTTGTATATATAAAAAATAAAGAAAATCCACAAAAGGAGGAGCAAATATGCAATGCTTATCCAAGATAAGCATTATCCAACATGTGACAACCCTCCTCCACCTCATCAAGCCTATCCAAAAGCTCTCCCAAGGAGGAATTTGCCATTTCCATCTCTCCACCTTCTAAGGGCACATTTTCCCAAAATCATGTGATCACAACCAACTCCACTCAACAAGGAAAGAGTTCTCTTTTCAAAAAAACAACTAGCTTCCTCAAAACAAGGAAGTAAACATGGGAAAAGGCATCTAAAAATTAACTCCATGAAAATATAGAATACATAGAAATTAGAAATACAAGGAATATTCCAATCATATGTGGAGAACATGAAATTTACGTCCCCCACATCTTTGGAGCTCTTTAAGCCCCAAAAATTTATTCTTATGGTCATGTGATAGCCCCAAAGGGCTCCACACTCAACAAGATTTGGTCTATTTGAGTAATGGCCAACCTAATTTAATGATTTATTCTTACTTGTAACATTTCCTAAGGCCTATTATGTGTCCAATCTCAGTGGGTAAGTGTGTGTGTCCAACCAAGGGGTGTATGAGCAAAAGGCTTGTATAAAAACAAGGCCTTTTAGGCCTAAATGGTGAGTTAGTGGAATATTGAGAGGAGCATATGAGATAAAATAAAAGTTGAGTGGAATAAGGTCATATATACCATTATAAGAAAGTAGATGGATTGTGATGAATATATAACAAAAGTTCTGAGTATGAAGATCAATGTCATATGACCTAATCAGTCTTGAAGAGACCTAGTTGAGCAAAGAGCCCTAGAAGACAGTTTGAGAGGGATAAGAGTGTGAATAGATAAAGAGGTAGTAATCATCAATTATTTTAGAAATATAGTGGTCTTAAGGTGATCAAATCAATTAGGTGCATGACTTGGTATTGAGTCATCTAGGGGGCTGGTGCTTCCTTGCAAGTGGGTGCTTGCTAAATCCTATTCAAGTGGGTGCTTGGCTAGTTGGGGTTGGTGTTCCATGTGGAGTTGGTGCTTCACTAAATTTGATTTTTGTCTTATAGGACTATATTCTATTTGTAGAGATCAATGGGTTTTTTTCCCCTTGAAGTTTTCTCACATATGTGATGTGTTCTTATATTTCATGTTCATATATATGGTTGTTTGTGTTTTGATTGATCTATATGTTTGTATGAATATGAAGTGGAATTAAATGAATATTTTTGAAGACTAATTCACCCCCCCTCTCAATCATTGTGCTTCCAAAAAATTGGTATTAGATCTTGGTCCTTTGAAGTAGGACTAACATCTTGAAGGTGATCTGAAGAAGCACAAAATGTCTAGTGATTAAGAAGACAACATGTATGATGAAGAAGTCTACTATGACATTGAAGAAGGAGAAGATTAAGTAGACATTGAAGGTGAGATCATAAGTTCCCTAGATGATTTGAAACATCAAAGAAAGAGGAAGCATGAGTTGATATTTATGGTCAAGGATCTTAAGGAACAAATTTGTACCTTGAAGAGTGACTAGGTAAAGAAGCCAAAATTGATGAGAATATTATTAAGGATCTCAAGAATCAGTTGGAAAGTGTCAATACAAAGTTTAGAACAAAATAATTTGAGTATGATTAATTGAAGATAGAACTATATTATTTTAAGGTTGAACATGAGCAGCTCATAGATAAGATGAGCAAGTTTGAGAAAGAGTATGAGAAGTTAGAACAAATTAATAACATCAAAATGAAATTCAACATGAAGAGACCAATTTAGACAACCCAATGCAATGAGGTATTCTAATTCTTTCTAAGGTTATTGTTCTACTTGTCATATCTTTGGTCATAGAGCAAGTGATTGTAGAATGGTCTCAAGGGATGAGTTATCATGGGACCATGAGAGGAGTGATCAGTCAAAAGGAATTAACAAGGTATATGAAACTTCTAGAGTACATGAGAAGGGTCAAACATTGGTGTGGAAGCCAAATAAAGTCAGGATTGATCATATTGAGCCCAAGAGTCATGATGGATTATTTGCTAAGGAGGAATAGAATACTAAAGAGGAATTTATGCTAGATTATACTACCTTTCACATTAATATAAAGGCATGAAATGGTATATAGATAGTGGTTTCTCAAGACACATTCCAAGAGATAAAAACAATTTCATCTCATTGAAAAATAATGTTGTAGGAACAGTGAGATTTGGAGACAACATAACTACCAATATAGTTGGCAAGGGTATCTTGAGTTTGGACAATGGGAAGACCAAGAAAAAAAAATGTGTAGTATATGGAAGGTTTGAAACATAACATGCTTAGTGTAAGTCAAATGTGCAACTAAGAACACACACTAACCTTTCATAATAGAGGCTATGAGATAAGGAGAGCCAAATCAGGAAGGCTAATAACTAATGTTAAGAGGATTGAGAAAAAATTATGTCTTGAATGAGATCAAGAAAGAGAGATACTTTATGATCAAGATGGATGAAATTTGGCTATGGAACATAAGGTTAGGACACCTAAACTTTGATAATTTGGTCAAGATAAGCACTAAGAAGTCTATGAAGAACATGTTTAAGATCACCAAACCTATAAACATACTTTGCAAGGCATGTCAACATAGTAAGTAGACTAGAAGATGGTTCAAGTCCAAGGAATACTCTACTTCAAGACCTTTGGAGTTAATACACACTAATCTTTGTGGGCTTACAAGAATCCAAAGAATTAAAGGAGATAACTACTTTATGTTACCATAGATGACCACACAAGAATGACTTGGGTAACATTTTTGAAAGAAAAATCAGAAGCTCTTGATAAGTTCAAGGCATTCAAGGGTATTGTTGAGAATGAGAAGAATGGAAATATCAAGTGCTTAAGATATGATAGAGGAGGAGAGTTTTAGTCTAATGATTTTTGTGAGGTTCAAGGAATAAGGAGATAGTTCTCAGCAGTTAGGACACCTCAGAAGAATGGGGTGGTGGAAAGAAATAATAATACAATTTAAGAGATGGCAAAAACTATGCTAAATGAGTCTAGATTTTTTGATGGATATTAGAGAGAGGTAGTGAGCACTACAGTCTACATTTTGAATAAAGGACAAATAAGGACTAATGGCAACAAGACTCCTTATGAATTGTGTAAATTTAGACCTACTAATGTGGAATACTTGCAAGTGTTTGGGATCAAATGTATCATCAAAAGAGATGATGAAGACTTAGGAAAGTTTGATTCTAGATATGATGGAGGTATGTTTTTAGGATACTCATCAATGAGCTCAGCGTATATATGTTATAACAAGAGGTTACAGAAGATAATGAAAAACACCAATGTAAAGATTGATGAGACAAAGAAATCACACTCATAGCAAAAGGATACATTAGAGAATATGGACTTCAAAAATGAAGAGGAAACTATGGATGTTGATGAGGAATAATAATGAGTTGAGGAAAGACAAGACTCAAAAGGTCCATCAAGACAGATTAAAAGAGATCATCTTGAATCACAAATCATTGGCAACAAGGATGTAGGTATGAAAACAAGGAGAAGATTGATAAGTAACCTACATCAAGAGAATGTTTCTCTATTGTCCAATACTAGACCTATGAACCTTGTATAATCAAGCAAATTTAAGTTTTGGATAGGTGTTATGAATAAGGAGTTAGACCAAATAGAGAAGAATGAGACTTGGGAACTAGTTCCTAGGGCTAAAGACAAGAATGGTATTAGCACAAGATGGGTGTTTAGAAACAAGTCAAATGAATATGGAGAAGTCACTAGGAATAAGGCAAGATTGGTATGAAATGGATATGCATAAGTTGAAGGGATAGAATTTGAGGAGACATTTACACCAGTGGCAAGGTTGGAGGCCATTAGATTGTTCCTAGCATAAGTAGGATTCAAAAGGTTCAAGATATACCATATGGATGTCAAATTGTTGGGTGAATATTTTGTCATCAACTAACTAAAGGCAAAATGGTTATATTAGCCACAGTGTAATGAGATAAATCTCTCCTCTCAACAAGGGGAGGTTCCCTATAAACTATCAAAAACTAATCTAAACTAAATATTAATTCAAAGGTGAGACCACATCATCTATTTTTCTTTTTTCAGAAATGATGTTTACAAAATAAAAGAACACTTTCTTGATATTAACTAAAAAACCAAGAAAACATGAGAGCATAAAGTCTATTGTTGCTTCTTTTGCTGATTTAAAATTTAGAACATAGTAGAATGAAGTGTAGCCCAAAGTCTTCACCAAAAATCATGACAAAATATATGATCACAAAAGATAATAGTAGTTCAAATCCTTTCCAATATCCTTTGCTTTAAAACACTAAATCATAAACTAAAGATAATTATTGTAGCACAAACTCTCCACAATCAACTTTAGAACATCTCCCAAATTATTTTACTCACACTACTATTTAATCAAACAGATAAGATCATATAGGAAAAGGACATAAGAACAATTTCCCATACAATAAAAGTTATTTCAACACAAAGTTTGAAATATCACTTGTTTTCTCATTCACTTGATAAAATCTGATTTACAATTTGAACTCAAAGTCTCAAAATGCTCTTCAATTTGGCAGAGTTTTGTTTCAAAAAAAAAATAAGATCCATTTATAAAAGAGGCCCCCTTTACTTATAGGGAGAGGCCTTGAGAAAATTTAGGAAAAACCTAACTACTTTGACCTTTTCAAGAATAGGAGTCCTTATTGACTTGGGACTTCCTATTTTTACATGTAATTACTTATGAAAAAAGTACATGTAAAAATGTCCTAAGTTGTTTCAAAAGTACATTTGAAAAATGGAACATAAACTAAGTAGAAAATATATTACTTCAATTCGTATCACCATCCTTCGTCATGTGTCCATCATACATAATGAAAGCTACTTGCATCCTAATACTGTCTAGATTAACAGTGTTCCTGAAAATCATCTTGGCTCTAACTATGGCATCTCTTATTGTGGTGACTGATTTTGCATGACTAGTTAACTTGGTTTTCAAATTATTTAGAGTCAACTAATTGTCCAAGATATTGTCCACAAAGGCTATATAAAAAAATTTATTTTCAAATTCTTTCTAAAACATATCTTCAAATTATCGAATCATTTCTTCTATAGAGAGAAATTGATTATCTTATGATGTAAGCTTACAAGGTAACTCCTCTAATTTATACAAAACACTGACATTACTTTGTTCACTTAGCTCTCTTACAAATTCAAGGTCATTGATCAAATCTTTAAGCACACAACTCCTATATGTCAATGCCTCTTTTGTTTCAGTATAAGAATCCCTATTAGCAATGATGCCAATTGATATTAGAGTGATTATTTTTAGTTTTCTCATCTCCACCCATTTATCATGATTCTTTTCTATGCTCTCAATATCTTGAGAAACAACTTTAATGAGATCATCATACTAATCTTATTTTCCCCATTTTATTTGTTTTCTCAGATAAATCTATAAGTAGAGAAATTCTTTATGCACGCATCATGTCCAAGTACTTTTTATTTGAGATAAGTCTTTTTTGCTTTCTAAATAATGGGGTCTTCTACAAAAACAGCCTCAAGATTTACTACTTTTGTACTCAAAGTGATTTTCCTTACCACTACAGTCAACTGTTCCACCATTGCTTTGTAGTGATTCTTCATTTCTTTCTCCCTATCAAATTTTTGAATCAGGATGTCTATGGCTGACTGCATATCATTTTTGGTACTTTCATGAGTTATCTTGCCTAACTCAACTCTAGAGATAGAGTAATCATTTATATCAAAATTTTCCATGGTTGCATCTTGTGGAGGTATTACAATCTCTATAAATTTGTGTCCCTTGTCCCCAAGTATTTTTGAAAGAATCTTTAGCTTCTTCGGGGTCATAGCTTTTATAGGAACTAGCTTATTAAAATCAAAGTCATCTGGAGAGATGACTTGTTTCTTCCTTTTTGGTGTATAAGCTGATAACCATGGTGGAAGCACAAAAGTACTCACATTAGGATCTATCTCCATCATTGGTGTCACCAAAGCTACACTTGCACATGTAGTAGAAATAATAGGTGAAGTGTTAGTAAAAACTGCATCTTGTACTAAGTGATCAAAAGTAGAAGTATCTCCAATATCAAAAGATGGGGAGAAAAAACTAGGAATAGACCCTGAGGAATGGAGATTATCTTCAAAAGTGTTTTGAGGGTTGTTAAAAATTATTTTTGAAGGAAAGGGAGATTCAGAAGAGGGAACATTAATAGGAGAAACAAATGGAGTTACAACAAATATGTCAGGTAGGGAAGAAGAGACTCTCATTTCTTATTGTACATTCTCTTGTGGGGACAAAGTTTCTTCCTCTTAATGATTTTTAGGTCTATATTCAATCTCCATCTCTTCTATTGATGGTTCTTTAAAGCTTTGTTTCTCAATTTCCATATCTTTCAACTTCTTCATCACAAATATGATCTCAGAATTATGTTGCTTAGAAGAAGAAAGAACATCACTTTTGTTCTTCATCTTATTCTCCACTTTTCTTCTTGTTTCCTTTTGAATCTCAGCTTCTAATCCTATGAGGAATTCTTTCAAAGCAATTCTCTTATTTGCTAGCCAATTATTGGTGTTTGACAATATAGATTCAAATCTTTTCCTCAAAGAGGTAAGATCTTTTTGGGACCATTGGATTGGAGGGAGAGGGCATTATCAATCTATTCAGTATTGTATTTTTCATTAATCAACTCTCCATCATCCACTAGATGCTCAGGAATATTAGTAAGTCTCAGATATTCAATATGTTCAAGAGATAACCTATTGTAGTCCATTTTCCTAACATCTTCTATTCTCAAATCTACACAAACATCTTCTACCATAGGTTCATAGAATTGGTTTTTTCTCTTGATTATGTCTTTCATGCCCTTGTAGTCAAAATTTGGTCTTCTCTTAAATTACTTCATGATTACAAGTTGCATCTCAGTTTCCATGACTCTAGCCCTCATAGTAGTTAATACTGAATACCTGCCAATTTCAATTGGGAATCTGAAACTAGGCTTCTTGAGCTCCATCTATTTATTATGCATGATGATCATTTATTTGCATAACTCCATTAAGACTAGTTTGTCTAAAGAGAATTTTAGAAGCATATAAGGATGACCTTGGAAAAAGCCAACCCTCAAGTATGAGAAAGAAGGAAACTGTAAGAATATGCATCCAAAATCATTTACCACTATCCAAGCCTCATCTGACACTCTTTTTTGTTCTAGTTGAGGATCAAAAAGATATAATAATACTGCAAAGAAAGCATCATTTACTCTCCTAAAATGATAAATAAAACCCTTCAATGTTAATTGAGAGTAGTATTGATCCACTAGGATTACTCTCTTATCTCCTGATGTTAAAATTGAAAATATTTTCATTGAAGTTGCAATATATACCAGATAAGAAGCCATGTAGAACTTGAAGGTAGTGGATACCTTCATCAATTATTCATGCAAAGCATTGCTAATTTATTCTCCCAAGAAGATGGTTTGTTTGCCTTAGAGTATTACCTTGATGAAGTGATATATCCATTCATAAAACTATGAGGAAGAGGGCAAACCTCTTACCCTGCTGAAAGAGTTATCAGATCACCAACTTCTTCTATAAAATCACTTCTCAGAAAACTCTGTGGCCACCTTGACAAGTTTGCCCTTGACGTCTTGAGCCATTTATTATTGATTACCTTCTTTATTTTTTCAAGTTTTTGTCATGTTATTTTTGTGTTTCAAAAAAATCAATCTTTATCACTTATGTAGCAGGAGGGCACATAAACACATTATCAATGAATTCAAGATCTAGTCTGATTATCACATTGTCACTAGCGTCCAACACAACCCTAGTATCTTTATTATAAAATTGAGCACACTGAAGAATAAATTCTATGTTGTGAGCTGCTACTAGGAAAGAAGATACCAAATGAATGTTACTGTCAATTATCTTCTTCATTTTAGATCTGGGATTGCTTGACTTAGTTCTCTCCACAAACTCAGCCATGTCTACATGACCAATCTCTGTATCTCTAATGTCATCAACATTAGAAGTAATCGAGGTGATTGGAAAAACACCTTGATATTTATACTTCATCTTTTTTGACTTTTTCAAAGAAAACTTAGTCATCTGAAAGAGCTTTTACTAAAAATATGTCGGTGAATAAAGAAGATCCATAAAAGAAACTACAACAAAAAGTCATGATCATGCAATTAGGGAAAGTATTGGCAATCTAGGAAAACAACATGTCAATGATCATGACTATGGAGATGTGATTGAAAGGGATAAAGTGTGAGCAAGTCAAAAAACTAGAGAAAATTGGGCTCAAAAAAGCAAAATTAAAAATATCCCAGAGTTAGAAAAATTTAAGAGAATGTTTGCATGGGTGGCAAAATTTGCCACCCTTGCATGTGAGAGATATTTACCATTTGCATCTGTGGCTAAATTTGATGCCCTGACATGTAAGGGAAAACTCATATTTATGTAGAGGCAGCAAAATTTATCATCCTTACATGTCGTTTGTATGTAAGAGTGGCAAAAAATGCTGATAAAGCATACGACAAGGAAATCCAAGTTTTGATGTCTAAGTGGTGGAATTAACCGCTATTATAGGAAATGGGGGTAATGATTGAGTGGCAGATTTTAATGACATTACATGTGGTATTAGTTTCTAAGTTTTCACTAAGAGAAGGTGGAAAAAAAAATTGACCTTACACTTCTTGTTTAGAACATCTAATAAAACTTTAAACGGCTAATTTTGTTGTCTATGCAAATGATTTGTTCACGACAGGAAGTGTGAGAATGGCTTATTAAAGCCATCGTTATCAAGTTAATGAAATATGGTTTTCAACCAGATGGAGGATAAAACCTTAGTCAGGTCAAGCCAATTAGACATGCACAATGAAAACCTAAGGCAAAATGAAGATAAAACAAAAGTCAATGATTCAGAAGACACAAAATGAAAAGAAAACTTAAACTTCAATAGAAAACAAACGAAAACCTAGAAGTAGAAAAATAACTTACTTGACAATCTCAAAATCCTAAGCTTGGCAGTGGCAAATTGAAACTCTTACTTCATTCGTACGGTCGAACAATTATGAACAGGGGTCTAACAAACTCTAAAATAAAAGAAATGACAAACAAAATGCATTTAAAAGATCAAAACAAGCTTTTAAAACTCAGTGTGTGCAGCCATTAATGCTACTCTAAGTTTGAGATTTGGGAGATCTTTGCTTGGGTGGAAAAATTTAATGCCCTGACATGTACCAGTGTAAGATCATGCATTGGTGGCAAAAATTGCTGCCGATGCATGTAGTAAATAAAAATCATGTAAAAGCAGCAAAAAAGGCCGTTGTTGCATTGGAAAAAAAAATCACTAACACCCTAAAAATGATTAAAATTGACATTTTGATCAGATAAAAACTACAATATGTTTCACAATTTTTGAGAAATCATGGCGAGGGAATGTTGTAAACTTTCCTAAGATGTCAGACAACTTCACTTGAGATCAAGAGAAACTTGTCTCAAATGATGAACTTAGAGTGTAGACTACGAAATGAACAAGTTTTGTAGGGGTTGTTGATAAAATGAGCGTAGCTGATTTTGGGAACAACAGTTGGCTCCAGCTGAGGAACTTCCATTGAATGAACCTTGAAACAATCGAAGGGAGTAGAACCCAGTCTCTAAGTGCCTTCATCCATGCCATTGGGCTACGGAGTCAAGTTACCAAAAAGAAAAAGACACAAATAACTAAACAAAATATAAAAATAAAAATATAAAACTATATAAATGTACAAATAGACTTATTTGATACTTCAAAGATTGAAGTGTTTCAGATGTTGCCCACTGTGAGGCAACAAGAATAGTGTTTCATTCTGATACTCTAGCAAGAAGCTATTTCCACCACATAATTGATGAATGGTGAACGGACCTCTCCACAAGGAATCAAATTTTCCACGCATTACTTTTGGCTCTCTCCTCTTGACCCACAACAAGACTTGATGTCCAATCTGAAACTGTCAGGATGCGAAACACCAAAAGCACACAGTTGATTACCAATCCAAGCAACTTAATATGTGGAAATTAACCAGATTCAACAAGTAACTAGAATTCAGAATAACACAGAATATGAGAGACAATACACAACTTGTATTAATAACTCTTACAGAGAAGAATACAATAAAGAAGATGCCACTTCTTCTCCACCACCTCTTCAGAGGTTTCCCACACCTCAAGTGAACAGTAATTCTCTCCTCAAAGCTCTCTCTACTAGGTCCCAACACCCAACTCACACTAAGTTGGTGTTCACCTTATACCTGTGCTCCACGCACTCCATAAGTGCTCCATGCACTCCACAAGTACACACCTGTACTCCAAGTAGATCTCTCCTGATACTGTTCCCTGTTGTGTTGCTATCCTATCTGATCTCCAACCTACAGATCAAGCCGGTTTCGCACACCTGTGAACCTTGACCTTGCACACACATACACCTGCATATCAATGATCTTACTTACCATGTAGATCTCCTATAGAAGCCATGCTCACCTAATGACCAAGATCATACACTCCTAAAGAACCCTGCTGATTCTCCAATCCAGCACCCACCTTGGTACTGTGGCACTAGGAGGAACACACCAATTTCTCACCTCACACACAGAAGGAGCTTATAATTATGCTCTCTTACTCCCTAGCACTAATTTACAATGTAGACATGAGTCTATTAAATAGATCTCATCCAAACAATAATTAGACACCTAGTACAATAATTAGATCCGCAGCTCTCAATCTATAATTAGCACTAAGCATGCAAACACTTGGTTCGTCAACCAACTGCCCATAATAAACTCGCAGTCAAACCACACAGGTGACCGACGCCGGTCCCTGTCCGCCTGGGGGTCGCCGACGCTGACCAATCTCTGATCGACGTCGGTTGCTCTCCTACCTTGTTCTGTCGACGTCGGTTGGCCTGACCGACGCCGGTGTCTGTGACACTCAGCAACCCTTCTGCACCCTCCTCCATGTCTGCATCAGTGAAGCTTTTAGCTCCACAACTTAACAAAAACTCATGAATCCTTATTTTTTAATCAAAGAATTTCTTTACTTGACTTTGATGCTCAGCAATATAGTCCACTACCATAGTTCATTGCTCTTCTAGTTTAGTTAAGTATATGATCCTTTTATCAATAGAACTTTCAAAAGTATGATCTTCCAATACCTTTGCCAACTTTAATGCTGGTAGTTCTAAGGTAATTGGAATCTCCACATTCAGACTATACAAAAGCTAAAATGGTGACATACCTATTGCCCTTTTAAGGGTAATCATGTCTACCTATAAAGCATCAAATAATGCTTTATGCCAAGTTCTCTGATTCTCATCTACCATTTTCTTGATAATAGTAACCAAATTCTTGTTACTTGATTCTGCTTGACCATTTCCTTGCAGATAATAGTCTGAAGAGTGGAAAAGAATGATCATGTGCTTGTAACAAAATTCAGTAATCTCATGTGAAGAGAAACAAGTGGCATTATCTTCTATAATCTTGTTTGGAACTCTAAATTAGGAAATAATATTTTTTTAAAGAAATTACATACCACTTCTAAAGTAGCATGCTTAACTGGGATGGATTTCACCTACTTGGTAAAATAGTCTATCACGGTGAGGACATAGTCATGACCGGCACTTGAGGGTGGGTTCACAGTGTCAACGAAGTTGATACCCCATTGTTAAAAAGGTTCTTCAATCACCACCAGCTTGAGAGGTAATGTGGCCAACTTAAGTTTCCCAATGAACTATTGACCCAACTCACACCTACGTACCTAATTGTACGCATCTTGAAAAAGTGTAGGCCAACAGTATCTAACTTTTAGAATCTTGTGAGTCATCATGGGTGCATAAAAAATTTCTCCACAAGCCAAATTGTGGAAAGACTCCAAAAATTTACTTTATTGTGTTTTATCCACGCGAGGAAGAAATACTCCTTCAAGACTTATTTTGTATAAACCATTATCCCATCGGTAGGATACTCACATAGGTAATAAAATAAGCAATATTTGAATACCACTCATCAGTAGTAGTGACAAAAATAAGTATTGACATGTCCTCAACTTCTACTTTTTCATCCCCTATTTCTTTTGGTACGTTATCAACAATCAATTGGCACAAGCCTCTTCCACACACAAGATTAGTAGGTTTGATATCAAGATCAAACTCTTGGATCTTAGCAATCCAATTTCCCCTTTTAGTGTCAAACTCATGTTGAGTTAGAATAGATTTTGTTGTTGTGTTAGGCACTAAAATAATAGTATGTGAATTCAGAGTATAGAATCAAAAATGCTTTACCACCTTAACCATGGCATAAGGATATTTCTCCATATTTGAATATTTCAATTCATGATATTTAAGAATAAAACTCATAAATTATATGGGAGATTCCACACATTCTTCATTCTACTGAACTAAAATAGTTGAAAGTGTATGTTTAGAAGCGTAGATGTATACTATGAAATCTTTGGTATAGTCTGGATAAATAAGGATTGGAGCATAAGCAATAGCCTTCTTGATATCTTCAAATGTCACTTTACTTTTTGCACTCTAATGGAAATTAACCTTACCCTTCATCATTTTGATGATGTGATAGGTTTTCTCTACAAATTCAGGAATGAACCTTCACAAAAAATTCACCTTTCCAAAAAAAGAATGAACTACAATCTTACTAGTAGGCAGAGTAAGACTTTGAATAATTTTGACTCTTTTTGAATAAATTTTAGTGCCTTCTTAAGATACAATGTGACCAAGAAGTTTACCTTTTGTAACCTCAAAAATTGACTTCTTAGGATTGAGAGAAATACCATTTTATCAACATCATACTAGCACTTGTCATAAATGATGTGCATGATCAGGATGGTGTTTAGATAAAATAGTCAAGTCATCAAGATACACTATAATGAACTTCTCTATCTCATCTCTAAAGGCCAAGTCCATTTCTCTTTGGAACGTGTCACTAGCATTGATCATGACAAAAGGCATTCTACGATATGCAAATGTGCCTCAAGGCATAGTGAAAGTAGTTTTATACTGATATACTTTATTAACTTCCACTTGATTATATCTGGAGAAACTATCTAACATAGACAACATTTCCTGAACCAGTTACTGTTTGCAATACTTGGTCCATGATGGGTAAGGGGTAGTTATCCTTTAGAGAATATTGGTTGAGATTCTTGAAATCAACATAAATAAAAAAATTTCTATTCTTATTCCTTACAGGAACTATGTTTGTGATCCAAGTGGAATGATGGATTGAAAAAATTGTCCTTGCATTCAACATCTTTTGAATCTTAGAAAAGATAGTACCTGATATTTTGGGGTTATATTGCCTTTGTTTCTGCTTGTGAGGTAATGAGCCAGATTTAAGAAGAATTTCATGTTAAATTTCCTTAGGCCTGAAGGACTTCATATCATCATAAAAAAATGCCAAAACATCAATGTAAAGACGAAGGAGAGTAATGAATTTGAAATTTTTATTGTCAGTGCAACATTTCCTAATGTTGACCATTTTGGGATCTGTTTCCAAACTCAAATTTACTTGCTAAAATTCCATAAAATAACTTGAATCTATTTGTTGATACTGCTTAATATATCTATCATGCTTATCAAATAGCTTTTCAAGTGAAACCAAACCTTTTAAAATTTTATTCCCTTTTAATTGAAGAAACTCTTCACCAATTTGTGAAACTATTTTAGAAATTGATTCTCATGGTAGATATTCACTACCTTCAAAATAGAGCTCATCAAAACTATATATCTTTTTTAGGAAAGCAATAATTTGATTATCACCATTGAACACTTCCCAATTATTAGCATATCAGGTACACTTGGTCGAAAGATCAGCTCAATAGTGTATTTTTTTCCTTTGAAATCTTTATAAAGAACCATGAGAGTTGTAGAGGTGGCCAACGAATTTGCATGATCATTAAACTCTCTTGGAACCATAGAGATATTGAAAGCATCAAAACTTTCAATGCAATCCCATACGTGATTTCGATAATGTCACAATCTTTCATTTTTGGTTTGATACAGATTTCTCATTTGATAAACCACCAATTCAGCATCTTCTCAGTCATTAAGAATCTTAACGCATTTATCATGAGCTATTTTCAACCCGAGCAACAATGACTCATATTTGGTGGTGTTATTGGTATTGTCAAATTTCAACTTGTATGAAAAAGGGAAAATATCTTCCTATGGGGATATCAAAACAATTTTGGCTCCAGAATTGGTAAAGGAACAACTGACATCAAATTCTAAAACCCAAATCTCATTAAAAGTTGATTTTATTGAATTTCATTAATCAAAAGATTCCTCTTCATCAGTGAGGGAAGAATCTAGCATTATTATGCCTTCACCTAAACTTTCATTTGAAAACTCTTCTGATTCATTAGAAACATTTTTCAATGAACAGAAAATAATTATCCATTCTCGAGGATTCAAATAAAATTTGAGCTTCAAGATTTGTATTTGGGTAACAATATATTTAGCCTCCTTATCAAAAAGTAACTTTTACATGATGTCTTTAACAAGTATCCTTGATTCAGATAGATCTATGTTCAACTCCCCACCTACATCTTTTCAAAAATTACATATGAGCAGAATGTCATAAGAATTTGGAACATCAGCTACTAGGACTGTCATCTTAATCCTCTTGTCTAAAAAATTTGCAAATGCAAATTGAGCATTTTTGATTTGACCCAAAAGTGGTACTTATTTTTTATGGAGAAACATCTCCTAAAAGTCTTATTTAAGGTGAGACTGAGAGAGTCTGCTACCTTGGTAGGTATAACATTATCAGAGGCTCCAGAATCTATTATGTAATTGTTCAATTTGTGACCATTTACCAATAAATAAACATAGAAAGGTTTTATTTTTCTAGAGGAAACAAGGGGAGTAGTGACAATATTATTTTGGGTAGATTTATTCTTTGATGAATCATGAGTCACTTTTAGAAAATCTTGTCCTGTAGGGACAATTTTATTTTTAACGTATTCAGTCAACCTATCAAATTATTCAAAATTAGCTTATAAATACTCAAATTTAGACATTTGGATCGTGGTCTTCCTAGCATGATCTATTATGTTAACTAACTGAAATGAACTAAAAATAGAGGTAAGAAATCCATCATTCTAATTTTTATTTGAAGTGGTACTGGTCTGAGGGATGGAAGTAGAAGATACAAGATTTTTAGATGTACTTATTTGCTTATTGCTCACCAAGTCCTTTGATTGGAAAGGCAGCAAAGTTCCCCATTTATAAATTGAGATCATTGGTTGAGGTTATTCTCTTGCTTTTCCCTTATCAACTTGTTGAGTTGACTAATTTTGGGACCTAGTAAAAATAGAATATGCTCCATCATACACTTCTTTTTTTTAGCTTCGTCTTGGTAATTCAAAAAACTAATGGTGGAGTCACCAGCTAATTCTTCTTCTCCTTTTGCAAAGATATTAACATCATTCTCTTGGTCTAACTCAGGTTAGAAAGAATGATCACGTTCAACTTCATAATAACTAACTACTGAGTTGATTAGCACTTCTTCGATGGCAAGCTTCCCCTATGTAGGAGGAAGATGATTAGATTGCCCTTAATTTTTAATAGTGTTGCCTTGATATAAATTATTATAAAACATCCTCCTTGGTATATCTTGGTAAGAAGGAGCAAGCATACCTTGAGACATTTGTCTTTTCAGAGCTAGTAATTCATTTGCTAACTTTTGCACCATAGGGTTAGTGGTACTTGTGGAATAATTTTTAGCAGAAGAGGAAAATCTATTTTTGATGGAATCTCTTCTTATCTTACCTATAAGGATAAGATCATTTTTGACTTTGGTAGCCAAAATTTGAGCTACAAGAAGATCTACAGGGCCACCCTCCCTTAACAAGAAACTCACTTCAAAAAGTTGAAAATTGATAAAGAAGCACTTAAGATTCTCTGGTGTTGGCTGAGTGATTGTAGGAATCTTATTCCTTAGCTTGTTTAATTTAGCAATGAATTATCACATAGGCTCATGAGGCTCTTTCTTCATTTGTGTAAGCTGAGCCAATAAGGCATGTGCATCTTTTGTGAGTTTGAACCTAGCCTCAAACTTGGTCTTGAGAGTGTTTCAACTGATTATTATCTGAGCTTGAAGATGATAAAACCGATCCATGATAGCACCTTGTAGTGTTTCTAAAAAAATTCTTACTTATACATCTTCATGTTTAACACCTATCACACCACAGGCTATGCAAAAAGTTGTAATATGCTCATCAGGTTGAACTTTCTTATCACCATAGAACTTTAAAAAATTCTTTCTTGAACTATGAGGTAGTTCATACAAAGGTGGGATTAAATTTAGAGGACCAAAAGTGTTACCCCAAGGGCCTTGGACTACCGTGATATGATTATTAAAAGGTAGGATAATAAACCTTTATGGAGTATGAATAGATAAAACTTTGCTAGCACTAGAACTAGAAGCTTCACCTAGTATTGGAGATCTAGTGTTGGTAGGAAAAAAACTTCTGGTTTGTTGAAGGTGAGATCGTAGAGGCAAGAGATCAAAATTATTTTGTTGCATCAACTCAAATATAGGATCAATAATACCTTGAGATCTCTAGCTTTGTGTATACCATAGATCTACCAGAATGTAGTATACTCAACAAAATTTTGAAACAATTAAAAAAGAACTAGAAATACTTCAACTCGAAGCATGAGGATTCAAATTGTGTGTTCTTTTCCCAATGGAGTCACCAAAAATTGTTGGGTGAATATTTTTTCATCAACTAACTGAAGGCAAAATAGTTATATCAGCCACAGTGTAATGAGATAAATCTCTCCTCTCAGTAAGGGGAGGTTCCTTATAAACTATCACAAACTAATCTAAACTAAATATTAATTTAGGGGTGAGACCACGTCATCTATTTCTCTTTTTTCAAAAATGATGTTTACAAAATAAAAGAACACTTTCTTAATATTAATTGAAAAACCAAGAAAACATGAGAGCACAAAGTCTATCAATGCTTCTTTTGCTGATTTAAAATTTAGAACACAGTAGAATGAAGTGTAGCCCAAATTCTTCACCTAAAACCATAACAAAATATATGATCACAAAAGATAATATTAGTTCAAAGCCTTTCCAATATCCTTTGCTTTAAAACACTAAATCACAAACTAAAGATAATTATTGTAGCACAAACTCTCCACAATCAATTTTAGAACATCTCCCAGATTATTTTCACTCACACTACTATTTAATCAAACAGATAAGATCATATTAGGAAAAGGACATAAGAACAATTTCCCATACAACAAAATTTATTTCAACACAAAGTTTGAAATATCACTTGCTTTCTCATTCACTTGATAAAATCTAATTTACAATTTGAACCCAAAGTCTTAAAATGCTTTTCAATTTAGCAGATTTTTATTTCAATAAAAAAGAAGATCCATTTATAAAAGAGGCCTTCTTTATTTATAGGGAGAGGCCTTGAGAAAATTTAGAAAAAACCTAACTACTTTGACCTTTTCAAAAATAAGAGTCCTTATTGACTTGGGACTTCCTATTTTTTAAATGTAATTATATATGAAAAAAGTACATGTAAAAATGTCCAAAGTTATTCCAAAAGTACATCTGAAAAATGGAAAATAAACTAAGGGAAAAAGATATTGCTTCAATTCATATCACCATCCTTCTTCATGTGTCCATCATACATAGTGAAAGTTGCTTACATCTTGATACTGTCTGGACTAACAGTGTTCCTAAAAATCATCTTGGCTCTAATTATGGCATCTCTTACTGTGGTGACTGATTTTGCATGACTAGTTAACTTGGTTTTCAAATTATCTGAAGTCAATTGATTGTCCAAGATATTGTCCACAGAGGCTATAGAAAATGTTTTATTTTCAAATTATTTTTGGAACATATCTTAAAATTTTCGAATCATTTCTTCTGTAGAAATAAATTGATTATCTTGTGATGTAAGCTTGAAAGGTAGCTCCTCTAATTTATGCAAAAAATTGACATCACTTTGTTCACTAAGCTCTCTTGTAGATTCAAGGTCATTGATCAAATCTTTAAGCACATAGCTCCTATATGTCAATGCATCTTTTATTTTGGTATAAGAATCCCTATCATAATGATGCCAATTGATATTAGAGTGCTTATTTTCATTTTTCTCATCTTACCCATTTATCATAATTCTTTTCTATGCTCTCAATATCTTGAGAAACAACTTCAATGAGATCATCAAGTTCTGCTCTTATTTTTCTTATTTTATCAATTTTCTCAGATAGCTTTGTAAGTATGAAAATTTATTGTGCACGCATCCTATCCAAGTACTCTTCAAGTACTTTTCCTTTGAGATAATTTTTTTCTACTTTTTGAATAATGGGAACTTCTACAGAAATGACCTGAAGAGTTACTACTTCTGTACTCAAAGTGATTTTCCTTACCACTGTAGTCAACTGTTCCACCATTACTTTGTAGTGATCCTTAATTTCTTTCTCCCTATCAAATTTTTGAATCAGGATGTCCATGGTTAACTGTATATCATTCTTGGCACTTTCATGAGTTATCTTGCCTAACTCAACTCTCAAGATAGAGTAATCATTTATATCAAAATTATCCATGGTTATATCCTATGGAGGTCTTGTAATCTCTAGAAATTTGTGTCCCTTTTCCCCAAATATTTTTAAAAGAATCTTTGGCTTCTTCAAGGTCTTAGCTTTTATAGGAACCAACTTATTAAAATCAAAGTCATCTGGAGAGATGGCTCATTTCTTCATTTCTAGTGTATAAGTTGATAACCATGGTGGAAGCATAGAAGTACTCACATTAAGATCTATCTCCATTGTTGGCATCACCGGAGCTACACTTACATAGGTAGTAGAAATAATAGGTAGAGTGTTAGTAAAAATTGCACGTTTTACTAAGTGATCAAAAGTAGAAGTATCTCCAATATCAAAAGATGGGGAAGACAAACTAGGAATAGACCCTGAGAAATGGAGAATATCTTCAAAAGTGTTTTGAGGATTGTCAAAAATTATTTTGGAAGGAGAGGGAGATTCAGAAGAGGGAACATTAATAGGAGATATAGACGAAGGAGTAGCAACAGGTGTGTCAAGCAGGGGAGAAGAGACTCCATTTTATTGTTGTACATTCTCTTGTGGGGACAAAGTTTATTCCTCTTATTGATTTGTAGGTCTATCTTCAATGTCCATCTCTTCCATTGTTGGTTCTTCAATGCTCTATTTCTCAATTTCCATATCTTCTATTTTATATTCTTTTTTTACAGCTTTTGATTTTTTCATCACAAATATGATCTTAGGCTTATGTGGCTTGGAAGAAGAAGGAACATCAATTTTGTTCTTCATCTTATGCTCCACTTTTCTTCTTGTTTCCTTTTGAATCTTAGCTTCTGATCCTGTGAGGAATTCTTTCAAAGCAATTCTCTTATTTGCTAGCCAATTATTGGTGTTTGCCAATATAGGTTCAAATCTTTTCTTCAAAGAGATCAGCACTTTTTGGGACCATTGGATTGGAGAAAGAGGGGAATTAGCAACCTATTCAGTATTTTATTTATGATTAATCAACTCTCCATCATCCACTAGATGGTCAAAAATATCAGCAAGTCCCAGATATTCAATCTGCTCAAGAGTTAACTTGATGTAGTCCATTTTCCTGACATCTTCTTCTGTTCTCAAATCTACCCAAACATCTTCTACCATATTTTTGTGGAATTAGATTTTCCTCTTGATTATGTCTTTCACGCCCCAATAGTCAAAATTTGGTCTTCTCTTAAATAGTTTCATGGTTACAAGTTGCATCTCAGTTTCCATGACTCTAGCCCTTGTAGTAGTTAATACTGAATACCTTCCAATTTCAACTAGGAATTTGAAACCAGGCTTCTTGAGCTCCATTTGTTTATTATGCATGATAATTATTTATCTGCATAACTCCATTAAGACTAGTTTGTCTAAAGAGAATCTTGGAAGAATATAAGGATGACCTTGAAAAAATCCAACCCTCAGGTATGAGAAAGAAGAAAACTATAAGAACATGCATCTGAAATCATTTGTCACTGTCCAAGCCTCATCTGACACTCTTCTTTGTTCAAGTTGAAGATAAAAAAGAAATAAGAATACTATAAAGAAAGCATCATTTACTCTCCTAAAATGATGAATAAAACCCTTCAATATTAATTTAGAGTAGTATTGATACACTGAGATTACTCTCATATCTCTTTCTGATGTTAAACTTGGAAATATTCTCATTGAAGCTACAATATACACCAGATAAAAAGTCATGTAGAACTTGAAGGTAGTGGATACTTTCATCAATTGTTCATGCAAAGCATTGCTAATTTGTTCTCCCTAGAAGATGGTTTGTTTGCCTTGGAGTATTACCTTGATGAAGGGATACATCCATTCATCAAACTATGAGGAAGAGGGCAAACCTCTTACCCTACTGAGAAGAGTTATCAGATCACCAACTTCTTTTATAAAGTCACTTTTTAGAAAATTCCATGGCCACCTTGACAAGTTTGCCCTTGACATCTTGGGCCATTTATTATTGATTACCTTCTTTATTTTTTCAATATTTTTTTCATATTCTTTTTGTGTTTCAACAAAATCAAGCTTTATCACTTATGTAGCAAGAGGGCACATAAACACCTTATCAGTGAATTCAGGATCTACTCTGATTATCACATTACCACTAGCATCCAACATAGCCTTAGTATATTTATTATAAAATTGAGCACACTGAAGAACAAATTCCATGTTGTGAGTTGCTACCAGGAAAGAAGATACCAAATGAATGTTACTATCAATTATCTTCTTCATTTTAGAGCTGGGATTGCTTGACTTAGTTCTCTCCACAAATTCAACCATGTCCACATCATCAATCTCTGTATCCCTAATGTCATCGACAGTAGAAGTAACTGAGGTGATTAGAAAAATACCTTGATATTTATACTTCATCACTTTCAACTTTTTTAGAGAAAACTCAGTCATCTGAAAGAACTTTTACCAAAAAGATGTCGGTGAAGAAAAAAGATTCATAGAAGAAACTACAATAAAAATTCATGATCATACAATTAGAGAAAATATTGGTAATCTAGGAAAACTACATGTTGATGATCACGACTATGGAGATGCGCTTGAAAGGGCTAAAGTGTGAGTAGGTAAAAAACTAGAGGAAAGTGGGCTCAAAAAAGCAAAATTGAAAATATCCAAGAGTTAATAAAATTTAAGAGAATGTTCGCATGGGTGGTGAATTTTGTCGCCCTTGCATGTGAGGGATATTTACCATTTGCATTAGTGGCTAAATTTGATGCCCTGACATGTAAAGGAAAGCTCATATTTATGCAGAGGTGGCAAAATTTACCATCGTTACATGTCGTTTGTATGTAAGAGCGGTAAAAAAATTTGACAAGGCATACGGCAAGGAAATCAAAGTTTTGATGTCCAAATGGTGGAATTAGCTGCTACTACAGGAAATGAGGGTAATGATTGAGCGGCATATTTTGATGACATTATATGTGGTATTAGTTGCTAATTTTTCACTAGAAGGTGGCAAAAAATTTTGCCCTTACACTTCTTGTTTATAACATTTTATAAAACTTTAAATGGCTAATTTTGTCGTCTATGCAAATAATTTGTTCACAATAGGAAGTGTGAGAGTGACTTATTAAAGCTATCATTACCAAGTTAATGGAAGATGGTTTTCAACCATGTGGAGGATAAAACCTTAGTCGATTCAAGCTAGTTAAACATGCATAATGAAAACTTAGGGAAAAATGAAGATAAAATAAAGGTCGAAGATTCAGAAGACAAAGCAAAATGAAAAGAAAAGTCAAACTTCAACAGAAAACAAATGAAAATCTAGAAGTAGAAAAACAACTTACCCAGCAAGCTCAAAATCCTAAGCTTGGCAATGGCAAATTCAAACTCTTCCTTTATTCATGTAGTCGAGCGATTTCAAAGAGGGGTCTAGGAAACTATAAAATAAAAGAAATGACAAACAAAATGCATTTAAAAATCTCAAAACAAGATTTTAAAACTCAGTGCATGTGGCCATTAATGCTACTCGAAGTTTAAGATTTGAGAGATCTCTGCTCAGGTGGAGCAATTTGATGCCCAAACATGTGTCAGTGCAAGATCATGTGTTGGCAGCAAAAATGCCGCCGATGCATGTAGTAAATAAAAATCATGCAAAAGTAAAAAAAAAAAAAGGCCACTTATGCATTAGAAAATTTTTAAAAAAAAATTACTAACACCCTAAAAATGATCAAAATTGACATTTTGATCAAATAAAGACTACAACGGGTTTCACGATTTTTGAGAAATCATGGTGAGGGAATGTTGTAAACTTTCCTAGGATGTCAGACAACTTCACTTGAGATCAAGAGAAACTTGTCTCTAATGACGAATTTAGAGTGTAGATTATGAAACGAACAAGTTTCATAGGGGTTGTTGACAAAACGAGCGTAGCTGATTTTGGGAACAACACAAATATATATTTTTGAATGGGATTTTGGAAGAGGTGTACATAGAGCAACCTGAGGGGTTATCACTATCAGGTGACAAAGACTATGTTTTTAGATTGAAAAAGGCTCTTTATGGTCTAAATTAAGCTCTTAGAGCTTGGTATGCCAGGTTGGACAGGTATCTGTTGGATCAAGGATTCAAAATAGAAGTTGTAGATAGTAATATGTATAGAAAGATAGAAGATGACCATCAGTTGATATTTTTTGTCTCTGTGGATGACATTATATTTGGTGAAAATAATGAGAACATGATCAAGGCCTTTGCATAGGTGATGAAGAAAGAATTTGAGATGTCCATGCTAAGATAACTATCATTCTTTCTTTAGTTGAAAATCACTCAATCTAAAAAAGGGATATTCGTTTCACAAGCCAAGTACATAAAAGAGATGTTAAAGAAGTTTGAGATGGAAGATTAAAATGCAGTTATCACACCTATGATCATAGGGTGTAATTTGAGCGATGAAGATGAGTCTCCAAGGTCAATCTGACATCATATCGGTCAATGATTAGAATTTTTCTATACAGCACTACCTTTAAACCTAACATCATATAAGAAGTAGGTTTTGTGGGAAGGTTTCAAGTAGATCCAAAATAAAATTATCTACAAGTAGTCAAAAGGATACTCAGGTATCTCAAGGGGACTGTGGAGTTTAGGTTGTGGTATCTAAGGAGCAAGGATTTCAATCTGACAACCTAACAAATGCAGTTGGGTAGGAAGCCTAGATGATAGGAAGAGTACTAATGGAGGAGTTTTCTTCTTAAGTGGGTGTCTAGTTTCATGGATAGGCAAGAAAAAACCATTAGTAGCATTATCCACTTGTGAGGCTGAGTATATTTCAGTAGCTTTATGTTGCACTCAGGTTCTATAGATGAGATAGACCTTAAAAGACTACAAGGTGGAGTATGATGGTCATATCCCTATCTATTGTGACAATACAAGTGTTATAAGCATCTCAAATAACCCTATCATGCACTCAAGGACTAAGCACATTCTTATCAAGTATCATTTCCTAAGAGAGTAGGTAAGTGAACAAAGTGTCAAACTTGAATATGTTTTTACACAGGATCATATTGCAAACATTTTTACTAAGCCACTTCCAAAAGCAAAACACCTAAGATAGGAATTAGGTGTAGTTCTTGCTCCTAGAAGTCACTAAGGAAGTCAAGTGTTTAGGGGGAGCTAATCAAGTGGTTCATTATCTCCAAGTGCAGGTGAGTAGTGATGAGAATGTATGCATGGAGATAGAGGGAGCATGTGTGTATGATGACTCATAAACTCATATTACTATATGTTGAGTGTTTTAGTTACAAAGAGTGTGATCCAAAGAGTTGCAGACATCACTTTGTCATTTATGTCAAAGGGGGAGAAATTTCATAATAAGGGAGAAGTTTTTTAGAGTGGTTTCCATCAATGATGAAGGGGAATATTGTTTAGTATAGTCATTGATGTCAAAAGTGCATCATGCATGAGGTTGATGTCAATGAGAGAGTGTGCCTAGTTGGTAGTGTGTTGATGTGACAAGGGGCATTGATGGATTATTATCATTGAAGGATGTTTTCATGAAAGATATTTTGAAGGAAAAAGAGAGAATTTGAAGGCAACTAATGCCTTATGGTTTCATGAAGGTATAAGTCTTTGATTAGCCTAAGCCTAGTCATGGCATGAAGAGACCTTATGAGAAGGTATGAGCATGGTGGCTTAGTGAGATGAGTGCACACAAGAATGAGTGAATGTATGAGGTTACTTGAGCATATATATGAGTCATTTTATTATTCATAAGAGTCTCAAGGTGAGCCTACAGGGGTAGGACCTTCAGACCAAGTCTATACCTAAATAAATTCTAGACCTTGCCTAACTTAATGAGGTATCATGATCTATTGTCAAGGCATGTGAATAATGTATGGAAATTTTCAATCATGAGATAGTTTGATTAAGTATGTGATTAAAGTGGATATTGCATTGAATAAGGCATGAAGTTCATTTTTAAGGCCTAAAATGGTTTGCAAGTCAAGGTCTAGAGAAAAAAGAGAGAGAATGTGGCCTAATGAGGGGTCATGATCATGTTTCAAGGTGTTTAAGATAATTTAATAATTTTTAGAGGTGATTTATGTTTTTTCAAGTTTGTTCATGTAGTTTGAAGTTCTATTTTAAAGGACAAGGCATGAAAAGTTGCTTGGAGGTCTCTTGAGTGCTCAGAATGAAGGGTTCTCAATTGGAGAAGGATTGTATTGTGCTTATCATGTCATCAAAATTTTGCATGGAAACCTAAGAAATTAATGGTATATGGGGAAGGGTCATATCTCAAAATTTTAGGCATTAGTTTTTGGATTGAGGGGCTATGCTTTGTGAACGATCTTTAAGAGTGGAAATAAGTTCTAACCCTTTTATAAACCTAATAAGGACCCAATGTTGAAGATGTTGATCAAAAATGATTATGATTGATTGAGTTTATTAGGTAAGATATTTTATCTTGTATTGGACTCTCCTAGGTACCTCTAGTTGGTATTGGCTAGAGAGAAGAGAGAGAAAATGTTGAGTTACAAGCTTGTTTCTAAAGAAGTTGCTATATAAATCAAAAGTTACCTTGGACATAGTAAGAAAATGAATAAAAGAAGAAGGTATATACTCATGTTTCATGTCCATGAAGTTTTATAGATAGGTTCTCATCCTAAAATGTGCTCAACCAGTCATCCAAGATAGTTAGTCACTAACTAGCCTAATGGTGCAAACAGTGAAAAACTTAGGTAGCAATGAGAAGATGAATTGGAATGTGTTTTCATGATAAAATTATGAAACCAAGTGCATGGATATGTTTTTAAGTACATGGAAGACATTTTCATGTTTGGTATAATTTTTGGAGGTAATGTTTGTGGTGAAAAAGTTTCTCACAAGTTGACATGTCTGGTTCAAATAAGATAGTGAGATATATGGTCATGAGATTGGTCTATAAGACCAATATTTTCAATTTCACCATATGATATTTCTATCTAATAATGGTATAATTATATCATAGGATCATTTACATGCATAATAATTCATTTAAATTTTCTATACAAGTGTTGGAGGTCTGAGTCACCATGACTGGTATTTAAGGAAAACTAGTAGTTCTAAGTGAGTGAGTTACAAAGGTGTTTTAAGGCTCTATGCCCTGAGTTGAAGTGTATAATGCATATGATAATATTTTTGAGGTCATGTAAGTTTTGTATAAGTGATTTATTTTAATGTTTGTGTGGATAAATGATGTGTAATCTTCAATTGTTCAATATAGACTTTTATGTGTGTTTAAAGGCCTAATGTGAATAGTGCTAATAGAGTGTTTCAAGCGGTGGTTGGACCTAAACTATGTTATGGAGATAAGAGGATTTTGGATAAGGCATATTTGAAATTTGTATGGAAATTTTGAGTTATTTATAGAGGTGTATAGTGTTCCAAGGTGTCATAAGGTAACATGTCCTAAAGTAGGCCTAATGGAATTAGGTCTCCATGAGACCTAAAGAAGGATTTGGTCTATTTGAGTAATGGCCGACCTAATGTAATGATTTATTATATCTTCTAATGTGTCCTAAGGCCTAATTTTTGGAAAATATCAGTGTTCAATTGTGTGTGTCTGACCAAAAGGTGTATGAGCAAGAGGCTCGTATAAGAACAAGGCCTTTTAGACCTAATTGGTGAGTTAGTGGAATATTGAGAGGAGCGTATGAGATATAAGATCTTTGAGTGTAATAAGGTCATATAGACCATTAGAATAAAATATAGGGAATTTCATGAATATCTAATAAAAAGTATGAGTATGAATATCAAGGGCATATGACCTAATTAGTCTTAAAGAGACCTAGTTGAGCGAAGAGGCCTAGAAGATAGTTTGAGAGTGATAAGAGTGTGAAGAGCTAAAGAGGTGGTAATTATCAGTTGGTTGAGAAACATAATGTTCTAAAGGTGATCAAAAAAATCAAGTGGTTGAGTTGGTGTTGAGCCATCTAGGGGATTGGTGCTTCCTTGAAAGTGGGTACTTACTAAAGCCGAGTTAAGTGGGTGCTTGGCTAGTTGGGGTTGGTGATCCATGTAGAGTTGGTGCTTCACTAAATTTGATTCTTGTATTATAGGATTGTAAATTTAATTCTTGTATTATATGATTGTAGTCCATTTATAGAGATCAATGGGTTTTCTTCTCCTTGATGTTTTCCCACATATGTGATGTGTTTTTGTATTTCATGTTCATATATATGGTTGTTTGTGCTTTGATTGATCTCTATGTTTGTATGAATGGCTCATAAATGTTAAGTGGAATTAAATGAATGTTTTTTAATACTGATTCACCCCCCTTTAAAACATTTTTATTCCAACATAGGTGCCTTCCTTTTACCTTTATCTTGATGTAATAGAGTTGTTGAAGCTTGTGGTGGTACCTGTGGTTGCATTTGTTGTTGTGTTCAGGGTATACTTTAAGAAACCCCTCCTTTAAAAAAGGTGTAAAAATTTGGCAAAAGGTGTAAAACACCTAACAAAAAAATTTATTTTTTGTGGCAAAAAAAATAGTTTACAAAGAAAAAATAATAATCTCCATTGGCGAATCATTCATAGTCTCTCAAACAATGTGTAAAATCTGGGCGAATTGTGTTATTTTAAAACCACAAAAAAGTTATACATTGGTGAACAAAAAATAATAATCATAGTAAAATTTTATTTTTTTGGGCGAATCATTTCATTGTATTTAAGGTTAAAAAAAACATACGCGAAGTCGATGGCATCAGAGGTTCGCAAAGGGTTTCATCAATTTGAAGTTGGCAGTTGCAAAACCATGAGAAAGGCTTTAACAGGTCTATCGCAATGTCACTGTCAAAGTGAAAGTTAATAGTTTGTGTGTTGCGAAACCGTGAGGAGGGCAGAGATCGCATCATCGCCAATTGAAAAGATAAAGGAGTTAACATTGTGACTTTGTGAAAAGGAGATTTCGCGGCATCAGCAGTTAAATGATGGTGAACTTTTATGTTGCGAAGTCACGAAAAAGGGAGATCACACCATCAGAGGTTTTTTCTAGGCATTTAGTCTGTTGGTTGTGAGACCGCAGAATGTTAATTTAGGCAATTTTTGCATGTTTGCAGCGGTTAAAGGGAAAAGACTTCCAGCAGTCGCAAGACCGTGATGGCAAGAATTTTCATGTTTCAAGGTTCCAATAGAAAGATATGGTCATCTTGCGAAGCCATGAAAAGTTAAGATGAAGCTGTCTTCGCCACTTCGCATTGGTTAGAAGGAAATGGGTTTTCACAACTACGAGACCGCGATGTGAAATGTTTAAGTTCTGAAGTTGTGACAGAAGGGGAATCTCATTGGAAGAGGATATAAGGCTTATCACAGGATCACAAGGGTAAAGTGAATATTTGATTTAACAGTTGCGATAGCCCGAGAAAAGAAAAATAAGGGTTTCGCAGTTTCGCGAAAAGAATTCAAGGTTAAGTTAAACCGCTTGTGATAGAGCGTAGAAAGAAGGGTTTCATAACTCATAAGATTTTAAAGCTTGAAAGGACAAAAGAACATGTTTTCAAATCTATTATCTGATTCCTGATAGTTGATGAGTTGACATTCTAAGGCAAATGAATAAATTTGGTACTTACTACTGGTCGATATCCATGCACATGCAAGCTTTTAAAAATTTAAAGTCATTAACGTCGTCACCAAGTTACAGAAAACTAGTACTACTATAAGCTAAACATCCAAGGATTATTCAAGTACTAGTTATCGAAGCAAAAGGTTTACAAGGCAAATTGAATTATCAAACATCTAGAGCTAACAGAGCCAAAAGAATTTGCAGTAAGATCAGAATGGCAGAAGCAGAATCATCAATAAAGAAGGGCACTGGAGAGAGCAACAAGGTTTCATTGTCTGCCAAATTTGCAGAAGAATGGTTGAAGATTCTCCCTAAATCTATCAATGCTCAAAGTGCTAATGTCCACGCATTTAGAGACGCTTATAGCTTCTATAGAGATGCTCAAGTACCGTACACCAATGGAACTGAATTGTTCTGGTACTTTTACAAGAATAGGGTGTATAAGGTTCCCATCTCAAATCCATGGAGAATTCATGAAGGATGATAATTTTATCAAGAGTGAAGAATTCAAAAGTTTTATGTATAAAATCAAAGAGAATGAACTTTCTTTGCATGTAAAATGTGGAGACACAGATGAAAAAGTGACTGACATTACTAAATCACAATTCACTTCATTGACTCAATCTCAAATGTGATGCTTCTATATCCCATATGGACTCCAGATCCTGAAACTGAAGTCTGACTAGTACTAATAGGTTCCTCTTCATTCTGAATCGGGTATTCAAAATTCATAAAATCTTCATCTTCATTTTGACTTTGAGACCTAAATTCATCATTTATGTTGGAGTCAGCAATAGAAGTAGAACCACCATCTTTTAAAGTGTTACAAAGGCCTCGTCTTTCACGTGTGGAATTCCAAATGGCCAATGACCTATCATAAGAAAAATCTCTAACATTGTATTGAGTTACAAACAACCTCAAACAAGTTTCCAAATTTTTGTCTAGTTTGTTTCTGACATTTGATTTCAAAAACCCCAATGCACTGAAAACTCTCTCATCTTCCACCGACCCTAATATCATTGTTTGACATAAATCAACAAGTTTGAAATATTCTGATATTGAAGTACGTAATACTTCACTCTGACTTATCCTTTTCCAGAGCCTTGTTATTGCACGACGATCGAATGGATTCTCAAAGTTTTCCATCTAATTTTTCATACACAATGCAAAAAGTTTACATTGATTTTTAAGATTATTTGAATCTAAGATTCCTTGTATTAGTTGTCCATTGCAATCTGTATGCTTTGAAAATTGTGTTATCAATTCGTCAAGTTTATTATGAAACAAATTTTCATCAGTTGGATTATGTCCAAAGTGTTTCAAAAATTGAGGAAACACACAACTCATGGCTTCAAGAATTTCTTCTCGAGGGAATCTTTCACAAATCTCACTTGAAAGTTGGTAGGAAATAGACTTCACATTTTCACTAACAGATTTAACAATCTTGTCAAAATCATCCTTTCTAACTGGTAGTACTCTACCTCTCTTGGTTGTTTTAGATTGGTGCATTGGTATTTCAAATCCTTTCACAAACACACATAGTTCATTTTTCCCATTGAATTATAAAAAATTCTCAGCATGATTCAAATCTGTAATTATCTCCCACCTTGAAAAAATTGGGCTATGACCTGAGAGATCTGAATACAAAGAATACAGAGCCATGCATGTCATTTTATGTAAATCAAAATACTCATGAATATACATAGTTCTATCTTGGGCTTTCTTAACAAGTTTGTTCATTAAATCTAGCATGGGGAGAAGACTGGCTAAAGTTAATAGGTTCTCTATATCACTTAACTTATTTAACAAATCAGGAGCTTTGTCCACTGTAAGGAGTTGCTCATATAGAACTCCAATCAAGGATTGATATTCTGCTAGAACTCATTCTGCTGGTCCATGCAAAGATATCCATCTGGTCTCAACATCCTTAAGAATCTTATTTCTTGCTGTTACTCCCTCAGAAAAAATCTTAAATTTTTCAAAGCGTTTAGGACTTCTGCAAAAGTACGAGTGGAGCTCATAGATTAGATCTTCAACTTTTGACACTGTAGGAAAAGTACTTACAATCTTATATGCTAAATTCATTCGGTGGGCCATGCAGTGTATGCCAAGCATGTAAGGTGCAAGACTAGTTTGTAATCTTGCACAAAGACCAGTCCTTTGCCCTTGCATTACTGCAGCTCCCTCAGCTCTGACACACACTAACTTCTTTGCAATTGTCAAGTCATCCATACCAGCAATTTCATTCAAAGCTTTCTTAACTTCTAAATATAAATTTTTTGTAGTTGAATTGGCCCTCATTTTATGAACACAAAGTAGATTAGCTTGACGGACATGATCTTTTACAGTATATGCATGCATACAGACCCAAGCAGTGTTATCTACCGTAGTGACTTCATCTAAGGATAATGAAATGAACTTGGATTCTTTTACTCTCTCCGATACATTTTGCTTTTCCACCTCAGCAAGACAGCTTGCCATTTCCCATCCAGCGTATATTGACCAATGTGACATAGGATAGTGAGGAACTCTAAAAAAAGATAATAAATTACCATATTCTAAAAAGTCTCTCATAGGACGCCCTCTAGATATAATATGAAAAATAACACTCATCTGAATGGTCTTTGCCAAGTTTGCATCATTGGTTGCATGTTGAAGCCCATCCTTGATTGGATTGCCACTACTGCCACTATCAATTACCTCTATTTTCTTGAAATGATCTTCATATTCTATGGCATACTTAACATGAAGGCATTCTTCCTTTGATTTCCATCTCACTGACACTACTTCCTTTCCATCTATGATTTGTTTTTCATAAACCTTACCAATATGTTTTTCTATAGTGTCGAGCTTTAACTGCAACTTTTTCTCTCTTTTAGTTTTCCAGGTACAAATCATACACTTGCATTCTATTGGTGGTTCATCATTGTTTGTGACTGGTTCAATAAACTAGTACTTTGCTACCCAATCAACCTGGAAAGTCCTTTTCATTTCCCACTCCCGCCCCATTTTTACATTCCTTTTTCTTTTCTTCCTAACAACATCAATATTATCTTCTGTTACAGCATCTTCTGTTGTTGGAACATTGTTATCCTCGTTTGATGCATTTTGATTTAATTGAATAACAACCTGCTCTTCTAGTGGTGGTGAGGTATTGTGATTTCCTTCTGCACTTGTACTTGCCAAAGTTGGTGGACCAAAAACATTGTCAATTCCAAAGAAAGCCTTTATGGTAGTATCTCTAAGTTTTCAGCATTTTGATGTAAGATTAATCCCTTCACTGCCCTTGGGGGTTTTACCCTTGTCACTTCCCTGAGACTGAGCAATATTAGTTACAGACTCACCCTCCCCTGACATCTTAATCCATTGATAATCCGTTTAAACTTTACTTCCCTGAGAATAAGCAGTATTACTTTCAGACTAGGAATTGAAACTTAAAGAAAAAAAGTTAAATTTCAAGTCTGATTTTTGACAGTTGGTGAATCGACATTCCACGGCAAAGGAAATAGGATATTGACCTTAAGTGGTCAATATCAATGCATGCAAGCTTTAAAAACCATTAACATCGCTAGCAACTTTCAGCATTGCGTCCACTTTTTGAAAAAATTCTAATGAAAATGAGATAAGAAAGGAAACTATAGATAAGCTTTTGATTAAATTAAACTACATAAGCTCAAGGAGAGTATTTTACAGTAGAGCTACACATACCAGTGTACCACCACTTGTGGAAGCTATCTCTGGAGTCTGAGTCTTGCCTGCGATGTGTCCTGCGCTGCCATAAAATTTAATGGAGTGCCAGTGGAGCGGTATTTAGTGAATGTCTCATTGCTTGGGCGAATTTAGATTTATACATATTACAAATCAATATAATTACCAATTTACCATGCCAAATAAGCTGACTCCTCCACGACAAAATGAAAGTGTGTTGGCGAAACGAGCTGACTCCTCCACTTCCCATAACGTGAAACGAGCTGACTCCTCCATGGTAAAATGAAATTGGGATGGTGAATTCTCCCATACTACATGAAATGGAAACTTGAAACCCAACGAACATTCCACAATAAGCGTTACTTGGTTGGCTACGTGAAAGGTGAATATCGCCAGGGAAAAACTCAAACGTAACATTTGCCTTGGCGATTACAATGCTAGGCAACCAGGTAAACCCAACAAAGCTTGGCGACTAGGAAACCATGGAAGGGCTCAGAAATTGCCAAAAATAACACTGGCAAAACGTCAAATTCACCAAAATACGAAAATTTGCCACTATATTATACACTAGTTGTGTTTATGGTTGCTTTAATGTTGGTTGTTGCCCTTCTGAAGGAATATATTGAAAAGGTGGAACCTTCCTCATACCTAAATTTTTTTCCCTCCATACTTCATCATGTGATTCTATTGTTATAATGAATAATGGCATCAAGGTCATAGTTAGAGTGGCCAACTCATAAACTTTAATCTGAATGCCATAGTGTAGCATTATAACTTACATATATTGTCTCAAATATTGCATGACATCTTGTGGGATTATTGGGTAAATTTTTATCAAGGTTAGTGCCTTTATCCACCATGTATTAAACAACCACAATTATTCATAGTACTACCCTATTTTAGTTTATGTGATGTTTGTATGGGCCATGGTAAGCCAAAAATTTGTAGTAACATTGATTGGTCCTAGTGGATATTTCCTCTACATAAAGCACAATAGTAAGACCAAAAATTGATATTGAAATGTTTTCAAACCACCTATAAGTACCTTCTCAATATTGGTGCTGAGTTTTGATGATAAAAACTTGGTCCAATTAAAGTCCTCCAGCAGATGTATCATGCGATATACAATATCAATTCCCTTCATTGTCTATTTGAAATGTTTGGTAGTCTACCAAAATCTTTTTGTGATTAATTCAACCATAATGTGCATCAAAGCATCCTATATTAAATCAATCAATATTCCTCTACTTGATCTTATGGTATACTTATCTTGAACATCTGAATGGATCGGTGGTGTGGTAGATTTGTATTGGAGGAGGGATTTACCATGATTGGAGAGCCATGTGGCTCTTGCCATAGCTAGAACATCAATCTAGATTATAATATATTGGAACAAATGGATAGCCCCTTGATTATATTGACTTAAAATAGTGATCATGACATCAAAATCTACCCAAATATAGGGAGCTTAATCAACCCTTATGTGTCTAAACCTTGCAATAGATATGGGAGCACTAGGTCTCTGGCTTGTGCAATTTCTTATGGTCTTAGAGAAAATAGGGTAGATTATACTTAGTCAAAAAAATGAAAAGGATTTGGGTCATTGTATTTATTTTTTCATAAACCTAAGCCAATCCCCATCTCTTCTTTTTACGCATTTATCATAGGGATCAATAATTAAGATCGATATGTGGTTGTTGTTTTAGCTTGGGATGAACACTTGATTTGATGATTTAGACTTTGGTATGCAATATGTGTGCAATGAGGTGTTTTGAAGGCATATCAAAAAAAATTCTTGTTGACTAGAGTGTGTAATTCTTGAGTTTTATCGATATCCTTATTTTTATAACTTTTGGTACCAATTTTGTGTAGTCGACTGTTTTAAATGCAATTAACTAGGTATGCACGAGTTGTGATCTAAAATTAATATAACTTGATACTTGCTTTATTTGATTATGAACCTTTTTAGATCAAGACTCTTAATTTATCCCTTGATAACTACTTGATGTGACGTGATATCCTTCTATCTTCCTTATTTCCTTTATGACTCTAGTTATCCATTTGCCATTCAATATGCATCAAGAAAGATGCAAGCTCTTCAAATGATGTGTCTTTAATGGTCTTGAATGACCATTATTTGTCCTTTTTCCATATATGTCTTATCATTTCCACCTTCCCAAACTTATTTCATGGCCTCCAGTAGTTGGTTCTAATTATTCATCATTAGTATGTTGTGAAATTTTATTGCACATTATGACTATAACTGCTTCTTATTGGTTACGATGTGTTGTGATGCCAAAATCACAATACACAAACATACTAACATAAAAAAACAAAACACATAAAAAACCCAATGTGAAATAAAATACTAACTACATGGTGTCACTTAGTACCCACTCATTTTATCAATAGAATGATACAGATTAAAGGTATTACGGCTTAAGCCTATAGCCATTTATGCATCCTGGTAGTATGATTCCCTAAAAATATTTTAATACAATAGTACCCTATTGTGAAACTTCATGTATAATGTAGGGTCCTTTCTATATAATTCATATTTTTCCTTGGAATGCTCTAACACTGCTATCATATAGCAATTTCACTTATTCTAGGTAAAATTCTTTAGATTTCAAGTTGTGATCATGCCATGCCTTTTGACTCAACTTGTGTATTTGTCATGTATATAACACACTATCAACTTTTATCCATATTAATCAAGTCCAAAAACCTTTACTTAAGAGAGTCATGATCATCCAACCTCGTAATCATTACAATGTAAAAGCTCAAAACTATGTACTCCATAAGCATTACTGCTTCAAGACCATATATAATATAAAATAGAGTTAAACTAGTTGCCTCATTGTAATTTGTTTTGTAATGCCCAAAGAATCATAGGAATATGATCCTCCCAGTCATCCTTTTACACATTAAAAATATTTTTTATCATTTTCTCCAATACCTTTTTTATGCTTTAGCCTACTTATTTGCTTTAGGATGATAAGTTATGCTTTTGTGGTGTGATATCTTAAACTTTTCAATGAGATTATTGAAAGTGTTATTGAGAGAATGCATTCCAATATCATTGAAAAACTTAATAGGACATATAAACCTTGTGATGATATTTTCATATAAGAACTTGGCAGCGTCCTTCACATTACAACTTAGAGTCGCAATTGCTTCCACCTATTTGGTGAAGTAATCAGTTGTAGTAATAATATACCATGCATGACTTCACTTTTTAGGAGGAGTTATAGGCCCAATAAAGTCAATTTCCCATTTTTCAAATGGTTACTCTATGAACATTGGGACCAATGGCATCTTGCCATGTTGATTTGGCTTATCCATTCATTGGCATACATCACAATGTTTGGCTACTCTATACACATCCTGAAAGAATGTAGGCCACAAAATACCACTATGTAATATTTTACCTGCATTCACTTCACTTGTAAAGTGACCTTTGGTAATTCCTTGATGAGCTTCCTAAAAAAATTGTGGTCATTCATGCTCTAGTGATACTCTGAACAACACATCATCTCTTCCCATCTTATACAAAAGTCCATTGATGAGACTATATAGTATAGCCCATGAGACCATTTATTTTTTGTCCCTTTCCAAATAGTATGCATGGAAAGTTCCTTGATTTAATAAGTTATCAATATCCTCCATATTATCTGGAATTGCATTAGCACTACATAAGTGTGTATCTGGGGATTCATCTTCTAGTTCTTTCGGCTCCTACCCATTGTGTAGCCTTCTTAGATGATCTATCCTAAAATTTTATCAGCCTGGATTGACATTGATGAGGAATTGAAACTCCTAAAATAGAATAAGCCACCTAGATATGCATCCTCCCAATAATGGATTGTTAATCAGGTAGCACAATGTTTGGAAATCCGTAAAGAACTCAAATGGTGAAGCCAACAAGTAATGCCAAAACTTTTGCAATGTAAACACCATAGCTAATGCCTCTCTCTCAGTAGTTGTATAGTTATTTTTTGTAATTGATAGTTTCTTGATAGAAAAATGTATGGGATGATCCAACCCACCTTCACCTGGCTATGCTAAAATATATCCTACTATATTACTATAAGGATCCACATGTACGTGGAATGGCTTCTTCTAGTCAGGAAAAACTAGAATTGGTATTGTTACTAGCCTTTGTTTTAGCTCACTGAATACCACTTGACATTCTACTATCCATTCAAATCATGTATCCTTGCATAGTGATTTTTACATTGGCATTGATATGGTTGTGTATCCTTTGATAAATTTTCTATAATATCCCATATAACTAAAAAATGTGTGCACTTATGTAGAGTTGGTTAGAGGTGGCATCCCTACTATTATAGAAATCTTAGTTCGATTGACCAAAATACCATCACTACATACTGCATGACCCAAAAAAACACCTAAAGGTGTAAATAACAAACACTCATTTAAGTTGAAATTAATGTGCAAAGTGTGAGACCATTCAAGCATTAATATCAATTTTGATAAATGTTCTTTAAAACTGGGAGAAAATAGCCCAGTCATCCAAATAGACTTCCAAAAATTCATGAATGAAGTCTTTAAATGTATTTAATACAGCCCTAGAAAATATTATAGGCATATTCTTTAAGCCAAAAGGCATTACCTTATATGCAAATGATACCCTTTTAGTTTCAAAGTTAGTCTCAACTTGGTCCTCCTTTGTGATGATAATTTGATGGTACCCATTGAAGCCATTTATGAATGAATACACTCCATGTCCTATGATGGACTCAAGTACTTCATCTATGAATGACATTGGGAATGGTTAATTGATGTAAGCACCATTGAATGTGTGATAGTCCCCACATGCTTAAATCTCCCCTGTTTACTTTGGTTGCACAACAATAAGACTCACACATTCTACTTTTTCAAATAGATAAATGATTCTAGTTTCTTGTATTCGATCTAGTTTATCATTTACTTTTATTTTCGTATTGGGGTTGAGCCTAGAGGGACACTTTTTAACAGGCCATGCATAATATTTCAACTACATATGCATCTTTCTCAAATATGGATTTCCACCTTTCACTTCTGAGAATTTGGTTGGGAACATATCTTGATAATCCCTTAGTAATTGTAAGGCCTCTAAAATTTACTCTTGCCGCCAATAGTCTCCCATAGTCACAAGTTGAGGAGCCAACTCTATTCCAATATTCTCTTCAATATTTTTAGGGGCTCTTTGTATACTTTTCTTGATCCACTAGGAAGAACATATTATGAAATGTAGTTGCCTTCCTATTGTGGGATGTTTATGTTGTTTAGTCTTTTTTCTTCGACTTGCTCTATGATTTGAACTAATTTTGGCTCAACTTCCCACTCAGGTTCAAAGAAACCTTCTAGGTTCATATCTCCATCATTATCACTGGACTCTATCAATTCCTATGTTATTATATTACATGGCTTAAGAAGAGCTTGTTCTTATTGACTAGCCTTATAATTTTGAAGGGTCAAATTCAAATCTTACCTAGCTCCCTACTGGGATGATGATTCATCTATAGTGGTTAAGTCTTTAACTCATCTATCATAGAAATATTTTGATTTTTTGTAAGGTATTATGTACCAATGTATTATCATCTTTGAACATAAAATTTTGGATGAAATATTTATGCACATTCACCCAATGTTTGGTCTCTCTCATCTACTCTTAGTGCATATACCATACCATTGGTAGAGGTGTTAACATATGAATGAAAATGTGCACCCAATACCTTGTCTCTGCTCCTTGTGCATTCCATATATCCATGCACTGATGAATGTGCAACTCAAGACATTGACCTTCTTGAAAGAAAGGCCATTTTAAATTCACAGTATCTAGTAATTGGAATCTTGCATGCAAAAATTTACATGCTTCTTCCCAATGAAATTCTAGATTTATATGCACTACCCACCAAGTTTCAATAGTCCCTTTCAACATATAGTTAAGTGTGTTGACTCATAGATACAGCTTCATCACATGGTGTTTGATCCTCAATATAAAAATATTAAGATCCTCTATCTCAAAGTATTGAGGTATTTGGAATTCAATAGTGAATGCCATACATAGAGGTCATATCTCATTATCTCTCTGAGCTTGACTCGACATATGAGTGTCTGAGTTACTACTTATGGATGATGTGATTTCCCAAAGTAGATCACCCTCTATAGTAGATTTTGTGTAATCTATCATTATTGCACCTATATTATACATGAAATCTACTTCAAATTTTGTGACAGAGTGTACTAATAGAGAAACACATACTTCTATCTAAACCTACCTAGCTAGAGACTTTATTACAAGCTTGTACACTGGTCACTCTTCTTGTTGTGAAGTATGCATTTGTGCAACTTAATACTCTACAGGTCACAAATTAATTTGCCTTTCATCTTCACTGACCATAAAACAACTATTATCCCCAAACGCATAAGGAGACTCTAGATATTTTAGGATGATTGTAGACACCTAAATAGTGTCTAACCCTTGGTCACCTTCCCCCTTGGTCCATTCCTAACCCATTCCTAAAAATTACTAATTTAAAATAATAAACTTATTTTGAATTAACCCCCCTCCTTGGACACATCACCCATGACACCTCACCTAGGACACCTCGCCTTGGACTAATTCCAATCCTATGACTCACCCAAGACCTATTCCTACTTCTCTCTAACCACCTAACAAACTCTCGTGCGTATTTAGCCCAACCCTCGACATTCTCCAATGGATAGTGCACTTGGCAGATGAAAAATGGGCTTAGTGGCTCTTTTTGCCCGTTCTAACCCCGCCGACGTCGGTCAAATGTTAGTCGACGCCGACGGAATCGCCGACGTCGGTTATACTTAACAAACTTTTCTGACTCTTTAACGATCCCAATCAGAAATCAGCTAATCTCTTGAAGCAAATCACGAATCCTTCAATCTTCAATCTTTGACCATCTGTCAATCTACCAAATCTCTCAATCAAGCCTCTCACTCTCTCCCTCAGGTGCAGCAACAGCTTTAAGGTTCTCCATCAACAACAGGTTCTCCACACAGGCTACATCAATAGCAGGTACGGGAATCATCAGTAGCACACCTTCAACAAGGCACAGGTAAGTACATTGTCTATGTTTTCTAGTCATTTACTTCTATGTATTATGAATTAGATTTAGCATTCCCTCTCCCCAAACCAGACTGTTAACTAAGCTAGACCGAAATCTTTACTTCTCCATCTCCCTATTGCCTCTGTCCTCTGTCAGACCATACACCCTGTCCATTCACCCAGACTCTCAAACCCAGACCCAAAACCATTCAACCAAGCCCAAAACTTTGTCTCAAGACCACCCAAATAAACCCAAACTCTGACCAGACCCTGTCCACGGACCACAGACTTAACCAGACCTCGTCCAAAGACTTTTGCCTCTACCGATGCCGGTCACTACCCCAACTGACGTCAGCATATTAATCGATGTCGGCACCTTGACCAACCGACGCCAGTGACTGTGATTAGTTCGACAGCTTCTTTCAAGTAAGCCTTTGCTTCCCTTTTTCATTCCATTTCTTTATCATTTCAATTCTTTATCATTCTGTTGTTTATCAGACACTTCTTTTTATTGACTAGTGGGTTTATATCCCTTAAGGAAGTTTTCATACTTCTGGGATCAAGCTTTCGCTTGACAACCCACCATCTGTCCATTTAACGCCTTCTTTTGTCCAAGTTTCTTTTCTTTGCAGGTGTCATTCCTCCACAGCCAAAGAGGAGTACCCACAGCATCTGGATTACGGTGCGCAGACTATATCCAGGTACACATCAAGCCTTGACCATTCTTTCTTAAGTTTCTTAATTCTTCCTTTGAATTTGAAAGCAAAATTTGAATAGAAACATTCTAGCACGCCCGGTGGGACCCCTTTAGGGCTTTGGGTTCCCTTTCTTCTTTGTTCATTTAGGTGCATTAGGCTTCTTCCTCTTCACCTCTTTCTTCTTTTCTAAAGACATCATAAGCAGGAAATAAAAAGAACTTTTTCTTGCATTTCTAGACTAGTCAAAAAAAAAAATCATTTTCTTCAACCCTTTCTCAAACTTGTTTTCATTCCAATTTAACATTTCGATTTGGGGCTTTAAAATATACTGCATTCCATTTATTGCTTTCTTGCATTTTCTTAGTCCACACTTAGTAATTAGTAAAACGCATATTGAATAAATCGTAGATCACTTGATGTTACACAACCAGACCACGTGCACTTAATTAAACACCAAACTCACTTGAGACAAGGCCTGACTGGAATTTCATCACCTAGCGGATACCTTACCCATCCCGGCAATCCTACTTGGATTTCACCACCAAGAGGAAAGCCAACTCTGTTCTCTGGCAGAGTCTAAACTATAGGGAAAGTATATTTTGGCTAAGCGAGACCAGCTAACCACTGGAATCGTGAAGTGAGGGGAGCTTGCTCCTTAGCACCAGGCTTGTACGGAACCTAATACAGACTTTTGAGCACCTAAACATACCTGAAACCATCTTTAGATTACCTATTATAGGACCCTTCTTACAGCCAACTTCCTCAAACATCACATTAAGGCATAAGCCACACGATCTTAATAAAATTATTTCTAGGGATTTAACGCTAGGATCTGTCTGTCATCATCATATTTTCTATTTTTATCTTTTTTTTTTGAGCTGGTAAGGACGTCTTCTTCATTTCCAAAAACTTTTTTTTTGAGTCTCTGGAAAACACAGTAACCGACATCGGTCCTGTAACCGACGTCGACAACTTTTCTGTACCAGCATCGGTCATCTGACCGACATCGACAGTATTCTTAACCGACATCAATTTTTATACCAACGTCGGTCTCTGTCCTTTCTCTTTTTTCTAAAAATAGCAAGCTTAAAATCCAACTTTCTGACTGTCTAAACATCCATTCTGGTTTTCTGAGACTGACAAAACACAGTTTTCTAAAACCTGACTCTTTCTTGCCTTGAATGGTTTTGACACGCAGTCAAACCAAGGCCCTTCTTGACCACGCTAGTCAACAACCGCTTCCACCTTCACCATCTATAACCAGTCCTATAATGGAGTTCAACTCGGAGACTGAAAGAACTCCTACTCGCCCAACCCTACCTCAAACTCCTATTGTCCCAGAAGGGGACCAAGATTTCACACGATTCTTGGACCTTAACGTCAAAGCCTTACAACACTATCTCGCGCATAGCCAAATGCGAGACTCCCTAGGCAACCCAATCTATGGGATATCGACTTCCTTAGTCGAGACAAGAATCACATCAACCGCACCTACAATTTAGCCACTAGACAATACCTCCACCAATAACCCAACTGTGTCTTACCTTCAAAACGTAACCTCTCCATCTAAACCTACCTCCATGGGGGTTCCGATACTCCCTCAACCTCAAATCACTCAACCAAACCCCACACCTTTCCAAAACCTACTAGTCTCTATCCCCCCTACTCTTGCACCTATCAACACAAGAGTAACTGTTTACCTGTCAACAAGCGTGGCTACTCCTCAACCATCCTTGACGGCCCCTATCCAACTTGTGCCAACCAACCCCATAACACAAGTGCCCTTGGCCCCAACTTTCGCTCCAATAACCAGCTACCCATATGTTGCGTCTACGCAACCAACCACGTCATACGCCCCTCCCAATATCTTTCAAGCACCTTATAATCTAGGGGGCGCTCCACCCGCCAATCCGTCAGCAGATATCATCAAAATGCTGATGGATAAGATGTCTAGCTTAGAGACCTCCGTTTCTAGCTCACGCAATGCTCTCTCATATGAGCAAATTTGCAATGAGCTTATTCATCCTTCCATTCCGATTAGACCATACCCCAACCAGTGGGAGCCTCCCAAATTTTCTCGCTTTTAAAGCAAGGAAGACCCACAGCAACACTTACGAGCATTCAGACATGCCTGTTACCTTATTGCCCATGACGATGCATTGCTCTTGCGCACATTTCCTATGTCCCTTTTTGGCGCTACACTTGACTGGTACAGCTCTATTGCCAGCCATTCCCTCTTCACCGTTACACAGCTGGCCCAACTCTTTCTTGATCACTTCTCCATTAACATCACCAAGAAGGTCTCGATCACAGACCTTTACACTATCCGCTAATTCGAGGATGAATCAATAGCTGACTTTGTTGCTCGCTGGAGAGGCCTTATCAATCAACTCTCCTTTTCTTTACCTCAAACTAAACTTATTGAACTATTCTCCCGAGCTTGCGCCAAACATATTTCTTCCACTTTAAGGGTTCAGACCTTCTGTACCTTCGATGAAGCCTTCACGATGGCCCGTAAACTTGAATTATGTGCCATCGAGGAGAATAAAGTCAAGTTGCAGAGCAAGAACCCCAACTCTAAGACTAATGACTCTTCTTCTTCTAAACCTTCATCATCCAATCCTAAGTCTAAAGCTTCAGCTAACGCTGTGGTCGTTAGACCTTCGTCCTCTTCATCCAATCAACCTGAGCCATCCACATCTCAGAGTGCCACCTATCAATTCTAGTAGAGATACGTACAAAGACAGTATACTCCTCTTGGAGAATCATACGCGTCTATACTAGAAAAATTTGTTAAACAGGGAATTCTCAACCTCCCCTAGATTCGACCACCACCACAATTTGATCCCTCACTCACCATCCCTGCGTGGTATAGCGAAAATGACTTTTGTAATTTCCACCATGTCAAAGGTCATGACACGGGAAATTGTAAAACCTTTAAAAACATAATCCAGGACATGCTTGAAAAGGGTGAGCTCATTCTAGATAATCCCAATGCACCTCCAAATCAGGGCATCAATATCTTCAAGCAACCATTCCCCAATCATCCACCAACCCAAAATAATGTCCAGACCTTGATTGACAACACGCATGAACATGACATTCAAACGGTCAATACGGTCTCGCCCTTCATCCCCAACCAACCTCAAGAGGTTAGTCCATCTACCAGTCCATCACGTGTGGACGAACCTCTTTCCCTAGATAGTTCTCCGTCAATCTCTCTCATCTTGGAAGATGCCTCAACCTTACCGGCACCACCGGTCTCACCATCCTCCTTTCTTCTACCTATGGAGGACCTGACCTTACCTACTCCTCGACCGCAAGTGGAGGGCACCATAATCCCTACCCTTTACCCGCTTGAGGAGCCACACTCTCCAGTTCCTTCTCCACCAAGACAAGAACCTGACTCTCCATCTTCTTCAATCAACAACAATCCAGTTATAACTCCCACACACCTTGGGTCCGAAACTACTGCCACACCTAACACATCTTCTCAAGAATCCAAACCTCATCCAACATCCTCTCAACCATTTTTTCGACTAGTGGAGAAATTAGAACTTCTCCCTTCAAGAAAAGTGGAGCATCGGGGATTGTGGAAACATCTTAAAGTTCTTCAACATTCTCGTGCCCTCTCATCTCATGCTGCCAATCCTCCCAAGGTAGAATTGCCACAGACTCCCAACAAAGACCAAATCCCCGCTTCTAAACCTGCATCTACCCAATCTAAACCGATCAAGTCACTCGGTGTTTGCCCTCTCTCTACCCTCACTCACCCGTAAGTGAAGGTGGACTTAGACCAGACCTCAACCAAAAGTAGTCTTCCAACCAAATCGAAGAAGACTGCCAGACCACAGAAGTGAACCCCTCCTCCACTGTCAACTTTGCCCTCCATCTTAGGTCCTCATCCTTCTACCCTAATCGGTGTGCTTTCTACTCCGACCCTTAACCAAAACAAATTACCTCCATTACTTCCTTTGCCAACTGCAAGTCAATCCCCTCTCAAAAATTTGGCACCTCTCACAAAGAAAGTGTCGTCTTCACCTGTCACCGCACCACCAACCCAAAAGGTGGTACGAAAACCTTCTTCAACATCCCCCAAGCAGAAGTCACTAGCGCGTCATGCATCAACAAGCACAGACCCCTTAGTAGGTTCATATGCTTTGATATTACGCCAACTTTTGCAGACTTCTAGCATTACCCTTCCTTCTATCAAGCCATTCCAACCCCTCGGGTCAAAACCGTCTTGGTTCGACGACACGAAGATTTGTTTATACCATCACATGCCAGGACACGATGCTGAGACTTGCTGTGCCCTCAAGGCAGTCGTTCACTGCTATATGGAGAAAGACACTCTTCTCCTTGAGGACACTCTTGACCAACCCTCGACACCTTCCCATCTAACCTCTTCAACCACATCAACATCTCACCAACAGGCCATGACCCCTTCTTCACCTCCTATCTTTGAAATCAATGCTATTCATATAACCACTAGGTCACAAAAGGACAAAGTGAAAGAAAAAACCGCTATTCCTTGGACCTATCCTTTTGTCTAGGCACCTCAACCACCGAAACCCAAGATTTCCATCTTAGGTGCGTCCCAACCCACTTCTTCAAAGGCAATCACAGAATCTATGATAAAACAACTTCACCAAACGCTTGTGAAGATGACCCTATATGACCTTATCCAAAGCTCCCCCCAGCATCGCCAAGCTCTAATCAAATCCCTACAGGCAGCTGATGTCCAACCTAAAGACCCTCAACCACTAGCTGCACTAGTCCATTCTTTATCCCCTGTCACCTCCATCACTTTCAGTAATTCTGAAATTCCTACCTCTACCTTGAAAGATCAGGACACTGCCCTTTTCATCACAGCCTACATTGATCAAACCCGTATTAAATGAGTTATGATCGACGGGGGCGTTAGCATTAATATCATTTCCACCCACGCCTTTGATCAATTGGCTCTTCCAAAGAATTGCGTATCGAAAACCGACGCAATCCTTAGATCCTTTAATGACACCACCGCTAACACTATTGGCCCTGTTGTCCTCCATATCTGCGTTGGTCCACGCACAATCCCAGAGCTCTTCTACATCATTGAGGGAGAATTCCAATATAACATGCTATTAGGGCAACCTTGGATCCGTGCCATGGCTTGCATCCCTTCAACACTTCACCGTTGTGTCAAATTTGAACATGACAAACAAGTCCATGTCATTCCTGCCGACCCATCCCCTTTTAAGACTTGTAACACAACCTATCACCCAAACGACGTTCTTATCCCGCTCAAGGCATCAACCCAAACATCGTCTCCATCTGCAGAAGCGTCAACTAGTACACAAACAGTGGTTGCCACCACATCATCTTCTCAATTAACAACCAAGGACCCCATGGACGATATCTTCTAAAGACTTTCACTGGGGGAATATCACCTACTTACTCTAGACATGTTCCAGACTCCTCAAGAGTATGGACAGCTTCATCAAAACCCAAGCTATGACTGTCAGATCGGAATGGTCATTCCTTATGGTCCTCCTAGCCTTCAAACCAATCTCGTCTATGGGGGGTTAGATCAAGCTCCTACTAAATCAAATCCTTCCTCCTCGCCTCAAATCTTCACATCCAATTTCTCCTTTCTTGGCAACCCCGCCTTTGCACATACCTACCTTTATAGGTGTGCATGGAAGGGTTTTGGCTTTGGACGTTACGAACAAGGCTCCCATCAGCCTATCAAAACACTCAATGACGATAATGCCAAGAAACAGTATGGACTGGGTTTCCAAAAACCCACTGAGGCTTCCACAAACCTTTGCTCTGAACCAACCATCGACCGAACTCTTCCAGACTCGCCTATTCTTCCATCTTCACCTATGGAGTCGGTATTTTCCATCCCTCCTAGTTTTTTTTTTTTTACATAAACACCATCCACTTGGAACCCCTAATCTATCAGCTCAATGGGGTTAACAAGTCTCTCCCTCTCATTTATCCTAGCATGATAGACGATGAATCGGCAACCATCAACACAGTCCACTGCATAGACGATGACGCCATTCTTACCTATATGGGTGCCGATGATTCTTTCATGCAGCGCTCCCTCCCTTATGAAACACAGGTTATGTTAAATGAATCAACCATTGACATTAACCTTTCATCTTGTGATGTTCCTCAAGTCTTAAAGATTGGACAATCTTTAGACGTCCAAGCGCAGGCCGACTATACCACATTTCTCTCAAGCAATCGTAAAGCCTTTGCCTGGACCTACGCTGACATGCCTAGCATCGACCCTAACATTGTCACTCATAACATTGTCACAAACCCAGAGGCTAAGCCTGTTAGGCAAAAGCTTCGCAAAATGCATCCTCATGTTGCATTTCTTATCAAAGAAGAGCTTCAACGCCTTCTTTCAGTCTCCTTCATCCAACCCATCGATTATCCATAGTGGGTCTCTAACATCATTCCTGTCACCAAGGCGACTGGGGGGATCCGGATCTGCACAGACTATCGTGACCTCAATCTAGCTTCTCCCAAAGATGATTTTCCTCTTCCAAACATTGACCAACTTGTTGATCTTACGGCTGGCCATGAGATGTTATCACTCATGGACAGATTCTCAAGATATAATCAAATCTTGATTGCACCGAAAGATCAGCACAAAACCACCTTCATTACACCATGGGAAACTTTCTGCTATTGAGTCATGCCTTTTGGTCTGAAAAATGCAGGCGCCACATATCAACGTGCCATGACTTACATCTTTCACGATCTCCTCCATAAAATCATGGAGGACTATGTCGATGACCTGCTCGGCAAGTCTAAGCTTCGTCGCGACCATTTGACTATCCTCAAAATCATCTTCTCTCGCCTTCTTCAGTATCAGGTCCGTCTTAACCCCAAGAAATGTGTCTTTGAGGTCCTCTCAGGAAAGCTCATGGGATTCATTATTTCTTTTCGTGGCATCGAGATAGATCCTGCCAAAATTCACGCTATCCTCGAAATGCCACCTCTAACTAATCTCAAACAAATTCGCAGTCTACAAGGGAAGCTCCAATCCATCCGCCGTTTCATTTCACAGCTTTCTGACCGTTGCCAACCCTTTCATCACCTCCTCAAGAAGGACGTCTCCTTTAAATGGGATAAAGATTGCCAAGAGGCTTTTAACACCCTCAAACGCTATTTGGTTTCTCCACCAGTCCTTATTCCACCAAAAGATGACCAACCCTTCTATCTCTACATCTCAGCAACCAATCATTCGTTAGGTGCCATGATCACGCATCGAGACGAGCAACACCGTGAGCAAGCAGTCTACTACATAAGCCGAACACTTGTCGACTATGAAACTCGGTATACTCATACCGAGAAACTCTGTTCGGCATTAGTCTTTGCCACTACCAAGCTTCATCACTATCTTCTCAATCACAAAACTTTTGTCATCACCCACACTGATCCTCTCAAATACATGCATTCCAAACCATATCAAAACCAGCGTATGGCTCGTTGGCTCATGCTTCTTGCTGAATTTGACTTAGAATTTGTCCAACAAAAATCTATCAAAGGGCAAACAATCGCTGACCAACTAGGGGATGCCCCTCTTCCCGACAATCAACCTTCTCAGTGCGAGTTTCCCGATGAATCTATCGCCACTCTCTCGACTGATGACACATTCTATCAAATGACGATGTTCTTCGATGGCTCTAAATGTCAACTCGGTGGGGGTGTGGGGGTCATCCTCATTTCACATGAAGGTGAACCCATGCCCCTGTCTTTCAAACTCGACTTTGAATGTACCAATAATATGGCTGAATACAAAGCCTTAATTTTGGGACTTCAAACTGCCATTTTTTTAAACATCAAGACCATCAACATCTTTGGTGACTCACAACTTGTCATCAATCAAATCAATGGTTCATATCTTTATAAAAATGAAATTTTACAAAGGTACAAGCACCGTGTTGACACTCTTCTAGCATCTTTCGACCATCATTTATTGCAGACTGTTCCTCGATCGACGAATAAGTTTACTGACACCATGGCTTCCCTCGCCTCGCATATTCCTTCTTCTTCATCATCCTCATCAAGAATTTATGTTATGGTACATCGTGTGCATTTGCCTTCATACATTTCCACTGACATCAATCTCGTCCACACCATAGACTCTAGTCCACAAGATGTATGGTATAAACAACTTGAGGACTACTTGGCTCATTCTCTCATTCCTCCCAACCTCTCTAGCAATGCACGGCGGGGTTTCATCAAGCGCACCGCTCGCTATACCATGCTAGGGGGCCTTCTCTATAAAAGAGATTTTGACGGCCTTCTTTTTCGTTGTTTAAACTCCACTGAAGCTTCTCATGCTGTTAAACAAGCCCATGACGGGATTTGTGACAGACACTTCAGTGGTAACTCGGTTGTTAAGCACATCCTTCGCCTGGGTTATTATTGGCCCACTCTTCATCAAGACTCTAGCGATTATGTTCGGCGTTGCATCAAGTGTCAACAGCATGCTAACTTGCTTCATCTCCCTAGTCATGCCTTACAAGTTGCTCAGGATTTTTGGCCTTTTTCACAATGGGGCTTAGATCTCATTGGCGAGATTAACCCTCATTCGTCTCTTCGTCATCAATTCATCATCACTGCCATCGAGTATTTCACTAAATGGGTGGAAGCTATCCCTCTCATCTCCACAAAAGCTGACAAGATTGTTGACTTCATCAACACCCACATCATCTGTCGTTTCGGTGTACCTCACAAAATCATCACCGACAATGGCAAGTCATTTAAAAACAAGACCGTTCAAAAACTCTGCGACTCATTCGGCATCAAACTTAGCTTTTCTTCGCCTTACTACCCACAAGTAAATGGGTAGGCCGAGGCTTCTAACAAAATCCTAACTAAAATTCTCATGAAGGTGGTCAACGACACTGGAAGGAATTGGCACGTTCAAATACCCTTCGCTTTATGGGCCTACCGCATTAGCATCCGAACCTCTACGGGTGCTACCCCTTTCTCTCTAGTGTACGGAACAGAGGCTGTCTTACCTCTCGAAGTACAGATCCCGTCTCTTCGCATTTCACTCCATGACATTCTTTCTAATGATGACTTTTGTCAAGATCGATTAGCTCAACTTGAGTTACTTGACGAGCGTCGTCTCGCTGCCCTCAATCATCTCCATGTCTATCAAAATCACATCAAACGTGCTTATAATAAAACTCTGAGAGAACGAGATTTCAATATCGGAGACCTCGTCCTCAAAGAGAACAAACATGTGACCAATATGGAATGGAGTAAACGAGGCAAATTTGCTCCTAATTGGCTCGAACCTTATATCATCACGCACAAGTATGGATCAGGGACTTATCGTCTGTCTTCTCTTGAAGGCTGACCAGAACCTGAGCCCCTTAATGCTTTGCATCTACAACCATTCTACTGTTAGTCAAGTACTCATCCATTTGACATTTAACTTGAGCTCGTCCCTTGAGCAATCTTTGTCCTTTTAATCCTCAATCCATTTCACCCTTTTTTCCCTTAACAAAATCCTCTACAACCCTTTTATGATGTACGGATGCTTCGTCCTAATAAAAGGGAGCCCTTGACCTTCTATAAGTCTTGTCCATGACTCAATATTCTGTCAAAAATAAATCAAGATGTCAAAATATCTAAGGTCATAAAATCAAATCAAAAAGTAGACTGCTCCCTCGAAGGACAGCTGCACTATCATTGCTATAACTAATAGACTGCTCCCTCGAAGGACAGCTATTCAAAATCTATAAAGCAAAGTATAGACCACTCCCTCGAAGGATGGCTATGACTAAATCTTGCTACAAATAGCACTTTTTTAGAAGCTTCCCGCATCGATCAGCTTCACAAATGACCACCAAACAAATGACATCTTTATGTGGACTTTCCGCATTGATTAGTCCACTCTAAAAAATAAAAAAAAATAAAAAAACGGGTCATGGACTTGACTTGTAGTTGTCTCAAAGTCTCCTCTAAGAAGGGGCAAAGTTATCCATACTCTAAAAATGGATTACCCTTTTCCTCCTATCATATCACCTACTCAAGGGACTTCGAGCTCACTTTAATGTCAAAAGTGATTCGATTACCGCTTTAACTTAACTATGGTCAATGATGCAATGCATAAATGGGGCTCTTCGTTCAAACAACCCCTGTCTATGTTGTCTTTTTGGTCCTTGTCAATAAAAGGGCACTTATGCCTTTTACTTTCTACCTACACTTTGGTCACATTCAACCACATCATTTGTCAAGACGATTCAATCCGACTCTTTTCAAACCACTCACATAGCCTAATCATTATGGTTTTCATAGACATCAAACACATGGAAACTATCAACCACACAATTTATGTCAAGCATAAACCAATACTTGCTAAAGCATAAATAGACCTCAATTCATTTTTAGCAAACATCCATCACGAATATGGATAGTTGCTAGGGATGAAAAACCTTGACTAATGTTACAGCTTACACCATTTGGAAAACGCTGTAGCATCATCTCCTCCTTGTCATTTCAAGCACGTACCCTCAGACATATGGGAAATGCTATATCCTTATCATAACCAAAATCAACCACTTCAATCTTTTTCCTCCCTTTTTGGGAGAACTACATTGGCTTGAGGCCCTAACGACAAGGGCTATGTAGGCAGCACTCAGTTGACATGGGGTCTTCTGGGGTTAGCTCGGCCATTCTCTTTGTCACTTTCTTCCATCTCCTTCTCTCGTCACCTGCCAATCACATCACAACTAATCACATATTTTCATAATCTTTAGCATAATCATTTTCATCATTTACATCATAATCATCATCACACAATTAAGCATTCACATCATATAATCTACAAGTCATAACATAAATATCACTATCACATAATCCTTACGCATCATCATCTGATCTAAAAGTCATGACCATTCTCATTATTAGCATTATCATAATGCATCATCATCATTATAATCATTTACCATAACATTATCATCATCACATTTAATTATCATAACATTATAATCATAAACATAATATCAAAACATGCATCATTATCATAATCAAAAAAGCTCAATACATTAAACATTCAACAACATCCATAACACATCAATAATCCAAAACCATCATCATATATATATCAAAATAGTTTATACAATCACACAAATCTGTGCCTCTGTCTCTCTCTCTCAACAAAATATAATACATCTCGTAGCAACGGCTCGCAGGCCGTTATATACATCAAAAATGAATCTCTAGGTCTGCCCTCAAGGCTGTGGCTGTGGTGGTGGTGGCAGTGGCCGGGAAGAGGCTGTGTCATCTCCTCCCTCTGATCTGTGCCGTCTGTGAGACCCAAAAGTTGTCGCTCGAGAAATAGACCTCTGTCGGCTCTGCTCTGCCCGCATCTCTAAGTATCGTTGTATCTGAGGGAACCCCCTGATGACCCTCTCATAATAAGCAATCTCATCCAGTGCATCACTGTATCTAACTAGAGATACAGTCTATGATGGACCCATCTGCCCTGCTGCTGTGCCCTATCCTGACCCCTATGGCTGTGGCTGACCTAGGTGCACTGATGCTGACAGTCCTACCCCCTGTGAAAATGATGGCTGCTGAGATGGCTGCTGCAATGGGCCCTGCCCTCCAAAGCTCTGACCTGCCATTGCCCGTCCCTGGGCTGCAGCCAGCTGTCCCTGTAACAGAGTGACCTACCCTGTCAATGCTACCACCCGACCTATCATCTCCGTCAGCTGCCCTATAACCCCTGCCAGCTGTCTTTGCAAAACTGTGACTTGGGCCTGAGCCACGTCTCTCTCTTGCCGCACAGTGTCCCTCTCCTTGCGGGTTGTATCCCGCTCCCTCGTGACAGCCTACAAATCCAGTTGAGGACCCACATGTATGCCTGTGTACTGCCCTGACCACCACACCATGTAGGCCTCTGTACACCCTGGGTCGGTTATCCCAGGTCCTGCCGGTAACTCCTCAAAATCAGGCTCCTTTGTCTCCTCTGGCAGTGGGAGCAGTGCCTCTATATCATCCCGCCTGTACTGTGGGAATGCAGGAGGTACATCCTATAGCAGCCCGTACTAGAGCCGCACTCTCTCTGCTGAGATCCTCTCGAGCTCACCGGCTCACCTACCTCTGACCCATCGCATGCTCTGAGTCCTGACCATCTGCTCACCCTAGTCTCTGAATGTTGGATACACCAAGTATGGTCTCCAAACTATATCTGCTGGAATCAGGGCCTCCAATACCCCTCGATAGTAATTAATATCCCTGACCACTCCATCCACCCGCGTCTGCACCATCATCTCGTGCCATCGCCTAAATCTAACCCTGAAACCAGCCTGGATCGCCACTGGGAGGCCGAGAGGTCAAGTAACCACAATATGCTCGTATGCCCAGCAGTGCAAAAGGTGGCCTACACATAGACTGGACCATCGCCACCGACTGATGCCCCATAGCTCTTTGTATATCTGGGCCAAAAAGATGGGTGCCCAAGCGAACACTGTCTGCTACTCTAGGATGTCCATCAAAACCCCGGTCATGGCCATCGGGAACCTGCCTCCCTCCGCATCTGGCAATGCATACACTGTGATGCCGATCATCATCAAAACCACCAGCCGATGTGTGCCCTCATCTGCCGCATACAAAGGCTCATAGGCAAAACTGGCTGAATGGTAGCTCATCTCTGTGACATGCTCCCCAAACAGCGTGACCATGTGTATATCATGCACCTCTCTCGAGCACGCATAGATGTCAGCTCTGTGTACCGGCAGCTGCAAAATTTGGTACACGTCCTCGACTGTGACCGTCATCTCGCCTGTGGGCAGGTGGAAGGTGTTGGTGGCATGGTCCCATCGCTCAATCAATGCCACCATGAGGCTCACATCTCTCGCCACTCTACAGTAGCGTCTCAGACCGCCTAGCCCCACTGTGCTCATCTGAGCCCACTCCTCGACCGTCACGCCTCCACGCATCTACATCAGCAAGGTCAAGAGGCAATCTCGTAGCATCAGAGTCTGCCTCACCTGCATCCATCTAGGGTCAATCTCATGTTAAAACCCAACCATTCTGACTATCTATGCCTAACCCGACACTCGAAAATCCCTTTGCGTAGCTTTGACCTTTCGACTTGAACATTTTTCACCATTCTTTCTGACCAGGCAACCACTGACATCAGTTAGCATGTCAGTGATGGCACTCACCTAACCGATGTTGGTCACTTAGTGACTGACGTCGGCAGGTTAGTGACCGATGTCGGTTGCCTGTCGGCCGACACCGGCAGAATCGCTGATGTCGGTGACTAGTTCGGCCCTAGGGCCGAACGGGGCGAGCCCTAACAATTAGGGCTTCCCCTCTAAACACCCCTACACCCCCCAAAACCCTATACAAAGACTCCTAACCTATCATAGACCCTTTATCCACCTTCCTAGCTACCCTTCCCTCTCGATTTCTACCTAAAACAACTAAAATCTCAAAAATCCAAATACAAAACACAAACAGTCCAAATAGAGTTCAGGGCCCTCCTACCTCATCACAGCATCATCGACGTGGTGGCACAATGGGTGCCACTGGTGGTGGACCTTCTGCGGGTCCTCTACTCCCCTCTGCCATCTCTTTCGTGCCAATGACTCTGCACACTCCTACTGGCCCACACGCATCCCTGCAGCGTCCAATTGACTCCTTCTCTTCACCAATGCCTATCTGCCACCTCGCACCACTCCTCGATCAGCTCTGGGTCACTTTCACTCAATTAACTCTAGAGCTCCTTTTTTCTCTCTCAATCAAATTAGCAAATGACTTTTGGTGGGCCGCCAATCCGATTTTATCAGATTTGGCAGGCTATCGACATCGGCATCGGCATGCCCTAATCTGTCGACGTCAGCCAATCTCTGCTGACATCGGCCATTTTTGGATACCAACGTTGGTTTCCCTTATCGACGTCGGCATCCTTCCAACCCCTTTTATTCTTAGCCATGATCAAAATCATGCCTCCAATCAGTCAGTCCTCTAGACCACGTCATTTTGGCCCCCTGGGGCACACTTGGATCACTTTTGCCTCCATCCATCGACCACCAGACCTTGGAGATCGTGACCATCTCCTCTAACCGCGACTACTTCCAAAGCAATTTTGCCTTGGTTGTTTTTGCATGTATGCTACCTCATGATTGGTTAGCAAAATTGTGCACACACTTTTGACCTTCACAAGTATAAGATCGCAAGCCAGTTGATCCGCACTACTTGTGACTTTTTCATATTTTTGGGAGCACTTCCTAAGCCTGGGATACCTGGAACACGATGACCATTGGAGCTTCAGCTTAGATTGAATAACCCGATCAGCTATGACTAATGCTGGGGCCCGATTATTTCAATTTTGGCACTCCTTGACCCTCGACCTGTGACAATTTGCCCTGACCATCTTCGTGAAGTGGTGTACCTACAATCACAACTTTTGCAGCATTCTCACTCTATCTTCACCCTTTTCATCCACTCTCTGTCAAATCAGCACTTGATTCCAGGTTCCCTTCTCTCGACTCCTGCTTTGAGGGGGGATACCTCATCCATAATTGGGGCAACCAACCCTCGCCTATTTTTGTCTTGCAGTTCACTTGAACAACCAACAAGACGAAATCAAACCTTATCCCATACCTGGGGCAACCGACTCCTGTTTTTGTCTTGCAGTTCATTTAAAGCAACCAAGAAGACAAAAAGGGGAAAATGTAGACACCTAAATAGTGTCTAACCCTTGGTCACCTTTCCCCTTGGTCCATTCCTAACCTATTCCTAAAAATTACTAATTTAAAATAATAAACTTATTTTGAATTAACCCCCCTCCTTGGACACATCACCCATGACACCTAACCTAGGACACCTCGCCTTGGACTAATTCCCATCCTATGACTCACCCAAGACCTATTCCTACTTCTCTCTAACCACCTAACAAACTCTCGTGCGTATTTAGCCCAACCCTCGACATTCTCCAACGGATAGTGCACTTGGCGGATGAAAAATGGGCTTAGTGGCTCTTTTTGCCCGTTCTAACCCCACCGACGTCGGTCAAATGTCGCCCGATGCCAGTGGAATCACCGACGTCGGTTATACTTAACCAACTTTTCTGACTCTTTGACGATCCCAATCAAAAATTAGCTAATCTCTAGAAGCAAATCACGAATCCTTCAATCTTCAGTCTTCGACCATCCGTTAATATGCCAAATCTCTCAGTCAAGCCTCTCACTCTCTCCCTCAGGTGCAGTAACAGCTTCAAGGTTCTCCATCAGCAACAGGTTCTCCACACAGGCTACATCAACAACAAGTATGAGAGTCATCAGTAGCACACCTTCAACAAGGCACAGGTAAGTACATTGTCTGTGTTTTCTAGTCATTTACTTCTATGTATTGTGAATTAGATTTAACATTCCCTCTCCCCAAACCAGACTGTTAACTAAGCCAGACCAAAATCTTTACTTCTCCATCTCCCTATTGCCTCTGTCCTCTGTCAGACCATACACCCTGTCCATTCACCCAGACTCTCAAACCCAGACCCAAAACCATTCAACCAAGCCCAAAACTTTATCTCAAGACCACCCAAATAAACCCAGACTCTGACCAGACCCTGTCCACGGACCATAGACTTAACCAGACCTCGTCCAAAGACTTTTGCCTCTACCGACACCGGTCACTACCCCAACCGACGTCGGCATATTAACCGATGTCGGCACCTTGGCCAACCGATGCCGGTAGGACCACCAACACCGGCGACTGTGATCAGTTCGACAACTTCTTTCAAGTAAGCCTTTGCTTCCCTTTTTCATTTCAATTCTTTATCATTCTGTTGTTTATCAGACACTTCTTTTTATTGACTAGTGGGTTTATATCCCTTAAGGAAGTTTTCATACTTTTGGGATCAAGCTTTCGCTTGACAACCCACCATCTGTCCATTTAACGCCTTCTTTTGTCCAAGTTTCTTTTCTTTGCAAGTGTCATTCCTCCACAGCCAAAGAGGAGTACCCATAGTGTCTGGATTACGGTGCGCAGACTATATCCAGGTACACATCAAGCCTTGACCATTCCTTCTTAAGTTTCTTAATTCTTCCTTTGAATCTGAAAGCAAAATTTGAATAAAAACAATGATATACAACTTTTGACTAGATTTATTAAGGGGTATAAGTACTATCTTATCCCTTTGATGCACCTTTAGTTAATTGTGCATAGTGTTAATGGTCATTTTGCCATTATAGGCTGATTTATTACTAATTACAGTAGGATAATGGGTCTCTATTGTATTTATATCAATGAATTCAAAATCTTCATGAAAACTAAGTTTTGTTAATTTAATCTCAACATCTTCTAGCATACCAATGGGTTCCACCCTACCATAATCTACCAAACTGAGAGTAACTAGATTGTAGCCTAAGGCCACTCGACCAATGGTTTCTCAAGTTGATCAAAGAGTCATATTGACCATGTTACCAAAGTCAAATTTTACATTCAAAATCTCATATCTAACCATCTCAATGTTCATACAAGAATCAACATCCCAAGGTTTCTTAGTCTTAACATACCATACTACTTTATCAATATGTTTTTGACCTCATTGTGCGCACTCTAAAAGATTATACAAGATATTAGTGATGTTCTATGAAATATCTTAATTATGCAGGGTGTTGAGTAACTTCATCAAGTCTATCAAGGCACTCACAACACCCTCGTGTCTCATGATTATTACAATTTTCTCATACATTTTAAAATCAATGGTTGCATTATCACCTTCAGAAGTTGGTTGTTATTGGATTTATTGCATAACATGCATAACTTGGTACATCAAATTATTTTCAATAGCAAGATCAGGATATTTGTCCTACTATACTTTTTTTATCCCTTGATCTTATGGCATTTATAATGGTGGTAACTCTTGTTATTATCTTTATTTCCTATTGATTGTTTATACAAAGGCATTCTCCTTTGGTTATGTGTTAATCGTGTTTACATTGTGCACTGGTCTCTCCTTCATTTATTTCTCAAGCACTAGATAATATTCTATTTGGTGTTGACCTTCAACTCTGTAGTATACATAGTAAATTTGTCTATGTGGATTAGTAGTGTAATTATTCACATAGTGATTATATGCTCCACATAAATAACATTGCATAGGTGGTCAGGTTTGGAGGATTACATTTTTATGGTCTCCTTGATATCCACCATGATATCCTCCCCTATAAGCTCCCCTATATCCACCTCTATTTTTTTGGTATCCCTAACCTTGTGCTTATTATCCACCATACCCTCATTGTTGGATTTATTACACATCATACCCTCCATATTAGTACTGAGGGGAACTTGGAGCCCAATTAGATGGTTGTTGAAAGTTTGTATTGGTCTATAGTTGTTAATACTGACCAAAATATTGATAAGATGGAGATGATGTATTATTCAAACTTGCTAAATCCTAGGGTTGATACTAAAGTGATGAAATCATCTATTTAGAACTACTTTGAGTCACACTTGTCATCTCCACTTCTGGTCCTAGAATCACCTAATTTGTAGTTAATATTTATTGTGCTACCACTATGAATAAATTCTTAGTAATATATTCCTTCAACTCGTGTAATGCTTGGCAATACTTTTCATCATCATTAGTGGACTTATAAAAATTACAAAATAAACCCTATGATTTTTATATGTAGTGTTGAAAAGATGGCACTTGGAAGTTGACTGCCCTACTACCCTTTATATCTCACAAAACTCATTGTTAATCTTAAGATAATAATTTATATGAGTCCTCGTCTATAGTTTATGCACCATAAGCTTAGTTTAGGCTTCTTTTTTTCATGTATCTTATCCATTCTTCTCATTAATGCATCTATTTTGGCCTCAATCTTGGAACTAGCTAAGGGAGCATCCCCAAAATCCTCTATTTACTCTACTTGAAAAGCATTATATCGAGTGTCAACTTTATACAAGTACTAGGTCTACGCAATGGAAAATATAATTCTTGGTTACATGCCTTCTATAAACCAAGAATCCTTATCCTTGTCTTCTAGAAAGAATTCAATTTTGTTCATTACATCATAAAATATTTGATCATATTCTGCAACTGATTCTCCAAAATTTTATTGAAGCTCCTTTAGGTCTTGAATAGTTTGGCTTGTATATTTTTTTAATTTAAATTCCATTACTAACATATCTCTAACTTGCATAATGTCGAGGGTAGTTACATTTATTTTATAGATGAACTCTAAGGCTCATCTTGATAAATCACCTATGAATCCACACCTCTTAACATCATTAAAGGTTACCCCTTTTACATTTAATTTCATATCACAAGTTACTAAATATTTCTCAAGATCCATAAACTCATCATATTACATTAATGAAACAAACATACCTACATTGAGCCATAGTTGGGACATTTGTAATTATTACCCTAGGTTGTTGAATACTAGTAATTATGACTAAAAGTAGTTGCACACTAATGATTGCAACTTTATATGACTGCATACTATTCACTGCGATTATGGACTTCCATGTCTTAGTCTTTGTAGGTGTCTTAAAAAGGAATGATGCTTCTTATATTTTCTTCCTATCTAATACCTACTTTGTCTTTACACTTAGATTTCCAAAATTGTTTGAAAATGAAACAAACCAATCTATATCTAATTTTTCTCTTGTACTTCTTCTTTCTAATAATAAATTAGGCTGGGGGGATGCATACTCTTAAAATGAATGACTTCCAATTTGAATTTCTTCTAACTTTGAACTTGAACCTATGATATTTTTGCATTTGAATGTAAGTTCTTCCCAGTAACTTTCCTTCCTAGGTCCAGATAAAAACCCTTTCATTAAAATGTGATCTATCTTTATCGTTTAACTATTCTACTTCTTTCTTACCTTCTTCTTCCTACTGCACTATCTCCATGTTTGCATCATTTTTATTTACTTCTTTGTCTTCATCAGGCCCTTTTGTGCACTCTTTGCTTCATGCATATTCTCTCAGCATCTTTCCATCTTTGACATCTTATTTCCTTATCTTTCTAGATCTATCACTTTCTTCCTTAACTCTACTATCCGCAGTTAATTCTAGATCTCTTGCTTTATTCCACTATCTCTGTTGTCACAGTTCCCTTTCTAGTCCTAATATTTTCTTTTCACTCTGAGTCTTTTTATCTTATATTTTTGGGATCAAGTTCAAGTTTCTTTTACTCAACCTCACATCATTCACTTCATCATACATGCACCCCCATGGTGCCCAAAGTGACTACTCCATGTTGACTAGAGTAGGCACCATGGCCATTTCCACAACCAACACCTTCATTAAAGTAGGCAGTCACTGCAAAAAAAAATCTCCTTATTCCTTAGACAAATTGATCTTGCATAGCTTCAAAAGCTATGTATATTTGTACTAAAATTTTGAAAATATAACCATCAATTGTAGTCCTCATCTAATATTTTACTACTTAGGTCTAGTTTGTATCTAGGTTACATAGTCTATCTAACTTCTCTTCTATCTAAACTATAAGATCTATCTTCCTTGGTCTAAAACAATAATATTTCACCCTAGATAGCCATGCAACTAAAAATCTAGGTAACTAACACCAAAATATTTCATAGATTTCACCATAAATATGCTCTTGGATAATCTCTTTCGTAGTTGTTCCAACTCTCTTTGCTTTTTATTCTACAAAATTATGCATTCTCTCATCCAACCATCTCTCTATATCCCTTTATTCTAATAACCATCTCAACATATTTCATCTAATTGATTTCCATGCTCACCACACCATTGTTAATAAATGTTCTTGAAAGACTCCATAACATGTTAATTATAGGAAAATCTTGCACAATACAAGAACAAAGATAAACACGACATGGACTTAATAATTCCATATAGTTACTTCATAACATAAATGTACTTATGAAAGGAATAATCATATAAATAGCAAATATAGAGCAAGCTATCATATGTTAGATGAATAAAAGATGTTAAAGTAAAATAGAGTAATCATTACACATAGTACAATGATAAAAGATAATTAGAATAACCATATCAGGAGTATTCTAGTAATCTTTGTTACACATCAGAACCATCTTTCATTACATCTAAGCACTATATATAGATCATTCTAGAATTTTTCTCTTTACATTCTAGTCTTTTGATATACTCAAAAGGAAATATTATTCACATTCTTCTACCATTGCTTAAGCTTACAAGGTCAAATTCATTAGAATGACTATACAAAAGACAAACTCATATACTCTTAACACATGTCCAACCAATTCTAATTCATGGTTTTGATGACCTAGTTCCATACCCAATAGGTTTAAATATCTTTTCTTTATGTTGAAGCCTAACTCATATGAGAAACATGATTGAGAGTGGTAAGTGGTAAATATTGACAAGCGTATAAACTTATGGTATTTTAGGTGTTTATCTTTAGGTGGGAGATTGAATCTTGTTAAGTTAGTATTAGAAGCAACCCCTATATATTGGCATGGTTTAGTTCATATCCATGTGGGAGTTCCAAAAAATATTAGGAAGAGGTGCTTAAATTTTCTTTGGACTAGTAAAAAAGTTAAAGTTGTTATGGACCTTATTAAATGGGACCTTCTTGCTAAGCCAAAAGAAGGGGGCTAGGGTTTTTAAAAGATTCATTTTTTTGGCAAAAAATTGCTTGTTCTGAGTCTATGGAGACTTATTTCCCAAGAGATCTTGTGGCAAAATATCATCATGCATAAATATATTGAGCCTCTCCCATTAATTGACTGGATTCAAGAACCAACAAAAATGGCCACAAATGTTCTATCATTTGGAATGCATTGATTCAAGGTTTTCCTCTCATTGACAATTGGGTATCTTGTAAAATTAGGAATGAAGGAAAATTTAGGATCCAAGACGTTCCATGGGTGGGGAGTGGAAATGCATATAAGCTTATAACACATTTAATTGTTCAGCTACATGATTTTGGGCTTGTCACCCATTCTCAAGTTTTTTATCTTGCCATGACCTCTTTTTGGCATCAAGGTTGGCTTAAGGGCCATCTCTTAGGTTTTAAAGGTAGAGATAGAGAAATTTTGGATGAATATGTGGGTATCTTGATTAGAAGTAATGTGAGGATTAGATAAGGGGATAAAGACGATATTATTTGGACTAAAATCCAATGAAGGGGAGATATACTGAAAAACTTGAAAACAAAGCCATGTTCTCTTCTCATGGAATTAGTTATCATATTTGGTGGTGGAAAGCTTTTTGGAAGGTTAATTCTCCTTTAAAAACTATAACATTCATGTCGCTAGCTCTTAATAATACAATTTTAACTTGGAATACCTTATTGAGAAGAGGTTGGCATGGGTTAGGAAGATGTAATTTATGTTGAGTTGTTCTTAAATATATTAATCACTTACTCATTGATTGTCCTTACACTCATGCAATGTGGGATGAATAAAATGTATTGATTAGATGTCCAAGGTCTTGGCATGGGGATACACTTGAAGATTATTTGAAGAATTAGTTTGATTATAGGGATTTAAAGTAGTTCAAATATTTACCTTTTTTGTGACATGGGGGGTGTGGTTGGCTAAGAATATTTATGTATTTATAAATTTATATATCCCTCTTATCAAGTCCTATATTCAGATCCAAAGCATTTTTGAAGGTCTGAAAAAAGTTCAAAAATCGAATGTCACAAACAGATTTTTGAGGTTGTGATTTATTTTTCAAAGCCTTGGGGATATTTTGATGGGGCAAGCCAAGCTATTCTAGTTCATTGTGGTATAGATGGAGTTCTATATATTATTAGCAACCATTTTTTTATTTTAAAAATTACGTTGGGTGTTGGGACTAATAATTATGTGGAATTACTTTCACTCAAGTTGATCCTCAAAATTGCTTGGGAAAACAATCTAGATAGGTTGAAAGTGATGGGTGACTCATTGGTTGTTGAAGTTGGACATAATGGAGAGTATTTTATTGAGTCTGATCTTTGAACAAGTGAACTAATAGCTGGATTTTGCACTATTGTATCTTACAAACATGTTTATTGTGAACTAAATATTTTGGCAGATAAGCTATCCAAATATGGATTGTTGTTGATGCTATAATAGTGGATGAAGATGGAGACTAGGGATGGTATCTCATAGCCTTATATCTCATGCATTATCTTTGATTCTTGGGATTATTTATCTTATTGGAAAGATGATATTCCAATTTGTTTGCTCCACTTTTATGGTTGAACTTTTGGTTGTATTTCTTCTTTTCTTTTATTGTTTTTGTGATTCGGTCTTGTTGGTAGTTCTGGATCATTTCTTTGGCTCTTGGGGGTCATTTCTTGGAACATTTTATTCAATGCTTTGTGCATTTAAATTATGTAATTTTTTTACAATGCATAAAAGTTATGATTTTTGTATTTTGAAAAAAACTAAATAAATCAAAAGAAAATAAATGATTAGTCATAAAATAAAAGAGTGGTGAAGAGACACTAGAAGGTTATCATGTTTTTTCATCACTTTTTATGGTTATATTGGGCAAAAATAGTAGTATAAAATGAAAAAAAAATGGCCTAATACAAGATATTTTATGATAATTTACATCAGGATAGGTGACAAAACTCATATGTTAGTTTTAACATGTTTAGTGGTTGTTTAGGCACCATATTTTGAGTTTTTTAACTAACACTCTCTACCTCATACGATTTTGCGTCACAAAATGACGCATCAATAATTTTATCATTTTGCCTTTTTAAAAGTTTTGGAGGAGATATATCTACGTTAGAAATTCCACATCAAGTAATTCCTATGTCAGCACCATAAAACTTTTGTTCCTGATGCAGAATGCATCAAGGCATGTTGCAAGTAATGTAAATTATTCTAGGATTTTATTTTATTTATAAAAAAATAGCTACAATATACTATTTAATTTTATTTATAAAAAATGTAAATAATTTTAAATAATAGTCAAATACATATTATTAGTTTTATTAGTTATAGAAAGTAAGTTAATTATCAATTTTTAACATTTATTAATTAAATTTTAAATATTAAAAAATAATTTCAATAGAAAAATATTTGTTTAAACTAATTTAAAATAATTAAAAACTCATTCATCATATGCACATTATATAAGTTTATATTATTCATAAAATGCCTACAAACATCATTAGAAAAAAATCATACGATAATTTACACAATATTTTAAGGGAATCATCTAATCCCAAAAAATAAAGATAAAAATGTAATATTCTTCTTCTTCTTTATCACCATAATCAACATCATCACCAACACCTCCAACATGCCCACTACTATTATACTCATCTTCATTATTATCCTCATCATCATAATGCATCGAACATATCTTTACGGCCTAAAACATAAATGTTACAATATATATTAAGTTTCAAATTTAAAAATATGAAATATAATAATATTAAAAATAACATACATGATAAGGTGCACTTCGAGAGGTACCTAATGTTACCAACATAAAAATTTAAATACAAATAATTGAGAAACTATTTTAAAAACTATAACCTAATTCCAAATTTCTAAACTCAAATGAAATATTTGTAAAACTTAATCTTGTAATTTTAGCTTAATATTTAATTAGGATTTTATAAATGTATTTAATTAATACTTGGATGCATTTTTTCTACGATGGCAATGTATCTCATAAGTATTCAACCTTTCTCCATTTCCACTTATATGTGATCATTATGAGGTGGAATTTAAAGTTGGATTCTTGAAACAATAGAGACACTCATAACTAAACAACAAATAATGAAGAATGAGCAACATCTAGAAAAAATTAAATGGCATTAATTCACTTACACATGTCATAACAATATATTGCACTAAGATATAATTTTTGAGGTGTTGAATGCCTTTTTCAATTAGTCTACATTCAAATACCTTATTTTTTTTTAAATATTAAAAAAATTACATTATTCATTCAAAGTTAAATACATTGCAAATTTAAAATAAATTATTTATAATCTGGTATTATTTAAAAAATGATAGCTTGGATTATATTGTAGACACTAAAGTGTGTTATTAGACAATTGGAAATGTTAGTATTGAATTATCATTACCTCTCATTACTTATACATACATATATGGTTCTTGCACATCCTTTTCTCCTATCCACTTTCTTTCTATGGGCCCAATCTTCCCGATTCACTATAAGTGACCTACATGAATTCTCTAGTTTGTGTCTAACTTGCTCAAAATCATAATCAAACTAACTCTTGATCTTTAAGACATAGTTCTTGTCTTTATGGACACCTCCAAAAATACTCAGATGGTTTTAGATTTATAAAAATGTCCACCTCCTCTATACTTGTTTGTGTGCCAAGAAATGGTCATTTTTGAAATTTAAATTATTTTTATGGGTTTATTGTGTGAAAAATTACGCAAAAAAATGTCTATTTATACACAATAGGCATAAGCCTATTTCCTATCTATAACTTATCAAGAAGACATCTATATACATCTACACATTGAGAAGGACTCCCTTAAACTTACCAAACTAAAAACTAGTCACAAGGAGCAAGCCCTTGCCAAAACTAAAGGAGTTAAGTCAACTTAAGTTTGTCATTATCAATTTTCAAAATATAGATCACAAGATTTAATCATAATACTTGATCAAAATTTCACACATTCACTTAAAGGGAAGAACAACATCAATTTGATTTCCCTTCTCATAGTATTAGATAAATAGGCACACTCAACCATTCATTGGAGAGTGGTTGAGGTTAGCTCAAGCCATCACTCTTCTCCATTTTAACAATTTAATCTAATGTCAAAAGTGTATCTAGGGTTTCAAATTAAAGGAGATAAGGTGTTTATATTTATGCACATAAAATTCCATTGATATCGCATAAGAAGTCAGTTTACAAGCAAGCCTAATGGCATGTACCGAAATAGTGAAGCAAAATTTACAAGGATGAATTTGGAAGAAGGTAGATGCCTTCATCTAGCACAAGCATCTATATCCTAATGGACTCATCTATCTGATCCAAATACTTAAATTTCTTAATCCAAGTGGCTCTTAGTCAATTTCCAATCCTTTCTATCAACTGTACATAGTCTCAGTCCTGCACATACCCCAAATAGGATATGTATCTTAATCCTTTTAGTAATTTCCCTAAGTAGTAAATTGTAATTGTTCAATCATATTTTGTTGTAGCAATTAGATTTGTGTATTATTATCATAAATTTTACAATATAAATATTTCAATTTTTTAAGCTTGATTACGTTCACTAATCAAAATAAGGTTAAAAATTATTGGTGAATCTATTCCTTATATTGACCATGTCACACTCTAGGTTTTTCCTTAAGATTTCATCCTTATTTTTGGGCTTTCATATATTTTTAATAGGATTCTAGACCTAATTTCTAAGTTTCCTATATATTAAAGAAATAATTTTTTCACCATGACCCTAGCCTTCTACATATTTTCATGATTTTATTATAGGGTAAGTGCACAAAGTTGGGGGACAAAAATGGACCTACCCATGGAAATGATTTTCTTAAAATTTTATAAATCTAAACTTATATAAATAATTTGAGATAGTTACACTCAAAATTTGAAGATGGCATAAGAACATGAATTGTAGAATTTCGAGTTTAGTTTCCAAAATACTATTTTTTAAAAATAATGGTTAAGTTTAACTTGGTAAAACATCTAAAATTTTAAGAGGATCTATTTTTTTAAGAAAATAAAGTAGATAGATGGTATGTGGCCCACCATTTTTTGAGCATCATTTAATATTGTTTGAAACCCTTTGGTGAATATTTAGATAATATATTCTAGTATGTGTTTTGTATTTTTTTATATTTTTTCAATGAATATTTTTTTAATTAATTTTACAAGTAAATAGATCTTGAAAACTAACAAAAATATAGATAGTCAGTCGTGCAGCCCCCTAACTACCTCAAAAAAATGAAAAATGATTTTTTTTTAATGTGTGTAAAATTAGGCCTAGTTTGTGACCATATAATTTATTTTTTACTTGGATCAATGAAAAAAAATTACATAAATATGAATAGGCATGTATATTTGTGGCATGTAGTGGCCTAAAAAAAGTATAATTAGAAAGCAACATAGTTTGAACCCTTAAAATAGTCCAAAATTTATAAAAATCATATATTTGGAAAAAGGAGAGAGTGCTTGTTGGCATGGTAATAATTTTTTGAATTTTGTTGTTGAAATTCATAGTGTATTTGGCGATGGAAGTTGAAATTTGTTATTTTTTATCAAAACTCTTAGACTCAACTATAGATTGACAAGTCCAAGTCTTTGATCGAGAATCCAAGCCATTTACGAGCCAAAAGGCTTGGTTTTTTTAAATCAAAATTCAATAACATGTACACATTATAACATGTGTGCATTACAATGTGTACGCATTATTTGTTCATAACACACCAAAAAACTTGATCTATAGGTACACATTTTTTTGCTTATATCTATGTTTTTGAGCTCCCTAATAGTGGTGTATCATGATAATTTTAATTGTAAAGTGAAGTGTATCATGATAATATAAATTGTAAAGTGAAGTGTTCATGATAGGGGAAAGGTCCCTAACTTTGGATAGCAAATTAAGGTGTTGTGGTATCACATTAGACTTCAAAAAAAATACCCTTTTAATATGCCAATTGAACTACTTACAATTAAGGTTTTAAGGTTTAACCCATTATACATATTACTATATATCTGATTTTAACATGAGGTCATAAAAGGCATTTCTTAAACCTATGACCAAAACTTAACCTTTGGATTACCAATCTAGTTGTGCATTAGAATACCAATACTTGAGTCTTAATTGTCCAGATGTGATTGGTTCATTTAAATTTTATAGAGTAAATGTTGAACAAGTATATAAGATACTATGTATGCTCAACTTCTGGTGCACTTTAATATTTATACAATCAATACATGCTCCATCTATATATCACACCTTAACAAAAACAGGTCACTATTGGTACCTTTCCCCTATATACACTACCACAAAAAGGATGCAATTATATTTTGATAGGCTTTATGGCCTCAGTTTATAGGTTATGTGAAAAGATGATGAAAATGTTGAAATGTGATAATGTAATGATAATATTTAACATGTAGCCTAAGCCAAGCATGAGACATTAAGACTTAGTTCAATATTAACATGTCAACCCCAATGTAATAAAAATAAATAAATAAAATAGTCAAACATGGTTGAATTTGAAGGAAATTGGGGTTATTTTGAGCCCCTTCAACCTAATTACATAACTATAAAATGTGATTTGGGGGGTGATTGCTTCCAATTCATTGGAGATTGAAGCAAAGAAACATTAAATGTAAGCTTTACATCTATATGATGTGGTTTTGAGCTCAATAAACTTGAATACACCATCATATAATGAATGCAAATGTCCATTGGTTTAATTGTGGAGCCAATTAGGGTCAAAATCAACCACATGAACCTATTTTAAATTGTATACATGATGTGGTTTGGAGTGAAATAAACCTAGAATGTCATCATATATAATGAACCAACGACTTGATTCATTCAATCAAGAAGGAATTTGAGGCAAATTTGAACCCCTTAAACGTAACTACAAGAGGATATGATATGATTTGGGGCTAAATTAAGTTTGATTTTATCATGAATTAATCTAATTAGTCAATTGGTGTAATTAGGGATGTGATTTGGGCAAAATTGAGCCCCTACACCAAATTTATGGCCCAATCAATTGTATAATATATGCAACATATGGCTTAACTGACCCTAATTTTATCATAAATTAAAACATGAAGGCAATTGTGACCAATCTGAACCTATTGAACCTAAATATGAGTCTATGATGTGATTAAAGGGGCTAAATTAGCTCATATTTCATGACATGCTAACCTCAAACCCTAATTATCATAAATGTAGTTTCCTAAAACCTTAATTTCATCACATGTATAGAAACCCATTACACTAAACCCTAAACCCTAATTTTATGACAAATATAACCCCTAAGTTCCATGATTTCATCACAAATGCATTTTCACGAAGGTAATTGGGGCCAATGTGAACTCATTGAACATAGTTTTGTAAGTCTAGGATGTGATTCAGGGATAAATTAGCTCATAGTGCCTTACATATTGAGATAATTAGTTAATTATTATAACCGTAAAATCTAAACCTTAAACCCTAAATTTATCACAAATACAAACATGAAGGAAATTGAGGCTAATCTGAACCCGTTGAACATGTACATAGAGTATAGAATGTGATTTGAAGTGAGATTAACCATGATATAATCATATATAATGAACTAAAGAGTTGATTTATTTAATTGAAGAGGCATTTGAGGCCAATTTTAACCCCTTCAACTAACTACAAGAGTAGGATATGCTTTGGGGCAAATTTAAGTTCAATTATGTCATGAATTGATCTAATTAGTCAATTGGTGCAATTAGGGACATCATTTGGGAAAAATTGAGCCCCTGAACCAAATTTATGGCTTAATCAATTGTATAATCTATGTAGCACATGGCTTAACAGACCCTAATTTTATCCAAAATGTAAACATGAAGCCAATTGTGGGTAATGTGAACTTATTGAACCTAAATGAGAGTCTACGATGTGATTAAAGGGGATAAATCAGCCCACATTTTGTGACATGTTTTGGCTTTAAACCCTAATTTTATCAAAAAATGAATGTAATTTGAACTATTTAAATGTAATTTGGACTAATTAAATGTACTTTAGACTAATTTCAAATCTAAATTGGGCTAATTGAATCTAATTTGGACTAATTGACATCAACCAAGGGGAAAATTGAACCTAATTTGGAGTAATTAAATCTAATTTGGGCCTAATTAGACCGAATGTGGACATGAATCAAATTAAGGGGATAATTAAAGGGGAAAATGCATCATATGATAGTCTTATTGCATAGTTATATGGGACAAAGCTATAGATTAAATAATACATACGTATTATAACACATGCATTATTTACTTTATAGACAAAACTTAGTTTTTAACAAATAATTTTTACCCAAATCGAGAATACCATCCCTATAGACATTCTCTGCATAATTTATGCATATTCTTTGCGTACTTTTCAAGTACCTTTTTTTACCCTACCTTTGAAAAGTTATCAATTATCCAATGGGTGACGGATCACAATTGAGGAAGACAAATAAGTTGAAGAACAAAACACTGGAGCAATTAAAAGACTTGAGATAAAAATACAATGTATGAATGCAATTACTTCATTTCAAACAAAGTATAAATACTAATCTTGATGAGCCAAATGTCATAGATAATGAGCCAATTGACAATAATGAATTGATTGTTAGGTTGTGGAGCTAAAAGCTTCACTGTATGTAGACATAGAGGAGTTGCTGAGTGTCACAGTCACCGGCGTCGATTAGGCTGACCGACGTCAGTCAGGGGTAGACAGAAAAGCAACCGACATCGACAGGAGTCGACCGACATCGGTCATCTCCAAGCAAACAGAGACTGACGTCGGTCGCCTGTGCGGTTCCAAAACTATTCGTTACACGAACAGTTAGTTTGTTGAACTGATTGTTTGCATATAAAGGCTATTTTTGGTTTTGAGTTGCGAGTCTAATTATTATAAATTAGAAGTCTAAGTTATTGTTTAGTGTGGAATCTATTTATAGACCCATTGTCATGTATTGTAATTAAAGATTAAGACAAGGAAGATATCCTTCCAATTGTAAGAACAGTTGATCCGTAGGTGGCAGCAAGATCAGGGAGAAGTTCTACATGGTACGTAAGATCATTTGAGTTGCAGGTTGTTGCAAGTTCATGGGAGATCTACATGAAGTACTTTGAGTACTTGTGTACTGGCAGAGTTATTACTGACTGGTTGGAGGTGAACACTAACTCTGTGTTTGAGTTGTGTGTTGGGACCATTTTTGGTAAGAGAGTGAACTCTTGAAGGAAAGAGATCTGTACATCTGAGAGGTGTGAAAAATTTTGGCATCTTCATTGTATTTCCTTCTAGCATGAGTATTAATACAAGATTGTGTATTGTCTCTCATATTCTGTGTCATTTGTGAATTTTAGTTACTTGTTCATTCTGGTATAATTCTATGTTTAGTTGTTTATACAAGGTAATCATTTGTGCTCTTATTGAGGAGCAAAATCTTGACAAGTTGGCATCAGAGCATGTTTATTGTTCTAGGTGCCTAACAAGTGGTATCAGAGTTTTTGGTTGGGTTACTAACAGGTTGTATTAGATCTGGTTAATGTTTATTGATTACAGGTCACTCACAAGAATTTCTATTTGAGTGGGAGTATAGCAATGGTAGAAGAAAGTAAGCTATGAATGAAAAAGTTTAATGGTAAGAACTATCAATTATGGAGGATGCAGATTAAAGATTATCTATATCAAAAAGATTTGTACTTACCGTTGGGTGGGGTTGCATGCAAGTCCACGGATATGAAAGATGAAGAATGAGAGGTTCTTGATCAAAAGGCTCTGAAATCCATAAGGTTGAGCCTTGCATCGTCTGTGATTTCTAACTTATCACAGGCTAAGACAACGGTAGAGTTGATGGAATCTTTGACAAATTTATATGAAAAACCCTTATCTTCAAATAAGGTATTTTTTATGAAGTAATTATTTAATTTACAAATATTGAAAAGTGGATCTGTACATAGTCATCTTAGTGATTTTCATGGTTTGGTAAACCAGTTAAATTCAGGCAATATTATTTTTGATGATGAAATTAAGGCTCTCTTAATCTTATGCTCATTACCTGAAAGTTGGGAGAGTTTGATAATGGCAGTTAGTAATACTGTGTCTGCTTCAAAAAATCTTAAAAGTGGATGATGTTGTGAATGTAATCTTGAATGAAAAAATTTGCAGGAAAAGCATAGGTGAATCATCAGAAAATGCTTTGAGTGTGGAAAGCAGGGAAAGGCAAAGAGAGAAGATAGAGCAAGGGAGATCAAAGTCAAAGATAGGCAGGAGATCCAAGTCTAGGTATGGCAGAATAACCTGCTGAAAATGTGGAAAGAAAAGGCATGTAAAGAGAGATTGTTGCTTGGTTGAAGATCAGCAAGAAGGAACTAAAGAAGCAAATGTTACAGGTATTATTGTAGGTATTGTTGCACAAGATGCTCTGGTATGTTCTTTGGATAAAGTAGAATCTTGAGTTTTAAATTTTGGTGCCTCCTTCCATGCATCCCCAAATAGAGAATTTTTTCATGAGTATGTCTAGAGAGACTTTAGAGAAATTTATTTAGGGGATGGTAAGCCTTGTCAAATGGTTGGCAAAGAGAAAGTGAAACTAAAATTGTAGACGGGCAACACATGGGTGTTGAAGGAGGTCATGCATATCCCAGTCCTGAAGTAGAATTTAATTTCTGTTAGAAAGTTGGGTGATGAGGGTTGCATAGTAACTCTCACGGTGGACTCTTAGAAGGTTACCAAGGGTGCACTTATTTTAATAAGATATGAAAAAGTAGGTACGCTTTATCTATCTACTTGTATTACTGATTCTCCTTCTGGTTTATCTACTTTAGCTGTAGACTCGAAGATGTGGCTTAATAGGCTTGGTCACATGAATAAGAAGGGGATGCATGTTCTTGAGTCAAAGAGGATGCTTTCAGATTTGAAAAGCATGGATCTAGATTTCTGTAAGCAAAAGAAAAAAGTGACATTTTTTGAAAAATCTGATGTTCGTGACAAGAACAAGAAAGCCTTAATTTTCAAGGGAAAGATGACAGACAGAGATCAGCACAAGGGACTGAAGAATTCTGAGTAGAGCAAGGTTGATATGGACAAGGGTTGAGAATTCTGAATAAAGAAGAGCGAGAATGGACACGTGAGACAGAAGGCCTAGGTATATGGTCTTGTGTTAGCTATAGGACAATGGAGGTTTGACCATTGTGTTTCTCTTTATCAAGTTAGATAATATTAGCTACATTATCCTGTTATTGTATTGTGTGCTTGTTGAAGGGTTACATATACAGAGAGTTGCTGAACTAAAGGTAAAGTTAGTTCAGAGGTGTGTCATGAAGAATCTAAGAGTAGCAAGATTCTTTGGCATGAGTGTGTTCTAGGGACATGGAAGGCCACAGGTTGATTTTGTCTCCAGATAATTGTGTGAAACCAGTTAGCACATCGATGGTTGGACATTTTTATGAATAGTGTCTTGATTCACATAATGATGTTAAGTGCATGGTATGTACTAGACCTAAGATTTTCCAAGCAGTGAGAGTTGTCAACAAGTTTGTGTCAATTCAGGAAAGAAGCACTGGAGGGCAGTTCAGTGAATTCTTAGGTATCTGAGAGGGACCAACAGCAGGTCGACATGCTATGCAGGGTCAAGTTTTTTTTACATGAGTTTGTAGATGCGAATGTGGCAAGGTGATTTAGATGACAGGAGGTGCACCACAAAATTTGTGGTAGTTAGTTTTCAAGAGTGATCTTGAAGAGGGATACAATGTCAAAAAAAAAACTAGATGGTGTATAGGTACAGGTATAGTTACAGCTATTTATCTCTAAGTGAGAGATTATTAGGTTGTGAAGCTAAAAGCTTCACTGTATGCAGACATGGAGGAGTTGCTGAGTGTCACAGTCACTAGCATCGGTTAGGCCAACCGACGTCGGTCAGGGGTAGACAGAAAGGCAACTGACATCGATAAGAGTCAGCCAATGTCTGTCATCTCCAGATAGACAGGGACCGACATCAATCACCTGTGTGATTCCAAAACTATTCGTTGCACAAATAGTTAGTTTGTTGAACCAATTGTTTACATGTAAAAGGTATTTTTGATCTTGAGTTGCGAGTCTAATTATTATAAATTAGAAGTCTAAGTTATTGTTTAGTGTGGGATCTATTTATAGACCCATTGGCATGTATTGTACTTAAGGATTAAGAAAAGGAATAGATCTTTTCAATTGTAAGAATAGATGATCTACATGTGGTAGCAAGATCAGGAAGAAGTTCTACATGATAAGTAAGATCATTTGAGTTGCAGGATGTTGCAGATTTATGAAAGATTTACTTGAAGTACTTTGAGTACTTGTGTACTAGCAGGGTTATTACTGACTAGTTGGAGGTGAACACCAACTCTATGTTTGAGTTGCGTGTTCAGACCGTTTTTGGTAGGAGAGTGAACTCTTGAGGGAAAGAGATCTGTACATCTGAGAGGTGTGAAAGATTGTGGCATCTTCATTGTATTTTTTTTGGCATGAATATTAATACAAGATTGTGTATTATCTCTCATATTCTGTGTCATTTCTAAATTTTAGTTACTTGTTCATTTTGGTATAATTTTGTGTTTAGTTGATTATATAAGGTAATCATTTGTGCTCTTATTGAGGAGCAAGATTCTAACAAGTTGGCATCAGAGCATGTTTGTTGTTTTAGGTGCTTGACAAGTGGTATCAGAGCTTTTAGTTAGGTTACTAACAGGTTGTATCAGATCTGATTAGTGCTTGTTGATTATAGATCACTCACAGGGGTTTTTGTTTGAGTGAGAGTATAGTAATGGCAGAAGAAAGTAAGCTACGAATGGAGAAGTTTAATGGCAAGAACTATCAATTATGAAAGATGCAGATTGAAAATTATCTGTATCAAAAAGATTTGTATTTACCGTTGGGTGGGGTTGCATGCAAGCCCACGGATATGAAGGATGAAGAATAGGAGGTTCTTGATTAGAAGGCTCTGGGATCCATAAGGTTGAGCCTTGCATCGTCTGTAATTTTTAACTTATCACAGGCTAAGACAATGATAGATTTGATAGAATCTTTGGCAAATTTATATGAAAAACCTTCAGCTTTGAATAAGGTATTTCTTATGAAGCAATTATTTAATTTGTAAATGTTGGAAGGTGGATCTGTACATAGTCATATTAGTGATTTACATGGTTTGGTAAACCATGTAAATTTAATCAATATTGTTTTTTACAATAAAATTAAAGCTCTCTTAATCTTATGCTCTTTACTTGAAAGTTGAGAGAGTTTGGTAATGGCAGTTAGTAATACTGCATCTGCTTCAAAACATCTTAAAATTAGATGATGTTGTGAGTGTAATCTTGAATGAAGAAAATCGCAGGAAAAGCACAGGTGAATCATCAAAAAATGCTTTGAGTGTGGAAAGTAGGGAAAGGCAAAGAGAGAAGATAGAGAAAAAGAGATCAAGGTCAAAGATAGTCAGGAGATTCAAGTCTAGGTATGGCAGAATAACCTGCCAGAAATGTGGAAAGAAAGGGCATGTAAAGAGAGATTGTTGGTTGGTTGAAGATCAGCAAGAATGAACTAAAGAAGAAAATCTTGCAGGTATTGTTGCACAAGATGCTCTGGTATGTTCTTTTGATAAAGTAGAATCTTGAGTTTTAGATTTTGGTGCCTCTTTCCATGCATCCCCAAATAAATTTTTTTTTTCATGAGTATGTCCACGGAGACTTTGGAGAAATTTATTTAAGGGATGGTAAGCCTTGTCAAATGGTTGACAAAGGGAAAGTGAAGCTGAAATTGCAGACAGGCAACACATGGGTGTTGAAGGAGGTCATGCATATCTCCGTCTTGAAGCAGAATTTGATTTCTATTAGAAAGTTGGGTGATGAGGGTTGCACAGTAACTCTCATGGTGGACTCTTGGAAGGTTACCAAAGGTGCAGTTGTTTTAGCAAGAGGTAAAAAAGTAGGTACGCTTTATCTATCTACTTGTATTACTGATTCTCCTTCTAGTTTATCTACTTCAGCTGTAGACTCAAAGATGTGGCTTGATAGGCTTGGTCACATGAATAAAAAGGAGATGCATGTTCTTGAGTCAAAGGGGATGCTTTCGAATTTGAAAAGCATGGATCAAGATTTCTGTAAGCAAAAGAAGAAAGAGACGTTTCTTGAGAAATTTGATGTTCGTGACAAGAACAGAAAAACCTTAGTTTTCAAAGAGAAGATGATGGACAGAGATCAGCGCAAGAGGCTAAAGAATTTTGAGGAGAACAAGGTTGATATGGACAAGAGTTTGATTTAAAAGGAGCTCACGGGTAAAAGTCATCACTCATAAGTAAAACACAAAGACCGACGTCGATTAAAAAATTGGCATCGACATCCAGACAGGGACTGACGTCAGCTATGTGCAGCTCAACATCGGTGACTCACGACAAATAAACACTAGCATCAGTCAAAGGGAATCGACGTCGACGATGAGACAGTCGCATGGAACTGACGTCGATCGAGTGCAGACTGAGATGTGACCGGCATCGATCACTGAGATAGATTTTGGGTAAACAGCAAGCTGTCAAAGAGTCTCAAGCGCCCATATGGAGGATTTAAAAGGTAAATAAGCCTCAAATTCATCATTTTTTTTTACACTACTTATTGCTCACTGATGGTCAAGAACCAGTAAGTTATTAAAGAAACAGAGCAGATATATCCAAAAAATAGTAGAAGCTTGGCATGGATGAAGGATGTGATTCCTTGGAGAAGAACCAAATGAAAGTTTTTTTGGTGGAGTTGCCAGTTGAAAGGAAGCACTGAGAGACAAATGGATGTTCAAGATAAAGAAGAGTGGAAATAGACACGTGAGATGGAAGCCCTTGGTATATGGTCTTGTGTTAGCTGCAAGACAATGGAGGTTTGACCATTGTGTTTCTCTTTACCAGATTGGATAATATTAGCTACATTATCATGTTACTGTATTGTGTGTTTATTGCAGGGTTACATATACAGAGAGTTGTTGAACTAAAGGTAAAGTTAGTTCAAAGGTGTGTCATGAAGAATCTGGGAGCAGTAAGATTCTTTGGCATGAGTGTGTTCTAAGGACATGGAACGTCACAGATTGATTGTCTCTAGATGATTGTGTGAAATCGGTTAGCACGCCAATGGTTGGACAGTTCTATAAACAGTGTCTTTATTCATATAATGAGGTTAAGTGCATGGTATGTACTAGACCTGAGATTTTTCAAGTAGTGAGAGTTGTTAGCAATTTTGGGTCAATCTGAGAAAAAAGCATTGGAGGGTAGTTCAGTGGATTCTCAAGTATTTGAGAGGGACCAGTAGCAGGTCGACATGCTATGTAGGGTCAAGTTCTTTTTTACATGGGTTTGTAGATGTAGATGTGGCAAAGTGATTTAGATGATAGGAGGTGCACCACAAGATTTGTGGTGGTTGGTCTTCAAGAGTGATCTTGAAGAGGGATACAATGCTAGGAAATAAACTAGACGGTGTACAAGTACAGGTACAATTGCAGCTATTTATCTCCAAGTGAGAGATTGTTTGGTTGTGGAGCTAAAAGTTTCACTGTATGCAGACATGAAGGAGTTGCTGAGTGTCACAGTCACCGGCATCAGTTAGGCCGACCGACATCGATCAGGGGTAGATAGGAAGGCAACCGACATCAGTAGGAGTTGACTGATGTTGATCATCTCCAAAAAGACAGGGACCGATGTCAGTCGCCTGTGTGATTCTAGAATTGTTCGTTGCATGAACAATTAGTTTGTTGAATCGATTGTTTGTATGTAAAGGCTATTTTTAGTCTTGAGTTGTGAGTCTAGTTATTGTAAATTAGAAGTCCATGTTATTGTTTAGTGTGGGATCTATTTATAGACCCATTGGCATGTATTGTAATTAAAGATTAAGGAAA